>CM060839.1:32882500-33382500 GCA_030762175.1 Metallyticus violacea | reverse complement strand
TCCGCACACGCTTGTATAATAATTTATTTCTCAATAATCTGTCAAAATACAGCTATTGAGACGAAAAATGTAGGAACTTTTATATGTAGAATTCATTAAGGTATTTTTCACTTCATCAGTAAGTTTCATTCACGAAGATCTTTTTTCGGTTTATAGATGATCACTGTATGTTAAGAACTGAGCTGTAGTGTGGATGATCTGCCAGTCACAGTCCTTTATTACAGTTTTCGCAACAATGGTCATACTGGGTGTAAAAAATTATACTTGCTCCAGGGCTCTGTGGTAAGTATAAAAGTAGACGAGAAATTACCTTGTGATTGACATTTCTGCTGCTGGCTCGCACGCTGTTGCCACAGCCTGTCACCCGCAGTTCGGCTCCAACTGCTGCACTCCAAGATCATCATCATCATCATCATCATCATCATCATCATCATCATCATCATCATCACCTCCTTCTTCTTCCTGCTGCAGTCGATTTCTATTTCCATTTCATGGTGTTCACCATCACTGTCAATGAAATCACTGGAGTCACCCAAGTTTATTATAAAACGTTCCACTACTTCTTCTAAAATGCCTTCTTCTTTCCACGCATTCTCTTGAAAACGTTACTACTCCGTAATTTCCGTAAACTGTTAAGTTAACTGTTGCAACGCCGATGATGTCATGTCTCTGACGATAATGTGTTTTTGTTACCGGATTGGTCAGCAATAAGATGAGCCTCTTGCCAGGCGGGTCGCCGGTATACACGTCCCAAGTGTCAATCACAAAGTAGTTTATCGCCTACTGTAGATGGGTACCGTGTTATCATATGTTAATGAACTCATGTCCGAAAACGCTTTGTTTATGCGTTAGAACCTCCGAAACGGGAAGGGGGATGACTGTAGGTAAACAAACCATTAGACGCCGCCACAAGCAGTAGAGGTCGCATCATTAGTTAAGGGCTGTTTACTAGTGGTACTGCTTCAGCTGTTACCTAATGCGCAGCAGCCCTTCGCCATAACTTGGAGCTACAAGCAGGCCTAAAAGCACTAGTGCTAGTGGAATCATGGAATCTGGAATCTCTCGCTGCTTGCAACGCCCGAGCGACTGGCCAGTATAATGAGGGCATTATTAGGCGGTGAAAACGATGGGAAATGTATTCGTATTCCAATTCGCAACTAATTCATATACACACACACACACTAACCTATATTGTCCGCTAACCTCGGGCAAATCCTAGAAATCGGTGGACCCAGTAGTTTAGCGAGTTAATCATTGTAATTGTGGCAAATCTCTTTTAACTCCAGCAGGATTATTATTATTATTATTATTATTATTATTATTATTATTATTATTATTATTATTATTATTATTATTTAAACTTGCTATCTTCACAACTATAGCATGACTCTCTAACTACCTGAGCTATCGTGCCACTGCTTGTGCAGCCTTATTATACTAGCTATAACTGTGCATGCAAGACAGTACCTTCGGCTCTCTCGGCTCTCTGCGCTGTCACTCGGGACGATTTCATGTTTCCACTAGCAACCTAGTGCTTTCAGTCCTGCTTGTAACGACCAATTTCACCATATATCACAGCCATCTGATTAGTTGGAAAAGTATCTTTTGGCAATCAGTCGTGCGATGAGATTGCAGTATGATGGTGCTCCATTACACTTCAATCATGATGTACGTGTCCATTTTTTTTTTTTTTTTTTTGAGTAGTGTTTAACGCCCGTTTTTACTACTGAGGCACCACAGGCGGTGGACACTGGTGATACATGAAATGAATTGATAAATTGGGAAAGGATATTTTTTTTTTTTTTTTAAGGAAGGAAGCGTTCCAGGCCTAAGTTTAGGTACCTCCCCGGCATTTGCCAGTTATGAAGACTGAGGAAAACCTGGAAAAAACCCCAGTCTGGGAGGACGGTCCTGGCGGGATTCGAACCGCAGACCTCCCGCTCACGAGTCCGTGCCTTAACGACCTCGGCCACCCGTGGCGGTACGTGTCCATTTGAATGCTACAAGATTGAACATGGAAACCCAATAGCTTGGCCCCTCCCGCACCTGACCTAGATTTCTTTTTCTGGTATACATGCAAACTCCGTGGAGATACAACAAGAACTTGTAGCACGACTTCAAGCAGTAACTGGAGTCATGCGAGATATGCCGGGAATCTTTCCAAGAGTTCGACATGGCACAACCGGGCGATGTTGGTGGTAGTCATAATGAGCACCTTCTGTAGTAGATTAAAATGCTGTTTATTTCAATTTTTCTTTTTACTTCTTTCCTGGCTATTGTCATCCGTACTTCCTACATATCAAAGACGCTAGCACATGAACAAAGCATTTCTGGGTATGCATTAATTAACAACATATGATCTCAGTACCCCTCTACTTACCATCAAGCCTTGCAACACATATTTTTAACACCCGGTATAGACTGGAAGCATCGTCTTGAAGCACTTGCGCATTAACTCAGCATTCCTCGTATCTATTTCTAGTGCAGGAGTGATGCATTTCTACATTCATGGCGGTATTCAGTTCCTTGAAGTCAATCACAAGCATTCTCCAGCAATTTCAAAAGATTGCTTACACATCTTCTTGGTAGACAGAGTGGTCTAGAATTTTATCAGATGCGCTTCGTCTGGTAAGCCGTTTGGAATGACAACGCATTCCATTTTACTTTGGATAAGCTGTAAAACGACGAAATTTACAATGCTGTTTTTGAAATGCAGAAATAAGTGAAGTCACCCACCTTGCATTGCCAAGTTTCTGATGAAAGCTCGAAAGACAGTTGTAACAACTATTTCAGCCTCGTGCTATTGGGTAGCATTCTTTAGAAATGAAATATATATATATATATATATATATATATATATATATATATATACTATTAATAGAGTAATAAAAACTTCTAAAAAGCACAAAAACTCATAAAAAACACTCAGAGTGCAATATAAAAAGGTTCACATAAAATTCCACACTAAAATATATACATATAAAAGAAGCCTCATTATAAACATCACCAATCGATGTTTGTTATCACTTGAAGAAAACCTTTGGTGAAAAACTTAATCGCAGCACTAACACAGCAATTTAGCCACGTGCTGGTGAAACTAAACAATGATGTCTCTCACCCAATGCACTTTAAAAATCTGCTCTGTATGTCAGTCCGCAAACTTTTGAATCCTACTACATAAAAGTTTTGCTGCATTGAAATTATATACAAAAGCTAAATTATATCTTAAAAATTAATAATGTTGACGAAAAAGGTTTTAAGAACATCAAACCAAATTCAAAATGCAAGTTCTACATTTGCACTTTCAAAAAAAAAAAAAAAATGTTCTTTTATTTCCTTAAACGAAGTTAGCGACTGCAAGTGTGTAGTATTAGATATATTTCTCTGTGTTTTATACGACAACATTAAAGCTATTTTCAATGTATTTTGTCTTGTATTCAGGGGATTTAATCTTACCTGATTATGTGTTAAACAGCCGATTTCTAATACAGTTGAGATTAAAAGGACATCATATCGAAAAAAAGCATATAATTACATGTATTTTTTTAATGTTGTTTTTATTGCCGAGGCATCATAGGCGGTAGACACTGATGATACATGAGATGAAAAGGGAACTTGGGAAAATAATACCTGGCTGGAATCGAATCCCACATCTCGCACTCACGAATCCACCCCTTAACGATCTTGGCTACCCTTGGCGGTATTTAGATGTACTGATAAACAAACAGTAATGGGTAGTTATTTTGATTATTAATACTTTTTTTTTATATCAGGACGAAATACGTTGATATTGAAGAACGTTACGGCATAATAACGAAACAAGTGCAGAAGAAACTTCCTGTTTATCATAATGATGCGCAAATTACAGAAACGGGTAAGTAGCTAGTTTTAAGAGTCTCATAGTTCTATGCATTTTCACTGAATTAGTGAATTATTCCACGAAAGTGTGGCAAAGTGAAAACCAAAAGTAAATTTTAACAAAGATAAGTACCAGCACATTATTGGATGAAATGTATAAAAGTTATAATTAAATATAACAAAGTTATCTGGTCAGGAGTTAGCAAAAATATAGGTAAGTATAATTTAAGAAAAAATCCTTGGTAAACAAGTTGCCAATTGTGACAGTTAATCAATTTGTAATTCTAGTATATAGAAACGTATTTTTTTAAAGCGTTTATTGCAATGAAGATGTAAAAAGAACTTTTCTTATTTGTGTTTTAGTTCACCAAGGTGATTCATGCAATTCACTGATAAAAGAAACTATAACTCTTATTTTGGGAACATCCTTTCTGAACAAAAACGTCTTTTTTGGTAAACATACTCTATTTCTCACCGAGAGCGCAATGCTGCAACTGGAAAACTATCGCTATGCAACGAGAACGGAAGCTGCCAAACTCATTCAAAATAGCTGGAGAAAGCACGGTAAGTTAATTGAATGATTAATTCAGAATTCTTTAAATCTTCTCTTTGATGCGTTTCATAATTACTAATGGAAGAGCAAGCTGTGCCTAATCTGTGGTCTCGGTATGTGAGGGGAAAGAATCTTGGGAACATATTCTGGCGTACTAAATAAAATCTGAATGCTGTCCCGGCACCCTGCTGCCGATACCTGGACGCGTATTACCATATTTTATCATTTATTAATTAATTAATTATCACTACATCATTTTACAGATTGTAATCTATAATTATATTTATATAAACAAAATAAAACAACTTCAAATAAGGCACTAAATCTAATAAACAATTTACTACACTAAACATAATGACGGAACTAGTAAAATAACCAATAGGTGGTAGCCGCTAACTATCTAAACTAATATTAACAGTTGAGAGCCGAACGGACAAAGCGCTGGCAACTAGCACCTTCCTCACCCTAACTATATGGGAAAACTATAATATCTACTAATTACTATTTAATTACATGTTTTAAATTTTCTTACTTTATTTTAAGCATTATTTCCCTTAAAGTTTTAATTATTTATATATTCTTATTCTTATAATATAGACACATAAACTAATATGTACCCCACTCACCTTGGTTCACATAGCACATTAAACCTTTCGTTTTCAGAATATCTCTATTCTTTATAATTAATCACTACTTTTTTCGTACTACAAGGGAACGGCAGAATGGGGAAAGAGATATCTACCAGCCCCGTTTGTTAACGGGGGGAGCATTGCTGAATTTGCTGGCAGATAGAAAGGAGGAGGGAGTAGGTAAATATTTAAACAAAGTGAGATAACTCAGATCGGAAGAGACCAACTTTAAGCACACGAGTCGCAATATTTTGGAGGGGATATTTCTACATATATGTGAGGGAGTGTAAGCTATTTACTTTTGTACTGCGTTTTGTTGTTTATTTTATTTATGTGTTTAAAACAATTTTACATTATATATTTTTTTCTTTTTCCGTTTATTAATTTCATTATATATTGTCTTTTGAGAGTTAAATATTGGTTTATGCATTTTCAATGTATTTCCTAGTTGGGAAAGCACGTATGATCCCAGGACCTGTGCGACAGGGATGAGCTAGATTTGACTGACACAGATGTTTAAATAACTATCACTTATGATTTACGATAACACAAAAACTAATAGTATGTACGGAAACATTTTTAGAAGGCTGATATGTATACATTATTTCCTTTTCATTTATTTATACGCTTACATGAGTTAACCTGGAAGTAGTACTCCCCCCCCCCCAAAGGCCAACATTTTTTTAATCTTCATAATTTGCCTGCACTGCCCTAATATAAAAAATGTTACCGTTATATATTAAAACTTATAGTGTTAAAACAACGCATAGGTTGCAAATTTAGGTTAGGTTAAGTTTAAAAAAAAAGCATACACCCACAACTTAAATGTTAAAAGCGAATGCCTTTTCCCCTATGATTATTACTTACTTTACGCTTTACATTGCTACATTATAGTTTCCCATTTTATTTCGCTATATACAGAATGTGAATAATTATTAACGTGCATCCGAAAATGTTAAATTTTGCGTACGATTGCGTTTTTGTGCGTCACGACTGTTACACTATCACTCGGGTTTCTCCGCTACCGTTCATGAAAGGAGGCGTGACTACTACACAAGATTCGTCTGTTTGTAAGGTTAACTGTATAATATAGGATGACTAGATTTTGAAAATGAAGAAACGGACACCTAAGTCTTCGCGCGGATTATGGAGAAAGCAGGTCCTTATTGTATAATATTTAATTTAAAACAATTTTTATATGACATCAACATTACAGCCACTTTCAAACTTATTCTTAAAGAATATACGGTAACTTTGCAAACAGATTCCAAATATATAGCTTATTAAATTCCTGCCTAAGAAATCTTTATATCCGGGATTTGAACCAATTTTTCTTTGATATTTCTTGAGTTCTGTATTTCCTGCAAAAGGTTTTGGGTGTTCTAACTGAAAACTATAGAAACTCATGCAAAATACATCTGTAAATGTATTTTATCATGACCATAGCCGTAACAGTTTCTACATTAAACCTATTATACAATTCTGACCACATACAATTGATAATTAAAAAACTCTTTCTTCCTGGAATTGCCAAAGCAAAATTCACAAGACACACAATACCTAACATTCAATAGCACTAAAACCGCCTGTGGTACCATTAAAACACTAAAAACATCAACCCATTTATCTTCATTTACAGCTCCACTTTACTTTACTTTATAATTTTCACTTTTCTCTTCAAACATGTTTCGTACATTCTGCTTGTTAACATAGTTAACATTTATCTAATACTTTTTCTATAATCCCCTGCACACATTTCTGAATTTGCTTCTAATCACCTGAACCCACTTAAGTTGTTTAAGTTTATCAAAAGATGTGTCAAGTTCCCCATGTATTGTAGTGTCACTAGTATCTTAAAAAGATTTTGCATTTTCTGTGAATACAATTTGTTGATCAAACCATCATCTTTTAGCTATTTAAGTAAGGAGATCATAAGTTTGAACATTCTTGCATTTTTCTGAGCAGAAGTTTATATTTCGCATGTAATTTATCTGCAACTTCGCTGCCACATATGTTGTCCTCGATTCATTTTCACTGCGTTTGCACGCACTTCAACGTCACAACCGCAGCATAGCCAGCCAGCATTAAATGACTGACGCTAGCTGTCAAGTGTAACGTTCGGCCGTCCAGGTAGGTATACGTCATGTGACGCGAATTCTCGGCGTCATCACGCGGTTACAGGTCACCTAATTGGCTTCCACTAGCAACAAGCACTTACATGGTCATTAATATAGAAAATGGTTTTACTTTTGATTTTTTCCTATCCTGTCATCTGCCCCAAACTCCGTGCATTGCAATATTATGACTTAAGTTTTACATACACATAAGCGATAACATGCATTTACATCAATGTTATATAACAAACTAAAAAATATTTACTTAATAACAAGACGGAGAAGAGGCTGCTAAATACCGTTTAACTTTCTAAGCGGAATATGTTTATGAATTGGATACATTAATTGTAGGGAGTTTGAAATAGTACTAAAGCCTAAACACTAGAAGCAATTAAACCAAAATTAACACAGAGCTCCTAAAATCGAGTAAGATTAATGTGGTGTAAAAAGTTAAAGAAATGGCTGTAATCTGTGATGCAACCTATAAAATTTAAAACATATGCTTGTTCATATTAATTTCCATAAGATGGTAACATTAAAATAGCACGCTAAATTGATAGTTGAACAAGTGCGGGGGGGATGGGATTAACTCATAAAACATTTCAGAGAAGACTGTGCTTTTCTCTCAAAGGCAGTTTCTATAATAATCAGTCACTCGTTTCTAATATGTCAGAATAATAATTAACGCACCAGTTTGAAACACGCTCATTTTGTGACTTAAGTTATCACGAATTTGCAGTTTCTAATGTCATTTTTCACGTAATCGGTTAAAAAAATAATTAAGCTCCTCCCACCCCCAAACAGTATATCGTTATACCTTCACCTATCACGCTATTCTAGAAAAATAACTCGTTGGGACATGCTGCATCAACGGATGACGTAAATATCTGGCTACGCCATGGTAAAATGCATTGTTTATGCTTCCTCTTGTTAAGTTCTTTATATGAGCGCAGTGCTGGATTTCCAATTCTAATATGATTTACCATGGACTATCACGAAATTCACTTTTACGTAATCCAATACAGAGTTTGATGCCAAGGCCCAAAGAATTATATCACAAAGATGGGTGAGTTTAATGAGACAATTTATTACTGAAGCGGAGATATACAGAATGTTAATAAAGTACACAGGAACAAATTCATAGATGTACAGAAGTCTTAGACAAGCAATTTCAAATGTTCAAATTTCAAAGTTATGGCATTATGAAATTATACTTAACGGACAGACATTTTGGACATGTGGAAGATAAACAAACTAATAAATAACCTATTTCGTAGGAACCGAACCTACAATTTCGAAACCACAGCCTGTCACTGCATCCGTTAGGCCACACAGGTGAATAGCTCCCTCTAGACAGGATAAGTGACACAATAAATCAGTTAACCGTTGTTTGTTGCCATACTGACATGTTTATTCCGAGATTTTTAGAGATTTTTATAAACACTAAATTTGAAAACGTTGATGAACTATTGAAAATTGAGATTTCCTGCTGGCAAAGCACATTTTAGACATCTAAGGCAAATTTTTACCCCATCCCGTTCAAACATTGACTTAGCAGCATTTAATTTCAACACCTCTCTACAGTCTCTGAGGTTGCGGTGTAGTTCATTAAGCCCTGGTATAAAGAGATAAGTGTTGGATAACTTACTTAAATTAAATTGCAAAGATGAGAACAATGGTCTACAAAACTGATTTTGGTGATGAAACGTGGAAAAAGAATACTATGTATTAACTTCTGGCGTAAATACAGAACGATTCATGGATTGCTAACCGTGCGAGTAACATTTCCGCTATGGGTGAGCGCGCCTTCAGTTACCGGCTTGAAAATATATATATTGACTTAAGAAAGTATGCATATTTCTATTAAGAAACTGAGGGAACTTCATGTTATGTTTAGTTTCAGTTCTTCCAGAGTATGCGGAGTTTGTTTTTTAAACCCTCTCTTTTAATATATGCCAGAAATGAAAATCACATGGAGTAAGATCTGGGGATCTAGGAAGGCCACAGATTCCCATCAATCATTCTACCCTGCTTGGACACTTCTTTATTTCAGGCAGTGGAAAAGTGTCATTACTAGTGAGAGTTCAATTTTTTTATTGAAGAGTTTGGAAAGTGTCGCCAGACAGGAGTAGGCGTTTGAGCAGTGAAAGAAGTACCCAATAACCAGAGTCCGGAAGTTAAGCAAAATACTTTTTCTGTCCTAGTTAACTTTTAAGTCCTAGTTAACTTTTAAGTTAACTAGGAAATGGAAATGTACATGTACATGTACGTATTTTAAAAAGCACATAAATAGTTTCAATACTTCGAAGTGAAAAAAGTTAAATGTTCACTTCACAAAAATATCTATTGAAAATCTTGTTATACATTATTTTATTTCAAACTGTCAAAAACTTTCTCCTAACCCATTCACTTAAGCTCTTTAAATAGCAGTACCTTGATTAATGAAACCGGTTACCTCGGTCATATGAACACCAGGAAGTAGAGGTGATGAGGGAAGTGCTCTACTTTTGAATAGTCCTGGCGAATGACCCATCGATCTGCGCGAGACAATTCTAGGAAATATGTGGACAGAGTAACTTCTCAGCTGCATAAATATAACAGTTGCAAGCGAGAAAGACGAGAATGGTACAGCTGTGCAATAAACCGCCCTTACAACGTGATCAGTACGGAAGTAAGAGAGATACTAACCGGATTCCCTTATAAACGCATAAATAGAAAATATAGATCATAAATCACTTCACATGTTTTGTTCATTCGCCACGACCCTTTAGAACTGCGTTAATTTGTCTCGATCAACATTTCCATGATATCTTAAAAAAATGAAAGTTCTGTTGTATGAAGTTTGTTTTAAATGTACTCCAATCACTTCATTATTTTTCCACGATGGAAAAAAGCGGCTAACTTTTGGCAATTGGTAACTTGTAAAAATTCTTGTTATTTGTAACCAAGAAAAGTAAGCTTAGGTAATTTAATTCTGTGATTAAGAAATTATTAAGTAATTATGTTATTCCCTATTTGCATTAACGAGTGGTATTATTCTCTTGTTTTCGCTTTTGATAAATGTCAATTTTAATTATATTACTATCTTTTTCAATATATTAAGTGCGTTTTTGCCTGTCCATTTTAGCCAAAATAAATTACTAAACTTCCACGCTCTGCTAATAACGATACAGTTCAACCCAACAGTGGAGCGGAAGTGATTTCAGTTAAGAAATTTTTCGGTTGGACCTTAAATTCTAAAAATTCAATACATATTTGAAGGGGAAAAATGATGAGTAAAAATATCTTTGTTGGTATCAAATACTCTTAAAATGTAGATAAGTATACCCAATAATAACAAGATCAATATTAAATAGTGATAAATTTTTATCTGAACTTAATATTGGTAATGTTTTTATTAGTAACACTATATGATATATTTATAATGTATTACCTTAACACTAATGTTAGCAGAAAACAACTTGCAAACCTTATAAGTACAAAATGTTTCAAATGCAGGTATAAGCTATAAGCTGTCGATAGAACACAAATACAAATTTGTTTAAAATAATTTTGACGTACTAAATTTTCAGCAACATAATAAACTAATAATGTTAAGCAGTTTTTATATTTTAATTATTTTCTTATTGAAGAGACAACACTAATCTTTTGTTTGTTGTTTATAAACAGTTATTCGAAAAGAGCTGAAAACAAAGAAACTGGAAGATGAGAAACAGACTTCGGCACCAAAATCGGATATAAAAGAAACTGATGAACCCGAAGATAAGGACAGATTTAAAGATTTAACTGATCTAAAACTTCCCAAGTTGCCTCGTTGTCTTTACATTTCCAAAGGAATTGTATCAAGGCGACCAATAGCAAAGGTATTTATTATTCAAGTAACATTATACTAAGTTAAAATTTTGTTTTCAAGGGGCAACCTTTTTAGTTTTCACATCCTTTGACCTAATGTGCATTTAAAAAGCATCATACCACTTGGCTCCGCTGTCATCGAACCTAGAGCCGCTCTAAAGAAAATGTCACTTTTGCCATCGGGTTATTCTGTGTTACAAAACAATTAGTTGTTGAAACAATGTATAATAATTGCTTTATATGTATGGATTAATTTCCTCCCTCCGCGAACTGAATTGGCAAGTTTCCTCTTTGCTGGCATTGTTTTCGATTAGCTTGCTATCTTTTCACTAGAACTCGTTTTAATGTGAAAGTAATCATTTTCTGTAATCGAACACTTGCATGTGCAGCGGTATTAACAAAGCGATAATGATTGGTAATTACATATGTACAAGAATGGAGAGAAAGATTGTGGAAAGGGTTTAATTTGATTATTTTGGATTCTCAGGGGTAATGTTATTTCTTCCTCTCCGACCATATTTTCCGTTGACTTATAGTTTTGCCACCGCTGTTGAGACTCTGCTGCTGGATATTTTTATGGTCCTGTGACCATAAGGGAAGGAGTATATGGAGAGTGATAAGATTTCAATTTATAGATGAAACACGATATATTGTTTATAAACTGCTCCACATAAAATATACTGCCGTTATTTTCTGGAGAATATGTGCCACTTTCGCACTAACTACGGTGACTACTCTGAGAGTTCTCATTTTGATAGAGACTGGTCCTGAAATCAAATAATCCTGAGACTTAACTGAATTCAACTGATAAAACTCGTCCACTGAACGGAACTGAACTGACCGTGCCTATCGTCCACACTGAATACTCTTCCAAAATGACTACAACTTTCTGCTAACTGAACTAAACTGAGAAAGCACTTCCACTAATAATGCCCCGCTGAACACCCTTGCAAAACTGACTGCGGACCCAAAATTAAAATACTAAATAAACATAGCCAACGTGACTTTTTACATGTAGAATATCAGCTTAAGCTGCTAGTTTCTTCCCTTGAAGAGATTATCGGCCTGTCTTTTCATCCCTATAGTTGCCATATGTTTTATTCTGCCTACCCTGCTTTACCATTCTCTAACAGAATACAAATAAACATCTTACTCAAGGATTTTCCTCTAGAAATTCCTCCAGCAAGCATCCATTTTCCTGGGTCATATTTTACAAAATATTATTACAATAGGCAACATAAATTCCCAGGTCAGATTTTACGGCAGAGGGTAGTTTTCTGTACGCTCGTAAGAAAATAACGCCACAAACAATGATTCAACACTTGTACAGGAAATAAAATGACACTACACTCATGACCATAATAAGAAAGTTACATAATTACTTACTATAATCATTAATTAAATATGGGAGTGACAGCTCATAAATACTGTCTCACATGATAATCAAAGTTTATGCATAAATCATTTCTATGCAATCTCCTTATTTTATAGGTTCCAGTGCGTCTGCACATAAAACGCACCTGTCTTCCATATTCTCATTGCTTGCCTATTTCCGAGATTCCTCGTGGCCTTGAAGATGCACTTTTCTAAGTTCCGATTCATTTAATATTTTTGTTTACAACACTGTGTTACTGAAAATACATGTGAAAGTATGATTGTAAAATTAATTTGTATTGTTTGTAATAAAACATGAAAAATAAAATACAGTTTGCTGTTTTTAGATCAAGGATAAAATAGAGTACTGAATAATGATATAGTGAATATGTGTGAAAATCCATCTGACGTCATACGCCACTATAATAATTGGGTTATACTCTTTCAAAGAGGAAGAACGGAGATTAAAGATAAATGCCTTGTTGGAAAACTTGTTTCTATGACCGTTCCAAAAACAATATTCTGCATATCATGCTTTAGGTGAATCACATTTGGTCTTAAATATATCTCAGAGATGTGATTATTTCCTATGAGCTTGCCGTTTATATCCTATTGAATAGATCCCTAAATACCTGAAAGGACCCAAGTTTCAATTTCCTGATTGATTTCGCTGCTATGAAGATAATTTTAAACTCTTTATTTTATTGTAGTGAAACCTTGAACATCACTAGTTCATTACGATCCGGAAACAAAAAAATAAACAAGAAGAAGAAAAGTTTGCTTCTAGCCTTTGAAAAGAATGTTGTGTTATAAAGTTAGTAGGAAAGCTCTTCACATAAGTTTTTGTGGAAAAAGACATACTAATTAAAACTGAATAAAGTACGCCCAACATAAGAAACAGAACGTTTGTATCACAACGCGTTAGCCTGCCCCTAACATAGCTGTTAGAATGCAAATAGCAGATTTGTTGTGCTGTGCCTGCCGCATTGTAAACTTTGAATGTTCATGCACAAAGCACAATGTAATATTAAAAATAACATAAATATTTACAATTTGCTATAGTGTGATGAAAAGAAATAAAGAATTATTTACGTACGCATGCAACGCTCATTTGTACACCACTTTATTCTACATCAATCTCAGAAAATTTGTTTATTGTAAATGTTCAGTACTATTCTCTTTTCATCACTTTAGAATGTTCATTATTTCATGCACATTAACACCTATCGTAGTAACCACACCGGCACAAGCTGCCTTTTCACCAACAAACTGAAAACAAATTATCACAAGTAATAGTACCAGAGGGTCTGAGATTGCCTATAAATCCACTAAGTTCGTGAATTTATCCGGAAAGCTCAGAGACTCGAGTAATATTTATTAGGACTATTTCATGAATAAAATAAGAATTTAAATATAATTCTCCTAAACTTGGCTTACAAAATTGTAATATTTATATATTTGTATTATGAATACTTAACATCCATCTTGTAACAGATGAATGTCGATTCAATTTAAGTGTGACGAAGAAGTGATGGATGCTGTTTATGCCCATTTTTCAGGCAAGACCTGATTATTTTCGGGGGGGGGGGATTGAAATGTTAATTCAAAGATGTGAGAAGTGTATTGCAATAAACGGTAACTGTATTTAAAAATGAAATATAGTTTTTGTCTTTATCATACCTAGAAAATGGTTAGGCTGGAAACTTACGGACCTACCTTGGTAAATGGAAATTCGAATGTTACAATCGCTACCGTCGATTTACTAATACCAGCTGAGAAAAAGAAACAGAGATAACATTTTACCATTCTGAACAACATATTTATTAAAATCGATGGTTTCTCAGACTGTTGTTGTTTCGGTGAATACACATTAAGTTGGTTAAATTTACAACTATTGAAATTTTAATAAAAGTAGTCAGTGAGGCGTGCTCAGGAATTATATAATAAAGGTATAGAGTAGACTACACTGACCACAAGACAAACGCACGTAGGTGATAAAACGAATTTGATAAAACTTTTCGATAATATCACTGCGACATTTGGATGTGATTGGTCAAAATTTAAAAGTTTATTTAGTTTCATTGGTCGATTTTATGATGACGTCACATAAGTGGGATGGTCATTATAAACATAAATGTTAGTTTCACTGCACTCGCGCAACGCTTGTTTTAAAAAAAAATGTTAATGTTGTTTACCTAAATTTACGTGCTTTCATATGTCGTGCAAGCAAAGGAAATTAAGCATAACTAAAATATTCCTGGAACTATACTCGGTAGCGTACTTCAGTCTTCAAAATATCGTAAGCCAGACAATGGCGTCATTTGTTTGCACCAAGCTTGGTTCTAAGTTTAAACACACTTGGAAAAACGTCATACTAAAATGGAAATGGATTATTCTTCTATTGACTATGTATTGTATAAAAACTGTTTAGAGATACGAGAGAAGTTTTCCTAAGATTAATGCCAAGATAATGCATCCGCGAACAAGTAGCCTTGGTTACTGCCTTTCATCTGTAGCATGTTTTAAGTTTTAAGGTTATGAACATCGAATTAATGTTTAAATATCATAATTCAGTGAATTTGAATATGAACAAATAGATAACTGGAAACAAGAGTGTATCAACGTATTGACTATTTTATTTGGAGTATACAGAATGTGCGAAACTTGTAGAAAAATGACATATGTTAAAAAAAATCATATATAGTATCATTGTTATTTAATTTTTATTACAGTCATATATTTTACTTACCCATACAAAAAGTGCTCAAAATGACCACTGCAAGCTCTAACATGGACTTCCAAGCGCCCTATATCCGACTGTGTTACTCTCTCCCATATTCAAGGAGGTTGCATATTTTCTGACGTTCTAGTTCAATACGTTGGCGAAAAATGACGACGATGCCAAATCTGGAATACACAATATCCATAAATAATCCCAAATGCACAAATACAATGGACAGAGATCAGGAGAACAAACATGGCAGAATTTTGGTCGTCCACGCTCTATCCATTCATTTGAGAATCGCTCTAGCAGTGAGAGAAAAATGAGGTGGTGTTCCATCATGTAAGAGCCACATTTGATGTATTACGTTTAAAAGAGCTTCCTCCAACAAAGCATTTAAATTATCTGTAAAAGTTACAGTATAATGCTGCTGTTAATGGTTCAAGTAAAATAAAATAATCAATTAATGCGTTGTCAATTATTCCATCCCATAGATTAGTACTTAACCTTTCCATTCAATTGCAGCTGCGATAGATGACAAATGGTTTTTACTACAAACTGTAATATAGCGGCAATTTGAAAGGACAAAAATATCTGTGGATTGTTTAACAGCACAGCACACACTATAACTAAAAAACACCTATATAATTAACTGTATGTTTATATGATCATTTTGCTCGTTTTAGGTCTTCTATAAATTCCCCAGAGATTGTCCACAAGCTAAGTTATACCCTATACTGTTTGGTAGTGAATTTTTCCTAAAATTAAATACAGAAATATGTGTACAGCTTTGTTCCATTTGTAAAATTTTAAGAATAAAAATATAAATTACCTCAAAAATATGATCTTCGTAATTTATTATATTTTTTGTCCCTTCATTCCTTTCTTTCACAAGTACTTTAATGGTTCCTTATAATTATTTCGATTACTACAGTAAAACAATAATAATTGAAAGTACTTTTATGCACAAAATATATGTTCTATGGAATATTCTGGTAAATGCTACTGTTGAAGACTAAGGAAATGTGATGTTTCTGATTGTAAAAGCATTAACAGCTCTCCCATAGCAAATGTTAGTAGTTTATGAACGTGATCAGCATTTTGATATCTGAACTTTGATTTGCCAACTCAGCTCTATAACCAGCGTCAACTTCAACGTTTCTCTGATTGCGCAGTACTCATGTAATTGCATAATAGTGCTTCTGATTACAGACGACGGTCGTGTTTACGAAATAGAGGTGGAAACTGGACTGAAGGGTAGTGAGATTTTCAGCAAGGTGAAGTAGATGTGATCCGAGAAACGAAGTACAATTCAGTTCATTGCAATCGGAGTACTATAGAGCTCTTGTACTAGAGTAATTGCATAATACAAACTTTAAAAGTCTGAACATCACTTTTCGCAATTACATTTCAAAACAAAATACTAATATTATCCGATATTTGATTTTATTTTAGTTGTAACATAGGCTAGAAACAAAAGTAATCTGTGTTAGGACAAAAAAAAAAAAAAAAAATCCTTATGCAGAATGAAGTTTCAGCTCCTCGTGCTTTTGGTTTAAAATACGAAATACGCAGTTTAATTTGCGCATTTTCAACGTTACATTTTATTTCTTACAGCTGTGTACATTAAAAAAAATGAACATAAACCGAGTAAAATTGATTTTAACTCGCGTCGCAGCGCGCACTTCGCCAAGGTCACGCCAGTCGCTTGTCATAAGTTAGCTGCTATCAATGCCCTGCATAGATCTGAATTTAGATCAATTTTTTGCCAAACTCGTGGAAATTTCAGTCATTAGAGTATGTTCCGGCAAATTCCCTACTTTGGCTCTTCCTATACGCCCTGTACCATCTACATGCTGTTTAATGTGAGATTTTCTCCCGTGTGAAATCTGAAAGAATGGGTGTTTTTTTATAATTATGATTCGGAATTAATAGTTTTAATTGATTGAATTTTCCTTCAAGTTGAAGTTTGAATAATAATAATAATAATAATAATAATAATAATAATATAATGAATAATTTTTTTATAGCTCCAAAGAAGTAAATGTCTATGCATTTACATTTCTTAAATACTAGTTACCAGCTTGCATATCATAAAAAAGAAAATATTTAATAACTGCTTGTTTGTTACACGAACAAAAGAAATATTTTCCCGTCGTAACTAAATAATTATAATCCACCAGCCAGGAATAAATTAAAGAAGTTTTGAATATTTATGCTTTGATGCTGTTTTTCACACAGGTATATGTAAGCTCTAGTGGTCTAATGGTAACCATATTTGCCTCGTAGACCCAAGTTCGGGTTCAATCCCGGCCAAGGTCGATGGATACTTTCGGGCGTAAAAATCCTAAGTGTGACTTCTTTCGGAAGGGAAGTAAAATCGTGGGTCCATGTCTCGTAAATTTACGAAAAAGAACTTCAAGCCTGAAAAAAGAGACCTCTGAGCAAAATTTATCGGCCATTTCACGCCCTGGATTGAATGGGACGCTGATGACCTGAGATAGAGCGTGGTAAATAAACCAAATCATCACAGCTATGCAATACAACTGACACAATACAGGATGTTAGCACCAAACAATAAACACAGAGAAGAAAACTAGAAATGGAATTTAAACTATATATTGCGCATGGCATTGAAGTGTTCAGCGCGTGTGATAGTTAAAACGTTAATCATAAGAATGTCAATTGTTGTTGCGGTAGCGATCAATGGTTAGCTTTTCATTGTTGACAAGAATTCAATTGTAGACTTTGCACAACAATGTGGTGCCGTTTCGTACATGAGACAAATTTAATAACTATATTATTATAACAATGACTTCATTTTTTTAAAAAAATATTTGTTTAGGCAGTTTTAGACACGAAAATGCAGAAATAGACACTGACCCATATTTTAGTTCATTTTAGGCACTATGAAAACGCTCCCAATGAGTTTTCCATAAATACAAACATCTGCAATTATTTTTCACGTATTCCTACAGGAATTAAATAGGCATTAGCCTAAAAATACAAAATTTAGTCATAACATACAGTTCCCGCGCTGATGGCTGCACGTGGACAGTCAGTTGCAATTTACTGTTACATTTCTCCTGCTGTGTTTTATTATAACTCAAGTTTGCAGTTCAGAAACCTGTTTAACCAGTTTGTATGTTGTTAGTGAGTTATAACTGCAGTGTTTTAGTGAAATCAGTATTAAGATTATATTGAAATGTTGCCAATAGAGCAGAGAATAAATAGTCTTAGGTTAAAGAAAACATCAGGGCAGAAATTGGAAGGATTGCTGAAGCAAAACTGTAAGAAGTGAATGTATTACAGATGTATGACTGCAGACGAACTTTACCTCCAACAAATCCTTTAACATAGGTTAGATTACATTGAAATAAAAGATATAAGTTACTATGTGTGTGTTGTTACCATAGTTCTGCAGATATAGATGAGGTGTGGCGAATGGCGCGACATTGAGCCCGCGTTGCATACATTCACCTGCAGACGATCCAAAAATAACTATATGTAACTACCTGGTATTTGGTTTTCGCTTGTGTTATGCGCAGCCCGCAATCCAGTTCTATAGCAGTTCAATTCAATAAAGTATTTCTGTTTAACATTAAACAGCTGACCAAGTTTCTCTCTTTTATCTTTGTCCCTAATTTTAAAAAGAATATTACTGATTCACAGTGTTTATAATTTCTTCATATTAACGAAGATGGCTCTGTTTTTATTAAAAGGATATCGAAATAAAAATGCAACTTTTCCAGAGAGTTAATTTCTCTTTACATCTTGTAAACTTTTTCCAGAATGTAGTATTTTAGTTTAAAGTTTCTAGAAGTAAGTGTTATTATAAAGTTTTCTTTTCTTAAAATAAATAATTTAAACAAAACTAATATTTTAGCCAAACCTTCCAGAAAGCATAAAAATATAGATGGAAATCCTTTCAAATACGGCCAGGAATTTTGATTTTAAATCAAAACTAGAATCACACTTTGAAAAACGTGTTACGGTAAAAGCGTCCATACAACGATGCCGACAGCACTTTCATATTGCCTCTCTTCATTGGAAATATACAAAAGAAAGGTTTTTGTATAAATCCCCACGCTTTGTTTCGTTGGAGCGTACAGTGACGCAAATTCTCCGGAATGGCTTTTCCACTAATGCAGTCATTTTAGGCAAGAAAGTCGGTGAATATTTGTTGATGCATTTATCTCCGGTTGTACATCAAAGCAAATAATTGTCTGTACATGAATTGCATAAAGAAATTGGAAAATGTGTTTTCCCCTTTATATTTGTGACAATGCATGGCTCAGTTACCTGCAGGTTGTCGGTTGAGCTATGCACATGCGCTTAGCAAGCGAAAGGACGTTCAATAAGTAATGTGGCATATTTTTTTCCCGGCCTGCTGTACTTGGGAAAAACGTCACTCGGGAACTGCGTAAACTAAGCGAATTCCTTAGCAAGTTCAATAACTTTAAAAAAAGAACATAAAATCAAAATTAGGCCTTATTAATTAATGTAATGGCATTACTATGTGCTATTAGAGTTTATTCTTGAAATTAGGATTATTCTTGAAATCTTAGAATTCATGCAATCTGCAGGCATAGCAAAAGAGAAAGAATATTTTCAAAAATATTGTTATTAATGAGATTAAACCACAAAAATTGATTATATACTATTAATCAAATGAAATCTTTTACCACCGATAGACAATGTACACTGTGTGGGTATCTAAACATTTTTAAATGTAACCATATTTATGAGCTGAGCCCTTGATGTCATCTTTACATTCACTAAGATATTTTTTTTTTTGGTTTATTTATTTATGGATGCTATTTAACATCTCAGGTCATCAGCGTCCCATTCAAATCAGGGCGTGAAGCGGGAGACAAATTTTGCTCAGAGACCTCTTCTTTCAAACTTGAGGTTCTTTATCGTGCCCTAAATGTACGACACGGTTTGATTTGATTTGGTTTATTTAGGGACGCTCTTTAACATCTCAGGTCATCAGCGTCCCATTCAAATCAGGGCGTGAAGCGGACGACAAATTTTGCTCAGAGACCTCTTCTTTCAGACTTGAGGTTCTTTATCGTGCCGTAAATGTACGACATGAGTTTTTAAGCCCGAAAAAAACCCATTGATCCTGGTAGGGTTCGAACCCGCGATTTTGGGTTTAGGAGGCAAGTAAGGTTACCACTACGTCACCAGGACCGACAGTGAGTTAAAGTGTTAGGATAAATAAATGAAATGAGTAGGAAAGATAATAAACTTTGTGAAGTAAGTTGTTAAAGAGAAGGTGATTAATATGATTGAGATGAGTTAAAGAGATTTGAAAGATTAATAAGTGTAATGTTTAGATGGTGAGTGTAAATTTAAGAGAAATTCCTGCTAAACTATTGGATACCAGTACATACCGCTGTTAGTAGTATAGTAATGTAATAAATTAGAGTAGAATAGCTGGCTACCAGCTATGATTCTTACTAGCTCCCAGTAATTTTGTTAATTTGGTATATTCTTTAGATTTTGGAATATTAAATTGGGAATTAGTTTATTAAATTTATATTTTGGTTTAATTTAATTAATTTTGAGATTTTTTATTATTCTATTATATTATTTAGTCCAATTAGTAGGCAAATCTGTAAAATAATATAGTAAGATATTATTGTATTGTGTAGTTTATAATAATAAATGGAAAAGTTTATATACACGTCCTGGTTTAGGAAACCAGGTACCAGGGGGGCGTATACAGTTTTATTTGTTTATTATCTGGATAACTCGACAGATTGCACTTTAAAAAAGTAAAATTTTCTTGCAATTCTAATTTTAAAAATACGAAAGCTAGTGCAGAAATTGACAGGTCAGCTCAGTGCCTTTCAATACTACTGTTTTTATTGTGCGTTAATTGGAAAGAGTAGGTCAATAAAATTCTAAATTTATAAATTAAAATGAGTCTCTGTAGAGCTAGAGAAAACACAGAAATGATCAATTGTGACTATACTAAATAAAATTTTACAAAAATGTGCGTTACTAAAAACGAAAATGAGAAACTAAAACTGACCATAAGGTGACAGTTGTAAGCAAATTGCGACCTAAATATGCTATCGAGTTTGAATTTTCAAGGTCCAAGGTAGGCATCTTCCCTATGCCTTTAATGAATGTCCGTTCTTTAAGAGAGATGAGACAGGTGCATAACACGGCTTATCATTAAAAGGTTACGCGTTGTGCAAAGCCTTCTCGTTTTTCTTCCCTTCTGAAGCATTACCATTTTCTCTCTCTAATTAGTTTTTCATTAACATTTGCTTGGTTATGTTTTGCCGCGAGAGGAACTTAAAACCAAATTAATGTGCCCTGCTTTCCACAAAAACTCCGCCTATATTTTAATAGAATAAAAAAAACTATAGTTGTTGCTGTTTTATATGAAAATTACGTACATCTAACAGACAGCAAACATGCTGCATAGTGCTGAATATAATAAATTACTTCTGTTAGCTGGAGTAAACCCCCAACTCATGAGCCGGAGGTGTGGGATTCGAACCCCACCAGGACCGCCCTCCCTGAGTGGGGATTTTTTCCAGGTTTTCCTCAGTCCTCATAACAGGCAAATGCCGGGGAGGTACCCTAAACTTAGGCCTGGAATGCTTCCTTCCTTAAAAAATATCCTTTCCCGATATATCATTTCATTTCATGTATCATCAGTGTCCACCACATGTGGTGCCTCAATAGTAAAAACCGGCGTTAAACACTACTCCAAAAAAAAAAAAAAAAAAAAAAAAAAAAAATCCCCCAAGGTGTAGCCGCCAAATTTCTTGTTAACATTAAAATATTAAGATTTTAGAATTTTAAAATCAAGGTTCCTAGTCAGAAAGTCAACGTGGCAAAAATAAGCTCACCTTTACGCAATTTTACATATACATTAATACTTTTTGCTGTCAATAAAATAAAAAAATATTAATCAAATGAATAATACTAAAGTTTTTAAATGTTCAGAGTGCGGAAAAACAATATGCAAAAAAGTGTAGAGTAGAAAGGCAGTACCAAACTAAGTATTTTGAGGTTAGGGTCGCAGATACAATATAATAACAATAATAACAGGAGTGTTGTACGATCATATTTGAACTTTGGCGTTATGAAACATTTTCATTTCCCAGTGAAAGTGAAATATAACTCACGCGACAAGTGTGTATGTCCTGTCTCAACTAATGAATACAGGTACACAATGAGAAACTAAATATTACACTTAGCATACTTAGTTGATGTACTGTGGAGGTCACCGCGTTCATCCACTGCGTCCGATCCATCTGTCACTAAATGTTCTGTGTAGTTGATTTCGAGTCGAAAGTGAAAAACGTGCAGGAGCGCCATCATGTTGTAACCGTAAGTTTTGTCTGATTTCAAGACGAGCGTTGGGTATAACCTTACCATCCAGTAGACTTTAAAAAAAATGCTGCATTGAACATCAGACACTCCGTTCGGCATAGTAGTAGTAGTAGTAGTAGTAGTAGTAGTAGTAGTAGTAGTAGTAGTAGTAGTAGTAGTAGTAGTGTAGTAGTAGTAGTAGCAGCAGCAGCAGCAGTAGTAGTAATAGTAGTAGTAGTAATAGTAGTAGTAATAGTAGTAGTAGTAGTAGTATTAGTAGTAGTAGTAGTAGTAGTAGTAGTAATAGTAGTAGTAGTAGTAGTAGTAATAATAATAATAATAATAATAATAATAATAATAATAATAATAATAATAATAATAATAATAATAATCTCAATATTAGCTTAATATAAATATTCAGAATTTAGAACCCCTGCCCCCTTATCAGTAGAATAAATTAATGCAATACATCTATACACATCTTTTTAATTCAGTTTAGTTCCCTCCGCCCTTCTCCCCGGGCGGAGAAGGGCGGAGGGAGACCTAAGCTGTCTCACCTTCGACAAGAATTTTCCTACCTGCTCCTCATCCTTGCCTGCCAGCAGAGCCCTTGCCCTCAAAGGAAGGCGCTGGCAACTTTTTTTCTTAACATCTCAGTGCTGCTACAGCTCGCTAGGATGTGCGATCATAATTCTTCCTCTGTACATAAAGGGCGAAATCTCAGTCCATTTTCATCTGAGATTCTGGTCTGCCGCCATTCCCCAGCCTAAACCACGTGAGTCCTTGTTTAATGAGTCTGGCCCCTGTTTTGATGTACAGCACCATTCCCCACCCAGATTTTAACCCCGTTTGAACTTCTAACGAGACCTCATCCCCACATTGTGCAAGTGTATGCTGCTTGTCTATATCCTTCCGGAGGTTCCTGAAATTCCTCTATACAGTTCTCCTGTTATCTTAACCTGCTATCCAAGTATTTCTCAACCCCTTTCTCACTTTGACGGCCCATGTCTTATTCCCTCCCAATCTAAGCTGCTCCTTGAAGCAGATTGCTTTAATTAAAGATTGATCTCCCAGAATAATTCGCAGTCAATATTTCACCGTTCTAATTTTACATTCTATTGTCTCATTGTGAGCCCCAACTTTCCTTTTAATAATTCCGCAGTTCGCCATACTCTCTCTACCCTTAAAATCCCTTTCAAAATACGCATTCTCACCTGATTTAGATTATTCGTTCGCTCCCATCCCAAATTTTCCGCGCCATGTCATCGATGATCTGACCAGAGCCCCGTAATCAGTTTCTAGTAAACCTACCGACAGATCTGAAATTCTGCTGCGTATCCGGAGAGTCTCCGTTGTCTTCATTCCCGCCTTGTGTCCTTTCAATGTGCTTTGTCCACCGTCCGTGCATTGTAAAAGTAAGCCCTAGTACACGAAGTTCTTAACTAAGGTAAGTCCAACGTACGTCCAAGTCTCTTCTCTGCTATAGACTACTCCGTTCTTGAAAGTCGTTTACGATTTATTTACCTGAGTAGCCATTCTTCGCAATAAATCTGCAGTCTGGTAAGTCCCTGATGCAAACCGTTAATCGTTGTTGAGTATAGTACCATGTCATCTGCACATAAAATCACCGGCACCTGAAAATCGCCTAGTGCGGGTGGCTCTATACTCTCCTATACCATTATGTCCACCAAGTACGTGGTTAAGTTACCCTCAGGAATCGAGCGAGCGTTAGCATTCGTTATAAGCAGAGCCCGGAAATTAGGCAAAAAGTCTTTTCTATCTGGGTGTATATATTTAAGAGTAAGAGGGAATCGAATATGTTTCTGTACATTTGGGATCGGTAGAGCCAGTTTATTGTGTGCCTATTTTGGCTTTTAAAGTTTAAAAATTCTTTTCCAGTTTTGGATTGTTATAGATCTTTTCTACGATTATTTACGCATTTTAAAAAGCACATAAAGAATTTCAATATATCGAATTGAAAAAGCTATAAAAATTAAATGGCGTGTTCATCCTACCAGAATATCTATTGAGATTCTTGTTGTGCATTTATATCTTTTCAAGCAGTGAAAAACTTTTTCCTCAATACTTTTATTTAAGCTCTTTAAATAACAGAACCTTCATTAGTGAAAGGAATGCAAGGATACCTCGGGAATACGAATACGAGGAAATAGAGAGGACGAGGGAAGTACTGAAGTTTTGAATAGTCCTGGAGAATGATCTAGTATCGATCTGCGCGATACAATTCTAGGAAAGTTGTGGTGCAGGTAACTTCTCGACTGCATAAATGTAACAAATAATTGCAAGCGAGAAAGATGAGAGTGATACAGCTGTGAAATAAGCCATCCCTACAATGTGTTTAGTGCGGAAGTAAGAGAGATACTAACCTGATTCCCCTATAAACAGAAAATGAACTCGACCAGAAACCACCACGCCAGGACTATTCAAAACTGCTTTACTTTGTCTTAATCAACATTTCCATGATGTCCTGAAAGATGAATGTTCTTTTGTAACTGGTATGAATCCTTCCAAAATAGCTTGTTTTAAATATGCTGCAATCACTTCAGTGAAAGAATAACGTTCTTTTTCCATATGAAAAATGTTCTCTCTGAGAAGCACCTGACTATGACAGTTGGTATCTTGAAAAAAATTCTTGTTGCTGCTGGTAACCAAGAAAAGTAAGGCTAAGTACTTTAATTATGCGATAAAAATTATTAAGTATCTTAAATATTATTTTCATTAATAATGAGTGACATTATTCTCTGTTTTCACTTTTAATAAATGCCTATTTTCATTATATTAAGTGTCTTTTTTGCCTGCCATTGATTTGTTCCCTAAACAAAACAAATGGTCTGATTTTGAGCATTGCAATTATGAATGTGCAATTTCTACAGTAATGCTATGCCTTATTAGAAACCTTACTACTTTATGCCCGACATTTCACGTAACAGTCATGACATCACTAGCAAGCAGTATGAGTAGTTGGTACAGGTAAATATATCTACTGTTAAGCATATTAACAGAAAATTATCAACAATAATTGTTATTACAGATATAAATTTTAAAATAAAGTCTAACCCCATTAACAGTTCTAAGTAAAATTTCCAACCAACGTGTTCTATTCTCTTTTAACTCTACAATTTCTTTGATAAATCAGTTTATAAATCCCCTTTTAACTCTATAACTTCTTTGATAAATCAGTAACAAGCATATTCGAAACCTTACAAAGGTAGGGGAAACACTCTCTCTTCAAGCAATAAAAGAACGATGCAGAAATCAATTGCTAAGGGGACATTTGGATGTAAAATAAATTTCACAAAAGTAGCAAGAGAGAGAAAAAGTATTCCTTGGAGGATAAGTCAAAATATACAGACCCAAACAATCTCTAAATTTCCTGAAGAATTAAAAAAAAAAAAAAAAGGACGTATTTGTATATTTGCCCAGGTCACTTGGGTTGCTATACTTTTATTGGTGCTATCCAATATGGTAAAGAAACAATAAAATATCATGTTTAAGCTTATAATATATTGTATCCTCAATTCTAAATACAAGTATGACGTAATATACAGGCGATAAAAAAATCGCAGCATGTAGTTAAATTAAAATAGGAATACAAATGTAATTTTATTGGATAGTATAACTAAAAAAAATTACCTTTTTGCATTAAACGTACTCAATGTGTGCGCCCTTGGCCACTGCAGATATCAAAACAATAGTTCATTTCTTCCTATGCAAGGCACAGCATGAAAATGATAATGTAAACGCCGTAGAAAAAATTAGCCCTTCACTTATAACCTCACAGGAATTAGGTCGAGTGATGGAGGTGCCCAAAATAGGAGCATCTGATTAACCGTCGGATTTGCTTCCAATTCATCACTGCGCTAATTCCCTAAGAAAATGAGGTGGAGCGTCATCTTGTCGAGTATGAAAGTATATCTGTCCTCATTTAGCTGTGGTAGCATCCATTCAGTGATCATATAAACCGCATTCCTGTGACCCTCACATATTGAAAAAAAGAAAAAAACATTTGTTTCAGTCGCGAGTGTATAAATATTTCTGAGTGTTATACTTTTCGTAAAATTCGTATGTGAAAATAAATTGCAGAATTCCTATGTACTAAAATATTAGAAAATACATTTTTACCATTTTCTGCATGTTTACATGAAAATTAAAACATCCGTCTAACAGGGCAATAGGCAGTAATTCTGTAATTGCACGCCTCAATAATTAACTTAAATTTTCGTAAGAATATAACACATTTTACCACTTAATGTAGTAGAGTATCAAACAATACTAACAGTCAATGGCAGCGGGCGACATGAAACAATGGTGCAACCCTACCTCTACATAAAGAGTTTAATTTAAAAACAATGTTGAATATCTACCACTCAGTTTAAGTATAAAAATATACTGATATACACAATTATATCCACTCGTTGTTCTAGAACTACTTTTTGCACAACAGAAGGCTCATACAGTAAAACCTATTATATTTCCCCATTTAAAAACTTGCTTTTAAAAAACAATATTGACATACTTACACAAGATTCATTATTTGTACATTATTATACGTAAATACATAAGCTGCGAACAGTATTACTACCCCAATCGCTTCGACATAGACGGAGCTAAATGCAATAGTAATTAAACTAATACATTAGCCCAGAAAGTTGTTTGTACCTACAGACTATAAAATAAGTAGCTAAATTAACATACCAGTAAATATAACATTTAAAATTTGTAACTAAACGAAGTGTCAGATAATTATATTTAGCAAGCTGGCAGTGCTCGCTGGCTCGCGCATCCTTTTCAGTTGCTACGTCTACCGTTGCCAAGGCAACCGCTATGAAACAGGTCGCAAGTGCAGCCCAAACTCGTTCTGACCGGATACCAAACAGCGCGCTGTTACCAATAAGTTCGTATGTCAGCACTCAGAAATAAATTGAAATTGAGTGTTAAACGGAAAAGCATAAAATTATAATTGCACAAATGCTGAATAAGATTGATACAGACTGACTGCATTTTAAAAGCTGGCACTGCTAAAGCTAAATGCCATGTGCACATATTCTTGTGGATTTTTTTTTTTCGTTTACTGCTGTGATTGTTGTTTATTGTTCCAAATGATAAAGCTAAACAATATAATAAGTTCTAAAGTTATCAGATTTAATTGTTACCTCTCAGCTGTAAGCAACATTAACAGTCAAAACACGTTTAATTAAGAATTAATATAATATTGACATATATTTATTCATTGTAAGAATAAGAAGCAAATCTATGAAAGGGCATATTAATGTTTATGAAACTATTTTTTAAAGTCTATATACTTTTAAAATAACGTATTAAGAGGATGAAAAAAGCTCTAATTACATAGTATGTACCATTATTTTAACAGATCAGGATAATATACTTTATGTTTATACGTTATGACTCCTATGTAAATTATCAAGCATAACTAACATTTAAATGCCATGCGCATGTATTCTTGTTGCATTACAGATACTGGCACATTCGATTTTCAATTTAATTGCCTGTGTGCATTTACCATGTAAATACCCAGAGGGAAAGAGGGAGAAAGAGAAAAATTACTGCCGCGTCGTAGTTCTTAGTCAGTTTGTTTACAAATGCTGTCATGTTAGTTCTTTCACCACTCTCTCGGTTGCATAGCATCGTACTCTCAAAGCCGATACCCTTGCGGTAAAGTGCGAATAAATTCAATTGCCCAGCATAAAACAAAAAATAACGGTTTGTTTGCAGGTTTAGAATCAGTGGACAACCTGATGACGATGACAGTAACCATCAGTTGTATCTCGACCCTCCTTCAAATCCGAGTTGCAAACTTTGCGTTTACCCTTTCCTACAAAAATCATATCCGGACTAGACTTTGCACTTCGCGAGCTTCCGTTGTCAGCAACCAATCCCTACCCGGTAAGCAAACACTTCTGACGTACCTACTACTTCTTTGCATTGATTTTAAGTCTTGGCGCGTCTGAATGAAGGGAGACGAAGAAGGAGAATCATTGCAGCCACGCGACGATGCTCCCGACGCCTAGATAAACTCCTCGCTTGCTAACAACAAAAGAGCCATCAGACTTACGATTTGGGTCGAGCCACAGGCGTTTTAGAATCGCATGAAAGCCCATCCAGTTTGCTGCTCTAGAATTGCAGTGTGACTGGGCGGTAATCAGCTCTGAGCGACGTTTCCAGCGTTACTATAGAGAAAACAAATTGGTTACTCATTAAAATCCGTCTTCACTTTTTATGCAAAAGAAAATAAATTTTAATAAGTTTTTCTGTGAGCAGCAGTTGCAGAGAATGATTCGTTCCACTCGGTGCATTCAATTCATAATGTCTCCTACTTTTCTGTCATCAATTATAGAAAAAGGGGGAAAGGAATACGTTACAACTTTACACTTGCGTGGTACGACACAAGAGAGATGAAGATGTGGAAAAGGTACGCTTCGTATGATGCCAGTTTTCTAATGAACATGCCAAATTAACGTAAGCAGCTCATGTTCACACAAATGTGAATATCTGACTCCTCCTTTTTAGTCTCTCTCATCATCAATGCGCCTAACTCAAATGCATGAGAGGAACTTCCAAATTCACCGGCCCTTTTTTGTACCGAATATTAACCCTACTCAGTAATTAAGCTATGCTTTTCAAAAAAGTTGTTGATACATTTGTAATTCACTGAGGTTGCAGTAAACCTCCATTGGGCACGTGTTTGAGTGTCTCAAAAGTAACAGGATTTCAACTGAGCGTCATTTTATTCCTGTTGGGTTGGCAACACTCTCTGAAGCACACGTTATAATAATCACGTTCCGGTTAGCAGTGTTAGTCGTGATGGAGAAACACACGACGGTGGAGCGCATAACTATCGTGAAACATATTACAAATACGGAGAATGTGCTGAAACCGTGTGCAAGTTATGTGGTGTGTTTGAGCGGAAATACGCGCCAAACGGAATAGCTGTAAAAAGACCTTGTACTATTGAGTAAAACTAATTTCATTCGAATGACCGTGTTATGCACTTTGGTGCGGTGGGATTATTGGGCCATACTTCTTCGAAAGCGAATACAGAAGTGCAGTCACTGTCAGTGGTGTGTGCTATCGCGAGATGATAACATTTTTGTGGCATCAGTTGGAAGGTATGGGCTTTGGCTTTGATATTGATGAAATGTTGTTCCAGCAGGATGGCGCTATTTGTCATGCGGCGCGCGAAATCAATGGTTTGTTACAGCAAAAGTTTATGGGCGCAACGGTAATTGCAATTGGCCACAAAGGTCATGCGACCGTATACCATGTGACTTTTATCTTTGCAGATTTGTAAAATCCAAAGTTTACAACAAACCCTTACCAATCATTCCTGAAATAAAAGAAAAAAATCCGACGTGTTATCGCAATAATTGACCCACAAGACTGCGAAAATGTAATTGCAAATTTTGTCAAAAGTGTACGAATGTCACATGAGATTTGGAGGGCATTTGCCGGATATTATTTTCCGTATTTAATCGGAGTGTTTACTCTTTCAAATTATGTCACAACCTTGCCAATTCATCTATAAATAAAGGTTCATTTTTGTAAATTTTAAATCCTGCGTTACTTTGAAGATACCTTGTAGTTACGAAAATTGGCACTAGAGGTCTTCTAAGACCCGATGGTATTTTAATTGATATAAGCATTGTTATTGCCACACTTGTTATAATTATAATGTTTTGTGACATTGTCATAAAGTATGTCTTTTTTCAATACTACTTTTATTAAGCTCACAATCTTATTATTATAATTAATTATTATATTTACATTTCACTTATGTAAATTAGTACCATTAATACAAAGAAATTTAACTCTGGCTTTTTCTGAATCTGTGATTTAAATCAACTTGTATTTATAAGGTTTCAAAATCTTTTATTGTTTATAAGACATTGAAAATATTAAGCTTTTATAACATTTAAAATGGTATAATTATGAATTTAAAAAAATACAAAAAAACAACTCAATTATTTCTACTTCTATTTAAATATCGTTACCACTTGCTGGACACATGGAACACCTTTGTCTTTTCCTATTTTGTTGTTGATGTAAAACCATGTTGTGTGTTTGAGGTTCACAGTCAAGGGCAAGAAGACCATTTTTTGCTCTCTTTTGCATGCATCTGATGAGTTTACTTTTGAGATAAGAATGCACCATCTTCCAAGCTGCAGCAGAAATGTGAGTTGAAGATAGACAGACCTTCTGGTTAGTGATTTTATAGAATAGTACAGGGGCCAACATGGTGTTTCGTTTCATACTGTAAGCGGATCAATTGTGTTAACTTCTCCTTTGTATTTCCGGTCTATCAGCCAATAGAAGAAGAGCGTGATGACGATACAATAATATGAGGTTTTTGTAGTCCGTGGATGCGAACACCAATGCTTGAATTTTGACAGGAGGAAATTAAATTTATCATAAATTTAAATTAAATTAAATTTATCATGAATTTAGGGGTGCACAGCAATTGAATATATTGTGTGTATACGATTTTTGAAGGCGCGCTAGGCTCTTGCGCGATGCCCTGACGAACGGAACAGTCTTACGTGTTCTGGAGTGTGAAATTTACGACTTTAAACTTAATCGGTAATAATTTTTGTTATGGAGTTCTTGGAATCGTAGTCGGTCCTGGTGATGTAGTGGTAACTATACTTGCCTCTAAATCCAAGATCGCGGGTTACATCCCGGCCAGGGTCAATAAAATCCTAAGTATGGCTTCCTTCGGAAGGGAAGTAAAGTCGTGGATCCCATGTCGTACATTTACGGCACGTAAAAATAACCTCAAGCCTGAAAGAAGAGGTCTCTGAACAACACTTGTCGGCCATTTCACGCTGAATTGAATTGAACGCCGATGACCTGAGATGTTAAACAGCCTCCGTAAATAAATCAAATTAATAACAGCTTTGGGAATGGGAATGTCTGGAGACAATACGTGCGTAATTGTATTTCCCAGCACAAAGAATATTCTATTTCCGGCTGGAAGACAACATGATTGGAGGTCGTTTGCTGGTAAAAAGTGTAATGTAATAAACAACGTTAACTTAAAGGAGTGTACTAGTTGTTAAAACTACATCGCCCAAAACACCGTTACCCAACTTTTACGAACACTTCCCTTTCGAAGGAAGGCGTGCTTAGAATTTTTAATCCCTAAAACACCCATCAACCGGGGCCGGGTTTGACTGGGACCTTACGTCTACGAGGAAAGTATGGTTACCTTAGACTACCAGAATCGACAATGCAATGGAAAAATATACTGCCAAACCCATATTATTAATTCTTTGAAATAACTGCGGTGACTCTTCCTTGGGGGTATTGCTGCAACATTGAAGTAATTGAAAATTACTTGTGAAATTTTATGTGAATTGTATTAATTTGGTATGCTGAATTGAAATATAATCGCAATTTTTCTCCATCACACAAGGTTTTTCACAAAGTTAATTTGAAAATATGGAAAAACAATAGATTAATTCATATTATGATCAAAACACGTGTTTTGAAATGAAGATTAAAAATAGCATCAATATATTTTTAATCAGATAATCATTTCCAATGTCTATATACCTTTACAGAACCTGATAATGCCATTTTCGTTTTCCCTCTGCTTCGTGAAACGGGAATTAAATATAGGCTTTATTTCAGTTTGGAGAGGATTAATGCCAAGTTTTCATTGCATTCTTTCATATACCCAAAATGCCTACTGACACTGAGGTCTACTTGCTGCCACTGTGAACAAATAGGCTCCTTTTAGATGAATCAAAGCGTCCATTCATTGACATCAATCTGAATGTTAAACTGTTTTAAAAGTCCAACACCATCACTACAGTAAACGAGGGCATTTTCCTGTATAAAATAGGTATGAAATTTCTTTCTCTATATCTGAACCACGAGGAACATGCACTAGCAGTCAAAAAATCCTTTTTCTTTAACCTATAACCTAAAAAGTTCTGCTGAATCTGTAGGAAGACCCAAGTCTCTAATCAGGCTGCGAATAAAGTTGGGGGTCTCTCCTGCCTGTAACTACGAGGAATTCGTCAAATTGTCCACATTCATCAGGTATGTCTTCTAGTTTATCCGGTGGTGAAGGTGCAGGGCGTCTTGCTGACTGTATTTTGGGATAAACAATACCCTGATAAATTATAAGAACAGAAGTAACAGCCAATATTGTGATTTGTGGATTCCATTTATAACATTGTATCCCAAAACTTAAAGCCGCCTTTTTTTTTTTTTTTTTTTTTTTTTTTTTAAAGATCTCGTCGGAGTTCTTCCACACAAACACAGCATACCTTAAGTGCAGCCGATGGCTTGCCCAAATATCACCAAGTTTTATCTCAGAATTAGCAAGTACACTTTCTTTACAAAGGCGGTAATATTTCTTTGCTGTTTCTTAACAACAAAGTCTCCGCATTTTTTATGGTGTTTAACGCCCTTTTTCACTACTGAGGCACCACAGGCGGTGGACACTGATGATACATGAGATGAAATGATAAATTGGGAAAGGATTTTTTAGACTTAAGTTTAGGTTGCCTTCCCGGCATTTGCCATTTATGAAGACTGAGGATAACTTGAAAAATACCACAGTCAGGGAGGACGGTCCTGGCGGGATTCGAACCCCAGACCTCTCGATCACAAGTCCGCGCCTTAACGACCTCGGCCAACCGTGGCGGTTACAAGGTCTCCACACAAATGTAACAAAGTTATCAGGCGAATTACGAAGCCCCTTTGTATTAATAAATTGAACCCACCATTATAGCAGTGAAAAAGTTATGTTTAGTTGAGTTTGGAATATACGTAGACATAAACTGAAGAAAACAAACTGCAACTTCTTGCACAATTTACAAATCTACACTGGAATAACAATCACCTAGTTGTACTAGTTACAACTAATATGAAAAGGAAGCAACAATGGAATAGTGATTGTAAAACGACAATGCATCATATACAGTCAAAATTCTTTCATTGTTGTGCGAAAAACGAAGATTGAGTGATTCCCCTACTGTATCAATAAAATTACTGGTTCTGTTGACATAAAAGTAACTTATGTCAAAGTAAAGAACTTTTTAAGTATTATTTCTGAAGTCAGCAAACATAAATCTATAAAATTCAACTATTACTCTCCAAACAATTTTTTCATCGCAAGCCTGTGTTATACGTTGGGAATGTTGGATCTCTTCAGTAGCCTTCTGTGATTACGTAGTACATTGCTCTGCTTTATTGTACGTGCTTCTTCTTTTAAAACCATAGGAGAGTTATCTTTCTGGATACGCCTTCTGTGTTTCCAACGTATTACGTGCATGCTTCTGCATAATTAAGTAAAGATATTGGAATCCTATAAAGCGTCACTCTTTTGATTCTCTTTTTATCTTTCTCAGAACCTGATACTAATCTGCCAAACACACCGAAGGGAGTAAAATTTTTGCCAAAATTACACTATTGGCAACTTAATCGTTATTTTATCTTTGGTTATGCAGCTGTATTTATAAAGCATACAACTCTATTTCTTCCATATGTGATCTGCTTCAGTGTTAAACGTTACTAATAGTTGATCAACCTAATTTCTGCCATTCACTGCTCTCAGAAACATCATACTAAAAAATCCTCGTCTAACTCAGAGATATCGTGAACATGTCCAAATGACTATGATAGTTGTGAAGTATCATCCTTCAGATGGAGCGCTGTAAAGTTTCAGACGCGTAAGTGTAGTCACTTGTTTGTGACGATCGTGTAAACAAACCAGTGTTTACATTTTCTACAAAATGGACGAGCTGTGATAAAGTACTTCGTTTTGAAGGGTGAACCCCAACAAAAAACAAAAGGAGTTAGGTTATACATTAATAGATTCTTCCCCTTCATTTTCGTCGGTTAAAAAATTAGGCTGCTAAATTTAAGCCTGGTCGTATTAAATCCATTCAAGATGATGGGCGATTAGTGTGTCCCAAAACTGACTACGACCGAGGAGATTATGACAAAAATTCCGTACTCAATGATCACCGAGTTAGCTGACATTGCAAATACCTAGGCCATGTCCAATAAATTTTACAGGAAGTTTGGATTTGAGAAAGTTTTCCGCTTTTGTTAACATGGATCAAAAATGAATTCAAATGCGCATTTTGCAAGAGTGTTTAGACATGTTTAAACGCAATTCCAGCGAGTTTCTCCAAACATGGATTCATCACTACACGCCAGAGACGAAGGAGTTGTCTAAACAATCTGCAAGCAAAACAGTTCCATCTTCACGAAAAAAGCATGGCTACGATTTTCTGGGATTGTCATGATATGGTATTTCGTAGACTACCTCCAGAAGGACATAATCACAGGGGAGCATTACAAGTCACTACTGGACCAACTGAAGGATGTATTCAGGCTAAACGTCCACACTTTGCGGAAAAGAAACTTCTTTTTCATCGTGACAATGCGCCTTCACACATGTCTGCAATTGTTGCTGCAAAACTGCACGATCTTCCTTACAAGTGTTTCTTAATTCTCTATATTCTCGGTGTTTGTTTCTCAGCGATTACTTTTTGTTCCCAAACCTGGATGGCTGGGTGGACAAAGATTCACATTAAACGACGAGGTTGAAGCAGAGACAGATGCTTATTTCTCACAATTGGACAAATCTTATTTTTACTTAGGCTATTAAAAAGTTGGAAATTCTTTGGACTGAATGTATTGGTTTACAAGGTGACTATGATGAAAAATAATCATTTCTCTTAAATCTTGCGATTTCTTGGTCGGGTCGAGAACTTTTAGAATGCTCTTCTTGTGTTTCAAACTCTTTCAAGCCAGTCAGCAGAAAAATGTTGAAACACCTGGATCTGACAAAAGTTTCACCGTAAACTAATACACCGTCTCCTTGCATACCTTACAACAGAAGTTAACTATTAGCAGTAGCTTTGAAATTGTTGCGTTTCTTCGAAATCAGTAAGAGTAAAATGCAGATTGAGAATGAACATCGTGTTACGATTTTGCACGGCCCTTCAACAAATGTAGCAGAAGGTGGTAGACTTGGGGGGGAGGTCGGATTATACTGAAGGACTGTAAAAGTTATCCTCTATAAAAAATAATTATTTAAAGTTTATAGCAATGTTGAATTACTTCTTATCCAATCCTTGTAAGTAAGTATTTCAAAGTACCTCATTGCTATTATTTACTTCTTTTATTTACGGACCCTCTTTAACGTTTCAGATCATTAGAGTCCCACTCAATTCAGGGCGTGAAACGGCCGATAAATTTTGCTCGGAGGTCTCTTCTTTTAGACTTGAGGATCTTTTACGATTTTAAATTTACAACACTGGACCCATGGTTTTACTCCCCTTCCGAAGGAAGCCATACTTAAGATTTTTATGTGTTCTTTCAAATGAATTATCGGAAGCTATTACCCTAAGTCTAGAAAATACGTCTGGCTCATAGAGTTCAAACGGTGATTATTTGCTGCAACACAATCTTCTAGTCTTTAACGCAGGGTCTGCTTCAGAAGAAATATCATTGCCAACTGCATGTAATGTGTTGTAGTCGGCACATCCTTGTAGACTGTTCTTCAAATTTCCCCATAGAAATTAATCAAGAGCTTGAATCAAGAGAAGAGAACATTCAAGGCTGTAGTAAGAAAGTATGAAGGAAAATGAAAGGGAAATTGCGTTCTTCCTCTTCTCATTTGACGCTACAGCCCGGGATGAGCCTTGGCCTGCCGCGGCGATCTCTGCTTCCTCTATCTCCGTCTTACAACTTTCTTGATAGAGGGCAGTAATGCAGAGAAGCCTGTGATCAGCATGTCAGCATCCCGCAAGTCGCCTATTGCGCGGCTTTCATGGTACAAGACCGCCACCTCTCAATCAGGCAGCTCCCCAATTGTCCTCATGATCCTGTCCCGTAGAAAAATTCCTGCCAACAGTCAGCAACACTAACCACTAAACCAAGGAGGTGGTTGTTGGAAATTTATAGTAAAGAATTTTCGATATGGTTTATTGATCGGTATGGATCGGAAAAAGGAAAAATATTAGGAAAGGTACGCACTCCTGCAACAACGGAAAATGATTAGAAAGATATACTGCCACTGTCAAAGATACATTTACAGGTTTTATCCATAACTTACTGCATTTTTAACATTATAAAAAGTCGCTTTAGTGTTGATTTTGACGTCCTTTATTCAAGTGTCTATGAACACCAATAAATTGAAGAAAAAATGCATTCTTTTTTATTCAAGTGTCTATGAACACCAATAAATTGAAGAAAAAATGCATTCTTTTTTTAGTAATTATCTTTCATGAATAGCCACTACCTGAATTTCTGACTTTATCGTTATTATACGAGGTCTCTTCAAAAAGTATCGCGAATTTTGAATTTCCGCGGGCTACGTATATTCGATTTTCGATTGTTTTGTGGCGTTATGTTGGTACTCATGTCCCTCACTTATGTTGATAAGTTCAGCCATTTTGAATGCTCAGTTAATTGTTGACAGCTATTTTGCTTGAACGTGTTTTGGCTCGTCTTCGATTTTTGCCTATTCCAAAAAATGGAACAAAGAATCTGTATCAAATTTTGTGTGAAAAACAAAATTAAGTGCGCAATCATTCCGAATGTTGACTGTGGCATATAGTGAAGCTACCTTGGACCAAAGCAACGTTTATCGGTGGTACAAAATGTTCTCAGAGGGTCGAGAAGATGTGAACGCCGAAGAGCGTCCCGGACTACCGAGCTCGTCAACAACAGACGAAAACATTGAGAAAGTGAAGAAAACAGTATTGGCCAATCGTCTAATCATCGTTAGAGAAGTTGCTGAGGACCTAAACATATCGATTGGCTCGTGCCATTCGATTTTTACCAATGATTTGGGCATTAGACAGGTCGCCACAAAATTCGTACCAAAGTTGCTCAATTTCGACCAAAAACATTATCGCATTAACGTGGCTAAGGAGCTGTTGAACTCTGTCCGCGACGACCCAAATTTGCTCCAGAGGGTCATAACTGGTGACAAATCATGGGTTTATGGTTATGACGTGGAAACTAAAGCTCAATCATCCCAATGGATGCTGCCACACGAGCCAAGACCGAAAAAAGCGCGCCAAGTTCGAATGTGAAGGTTTTGCTTACAGTTTTCTTCGATTGCAGGGGCGTGGTGCACCATGAGTTCTTGCCACAGGGTAGAACAGTCAATAAGGAATATTACCTGCAAGTTATGCGCAATTTGCGCGAAGTAATCCGCCAGAAACGCCCGGATTTGTGGAAGAACAAAAATTGTTTTGCACCATGATAACGCCCCTGCTCACACATCGTTGCTTGTGCGTGATTTTTTTGGGCAAAAACAACACACTTATGATGCCGCAGTCACCGTACTCCCCATACCTGGCCCCCTGTGACCCTTTTTTGCTTCCAAAACTGAAGAGGCCCATGAAAGGACGACGCTACGCCACGATTGAGGAGATAAAGACCGCATCAAAGGAGGTGAACAAGATCACAAAAAACGATTTTTTAAAGTGCTTCGAGGATTGGAAAAAACGTTGGCACAAGTGTATAATATCTGGCGGGGATTACTTTGAAGGGGACAAAATAGATATTCATGAATAAATAAATACTTTTTGAAAAAACACAAAATTGGCGATACTTTTTGAACAGACCTCGTACCATTCTGAATATTTCAGCACCAGAAATACTAGTTATGTCACACAAAATAATACTGCTACATAAGTTTGATTGAAGAAGACATGTTTAACAAGCAAAATGTATTAGCTTGAATTTGGTGTAAGGGGTAGTGTACAGAAACAATCAGTGCATACATTTCGTAACCTGTTGCATTGCAACATGCCGGAAACTTCCGTCTGACGGTATCGATCTCCATGATCCAGTTGTGTAACAGTTATGCAACTGTTGCGTGCTTCAGCTGCCATCATTCGTACCTTGGAATTTATTGGGAAATAAATATATGCAGTCTTTGAATACCCCAAGGGCTATGGTCTCCTGATGAAAATGGGACTCAGCTCAATACTGACTCTTTAGGCGAGCTAGTTCCTAAGAAGTAAGTTCAATTCTTATGGTTCATTTCATAGTTCACTGTTACAAATATACACTTTTCCATCATTACCCTTGGACCCTGTCACTCTAGTTATTGAAAAGGATCCGTTCAAGGTTTTTCCACTCTCATCTGTCCTTTGCTCTTTCGTCCACAGCACCTCGGCCCTCCGTCTGGAGAAATTTGCCCAAAGAATCTTTCGTCGTTCCACCTCCTGCCGATTCTGTGTATCCATCTCCTGTATCCTGCCCATTTCCATTTTAGCCTTTCAGCTGAAGTGAGAGGTCTTTCATGCCGGTTCTGCTTTTCAACTCTGCATTCCTTGTTTTGTCCTTCAAAGGGCCCAATCTAATATGTCAGCAAAGCTTCTCATAACGCATTATATAAATGGATTTGGAACAAATCACGGTTGCAATTTTCTTTGTTGCTGTACCTTTTTCTCAAGAATACAGTCTTCCCTTAAGCCTTCAGGTGATCTCATTCTCTGCTTCGTTCATTTATTTTTTCTCTTCTAGCTCTTCTATTCTAACTTATTCAATATTGTTACAAGCTCAACACAATTACAATTTCTTCTTTGTTCATTAACTTCTTCCATTTTATATCCCCCCTTTTTTTCTTTTCGACTTTTACCTCTTCTTTTTCCTATTTCTTTCTGTTTTACTACACTTTTTTCTCTTCTTCCTTAACATTTTATACTTCTTGTTCCACCTATTCATTCTTCTCTTCATCATGACAACCCCCTCTTTCTCTCAGCTACTCCTGTTGTTGTTCCTAATCCTTTCAATCATATGCCTCCCTTTGTTTTTTATTTTCTTCGTCACATCAACGTTATCGTTGTCTTTTCTTATTGTTCTCAGTTTCTTCAATATTCCGTCTCTTCACCTTTCTACGCAAAATAAACTCAAAATGTACCGCCCATAAACAACAATGTCATTAATTATAACATCACGACCATAAAAAGAAACTCCTAGGTGTTTATATAGACTCCCATCTAGAATGACATATCCAGATACCCCACACATGCAATAAAATATTTTATTTAATTCATATATTAAACCATGTAGCAAAAGATCCACCTCTCACTCTTAGCCTCACTGTGGCTATTGTGATCTTGTACTCTAGTCTGAACACTGGGTAGATGGACAGATTACATAATACCTGTGTTCGTTTCGTCTGTAACACCCGTAAATTTGAACATGTAATGGTTACCTCTAAAAGAACGTAGGACTTTCCATTTCCTTGTGCTCCTATTCAAAATCCTCAGCACCTCCATCTCTCAATATATCGTCTCTCGCTTCGTATACCTGTTCTGTATATCCCTCTTCACCGAATACCTGAGCTACTCAACCTCATTCAGCGTGTCAGTTCCCAGAATCAGGAACTCCCTTCCTCCTGAAGTCAGAGATTGTCGGACAATAATGCAATTTAAACATAAATTGTAATCTCCTCATTCTAGGAATGACAAGTTTCACTCTTTTTCTTCTTCTGATCTTCCTCCTACTTCATCCCCTTGTACTCGAAAAAAATTATTGAAGATCAGGTAGAATTCTAACACTATCTTTATCACTTTCTAACGTTATTAAAATTGCTTTTATATACAGTATATACCTTTATTTTTTGTATTACCTATGTATTGCGTACTCTGTATTTCGCTGGTGTTATTCGCCTGGTAGAGTGGAAGAGTTGCCAGGTTAAATAACTGAATAAATAAAATAAATATCTTCCCTCTATGGTTTTTTATCTGTTTCTTGTTGCTTGGTCCTTCTCCTTGTCTACCTTTCTTTCCCTCATCACCCTCCACTATTTCTTAATCTCCATGAAACAGGAATGACTTTATATTATGACAGAAACTTAAAACATTCCCAAATTTGAATGTGATCTAAACAATTTCTTATCATTTTGATTGTATTTTATAAGGAAAATAAGCCCGAAATACTTTTGGCACTAATGTACGCTACACCCCAAGTATTTCTCTGAGGCCAAGTATTTCTTATTTCGTGAAGCTACTTGACTATTTAGATGAACCCAAGCTTCATCGGAAAAGAAAATTGATTTAGGTATCAACTTTCTCGTTATTAACTTTCTCTAATATCCAATTACAAAAACGAAGTCTTCCGTTATAGCCGAGGGGCTGTAATTGGTGACATCGGTAATTATGTAGACGTTGTAGAGGTTTAACTTTAATAATTTTATTGCTCTCTTGCAGATTCTTTAAAAATTCCTGCTTGCTTTTCTAGATGTCTCAGGAATTTTCGAGGCCTATATTCCTAGGAAGCTTCATCCAGTGTTTCGTCTGTGAGCACACGATGTTTTCGTTTCCTTTTACGATTCTTCACAGGTTAAATTCACTAAATCTTTTATTATGGTTTTTGATGGAATGGGATGAATAGGAAATTTAGTATAAATTTTTGCCAGGTTCTATCACACAATTTCTTTTGATTTTATGCACCTTTTAAAAATATATACATGCTTAAGCAGCGAATATCTCACTATTGCACAATACATCACACTACTGTACTAACTCGAATGATGCGTGACACACGATTGATCTGTCTGCTGTTGGAAACAGCTCGCAACTACGTCACAACTAGATGAAGCGAAATGAGGTAAAGGCGAGGGTTAGCTCTGATAAGCAGTCAACTTGTAAATGGCACATTTTAAATATATATCACTGAATTCCTTAAAATGATTTTCAAGAGAAGAATTACAGTAGAGAACTTTCAAGATGTGATATTGTTAAACGTTACTGGAGTACGATTACCCGTATATTATTCTGAACTGTCCCCCCCCAAAAAAAAATAAATAAATGAAATGTTTACAGTAAAACGAAAAGAACCTACATAGCAACATGTAATTGTTTCTTATAGCAGCAATTCTTATTTATGAAACAAATTAATCTCCAATCAAAATTTTTCTGAAACAACAACAATAACAACAACAACAATAATAATAATAATAATAATAATAATAATAATAATAATATCAATTGATTCAAATCACAACCGTTCAAAATAGTATGCAATAATTGTATTAAGTACATGCCATCAAAGAAGAAAGTCCAATCTATGCAATGAAACAACTAAAGAGTCCCCGGCCCAAGAAAGTTTGTACTACCCCAGCAAGCAGATGATCGCCGTCATTTTGGATACTTCAGGTTGGCTTGTTCAAGAAACAACTGCTAACATCGAGGTGAACTGCAATAGTCATACATGGCTTAGGCACAGGATTCAGCAACGGCGAAAGGGAAAGTAGTCGACAGGAGTGTTCCTTCAACATGACAATGCGCAGCGTCACACCAGGAACACTATGACCACAAAGTTAGTATCGTTCATTGCTATGCCGCACCCAGCATATTTACCGGATCTTCCCCCTGACAGCATGAAAGACTCGTTAGGAGGTATAAAATTTGTCAATAACGAGTAAATTCAGGCAGTTATCCACGAGTGGTGGCGTAGTACTCCCAAACAATGGTTTCACGACACCATAAGGAAGTTATCAGGAAAGTTGAAAACGGGTATATTGAGAGATCCCATGTGCATTGAGCTGTGTTGCATAAATACATAAAAGTTATTTCCAAGCGCCTATCATATATGAGGTTAATATTACCTGTAGTTTAATGAGCACGATAATCAAATACTAAACATAACTTTTTGAATACACTTTGAAGCATTTAATTTTATTTTTCCCTAGTCTCAAACATTTATGCATCGAAAGTTGAAATTCGTTGTCCAAATAAAATGTAGTCAATGTTCATGGTATTATAATTTGACGTACTATTTAAAAAAAAAAATCGGCGGCGGTTACTGTTTCATAATCAGGGGTTCTTTTGTAGTTTTGCAGGTGATAAAATTAAGTGCATTCTTTATTTTAACATTTTGAAATTTGGCATGCTTAAATTGTATTTTTCTCTTTCGATCTGAGGAACATTTTGAGATTTTAGAAGAGGAAATACAACCATGAGTCAACAAGGTGAAATGAGGGGGGGAGCCTTAACCCCAAATTATCTTTAACAGCCTGCTGATGTCTGTTCCGCATAAGGTCATGCATATGGTGGGAAACGAAATTAGGACCTCAAGAAAGGTAATTAGGAACGTTGCCTACTACATTTCATTATCCTTATTACGTATATAACAATTAGATGTCTTTCTCTTTAGAAAAAGCATAAAAATATGTTTAATGTGTATCTAACTAAATAGCTTAAAATCTGTAATTGTTAAACATAAGTAATATTGTCCACGTCATTCCTTGATATTAATTATTTAGGATTCTTAAAATGAACCCCTATAATGATAGAACAGAATAGAATATTTATTTCCAACTTTCCAACTTTATTTTTAACATTTTTTGTGTATTGAATATCTAGCAATTCTACTCCCTATATCTCACTAGACTTCAGTAGCCACGTTGATGCGTTTCCTAGGCCCTATAAACTCAAACACCTGGTTACCGAGTTGTACGGCCCTTCCTATATTTCTAATCTACCCCCTCACATTCTTCATTATCTTGCTTGCTAATTTTTCTCATCCATCTAACTCTCACTTTACCTAAATATACACCAATTTCCATTGGTAAATTCGGCCATCTTCGCATTTCCAACTTCTCCCCAAAAAACTTGGTTTCCTCACAATCCAGTAATATATGAATTATTATCTTGCTGACTACATAATGGGAATTTATAGTTTCTCCCTTATTCTTTAACCCTTCAATTACGATAAAATAAAAACGCAATAAATGGAATTAGCATAATAAAATCTCTATTTTGTTTTATCACTTGGCATTAGTCAATAAATCCAGTTGTAGTAATCAATCTTCGTATATTCCAGACTCATGATTTCCGAATAGGAATATATTCTAAAGATTGTATATAATTATTAATATTTTGTGAGCGAATTTTAAGAATATGTTATTTTTATTTTAATTTTATTCGTAAATTAGTGCTAATGAATATAATTCTGAATTCGTGATTTTATCAATAAATTCAGAACACTTGTAATATTATTTGTGTAATTCTTAGTTTAATATATAACGTTCCTCAATAGTTTGTGTAAATATCGTTATCAATATCGGATAGTTACTAATATTGTTTTCTAAGTACATATTTAGCCTACAAACCAAAAGAATAATTGAGAATCAGTGATGCTCATTATAAAAATGTACAGTTTTATAATAAGAGACATGTTGTTAAACTGCCGCATCTCTACAGAAAGTACGGCTGCAACTGTGTTCTTAATCACGCCGACATTTGAATGGAAGTGTTTGATGCCCGTTTTAACTGCTGAGGCAGTGACACTGATGATACATGAAATGATAAATTGGGAAAAAATTTTAAAGGAAGGTGAAGTTACAGGGCTAAGTTTAGGGTACCTCCCCGGCATTTGCCATTTATGAGGACTGAGGAAAACCTGGATAAAACTTCAGTCAGGGAGGACGGTCCTGGTGGGAATCGAACCCCAGACCTCCCGCTCAAGAGTTCTAGCCTTAACGACCTCGGCCATCCGTGGCGGTCACGCACAGGCATTGGCGAAGCTGTAGGTACTGTGGTTACATGCGTTGTGTATAACTCACGGATGATTCGGACGTTCATAGAGTTAAACCAGGAAGTGCTTTATCATTTATGAAGCTGCTGTGTAACGCATATATAGCGATACACTGACCAAGGCATGAATGAGATCTGCTGCTGTTGTTTCATCATCATCATAGACGCACATTCACGTGTAGAGGGTTCTTAACCTCTTAAAAACGCTGCTGTTTCATTAAGTCTGCCTATTGCTACAACTACAATTACCTTTAATTTACTATACTTAACGGAGAAGCAGATTAATGCAGGGACAAGGAGAATAGCGTACGAGTTCATAATGACACAAAACAGCACATTCCAATGGAGCTGCTTGCTATTAACAATGCAACCAACGGTACTAGTAGAGTTATGTTAAGGTGACTCAGGTTCTCTGAGCATGCCTACATACGTTGTAGCATAATGTAACAAAAAATAATCAAACACTATTTACATGGGCGGAATATGTTCACTCTGGGAGCAGAGAAACAATTTTCACAGTACGAAACTTTGTTGGCAATCGTGAAAATGAAAACCAAAAAGTAATTCAGAAATGTTTACAGCAAAAATGTATTCACCACGAGATTGCAGGTGTGTGCACCTTGCGCAACTTTTCCTTAACGGAAACTAAACCCTGGGCAATCCTGGGGCTGCAGTCCCGAGCCATTCCGAGCGGTAGCGGAGAAAACCGAGGGCAGTGTTGCTTCCACAGATATAACTAGATAACACAGTATGTTGGCGCAACGGCATAATAGATCAGTTGGTTAGAGCACAACGTTATAGGTGTGAAGGTAGTGGTTTCGAATCCGCAAGTCCTTAATTTTAATTTATTTATATATAATTTTGGCCATTGAAGAACTCAACGAGTTCGAAATATAGCAATTTCAAGTGTCACTTTATCTAAGTGTTTTATCCTTTTCTATTTTTATTATTACTGTTAATTTGTTACATTGTTAATAGTGTTGCTTTATTTTTATTTTTCATTTATATTTACCAAAGAAGATTTACCACCATTACAATGATTTACCCGCCTACTTAGTAGCACACAATCCCCTAATAATTATATTTACCAAAGTATCTCGCCGCCGCAGCAAACCACTAAAAATTTCAGTTTTGTAATAAAGAACAACATATTGCAGCAAGAAAGTTAGGGAGGACAACGCATAGGATACATTTTGTTTAACAAAAAAATAATATATGCAACATTTACACTTACAAGCGGCCACGCAGAGAAAAATGTGTGCTCCGCTATCTCCCGTTCGGGACTGAGGAGTTCGATTCTCTCCGCTGTCGCTCGGGACTGGAGCTCCAGGAGTATGTCTTGCACACGCCGAGAGGCAGTTGTTTCAAAATGGCAGCTACAGTTCAGACGTTAGACACAATTGAGCTTCGAAGTGTGATTCGGTTTCTGTGGTCATAGGGACAGAAATCACCTGAAACCTATTGCGAGTTGCGTGCAGAGCATGGTGACCATAAATGACATTCACAAATAACTGTAATTGGTGTAAAAGTTCTTCTGGATGGTCTCGCACATTCCACACACAGAGAAATGTTGACACTGGGGAGGTATTGATTCCGAAGGACCGGCGGTCAACAATTCAGTCAATAATGGATGCAAATGGAAAATGGATACCTACATCATCACCCAGGAAGAACTTGGGTATTGCAAAGTGCCAGGGAGATGAATACCCAAACAGCTCACACCACAGCACATGGAGGACCGTGTGGGACACGGTCTTGAGCATTTGCTGCAATACTATAGAGCTGGAAAAGCATTTCTCCACTGCATTGTGATCGGGAATGAATATATATACTCTCGAATGAAAGCGACAGAGTATGGCATTGAAACTCACAAGTCGCATCCACCGAAAAAACTCAGGACAAGTCCGTCTGCAAGAACGGTTTGCTTTGTCGATTTCTGGGACAGCCAGGGCGTCATTCTTGCTGATATTTGCAGTAAAAGGAGCAACTACAATGCTGCTGCATATCGTGCCACGCTGGATCCTCTACGAGCTGCTCTGCACCGTAAATGTACAACAAAAACCTCGGAAGAAGGTCATCATTCTTCATGGCAATGTTCATCCCCGTGTAACTGCATCAGTAACGCAAAAAGTCTGGGAAATTGCCAAACATGAGCATTTAGGCCAGACGTGGCCCCGTTAGACTTTTACCCGTACGGCTCACTGAAGGAACACCTTGCCAGCCAAAATTTCAGCAGTGACACGAAAGTTATGACAGCCGCGCTTCGTTGGTTACGCGTCCAGAGAACGATTTCTACCGCATGGACACCAACAAATTGTGATCATGGTAGAGAACAAATGCATAAATGTGAATGCTTGCTAAGTGGGAAAGCAGAGTAATGTTCAACTTTCCAAAAGTACATTTCAGTTTTTGTGAATACATTTCCGTTTGACTGTCAGATATTCACTCAATTACTTTTTGATTTTCCCTCGTATAACGGCAATATTTTAACTAATTTTGTCAGTTATTGTTGAAAGCAAACTCATTTCCTGCATGATTTAAAATGAATAATATTGAACTTCGAGCTGTTAATTTTTTTTTTTTTTTTTTTTTTTTTTTTTTAAAGGCTTAAATGATACAGAGATGAAGAGTGCACTGGGGGAAAGTGTTTCAACTTATGGGAATGTAAAAAGTTTGGTGGCTTTGTTTAAGGTATGAGCTCATAAGCTGGAGGTCTGGAGTTCTATTCCCGCCAGGACCGTTCTCCCTGAAAGAAGTTTTATTCAGGTTTTCCTCAGTTATCATAACTGGCAATGCCGGGAGGCATCCTTAGCTTAGGTCTGAAATGCTTGCTACTTAAAAAAAAAATCTGTTTTCCCAAGTTATCATTTTATATCATGCATTATCAATGTACGTGCCTCAGCAATAAAAACAGGCGTTAAACATTACTAAAAAATTATAGAATAAAGTACAAGTAATATGTGGTGTAGAACTACTACAGTGTTCATGTATGGCCTGATGACAATCCCCCTGCAGTTTTGGAAACAAAACACCTACTACAGTTCAGGCGGGAATAATTGGCGACACATTTATCTGTCTCTTGCTTTACCTAAAACGTTTACAGGAGCATAACAAAATGACTTTTTAACGGACCATTTAAATTGTTGGAAGAAGTTTATTTAAACGTAATATGTTTATGTGGTTCATGCACGCGAGGGATACGTCAAGGGACAAACATGCATCCCAGTTTTGGACTCAAGAATCAAAGGTATATCAGTGTTACCCCTTTGAGTGAGACGATAAAACCTATAACCATCATAAACGTATTAGCGATGACAGTTTATGAAGGAAAGCATGCAACAACATTATTGGTGAAATGTACAACCTTCTACCTATAGTTGTACAATATTTCTAGATTTACTCTACGAAATACACACTTTCTATAGAGGATCAATTACTATCAACATGCCACCAAAGCATCTTCTCGGTTAATTTCACCATTTGAAAATTTAATAGAAATGTTATGCATTCCCAACAAAATTCAATTTCTAGTATCTCTAGTCAGTTGTCATATCATCATTGGCACCAGTGCCAGATATTGGATTCTCTGTGCAGTAGAAGATATTAAAACGGCATCCTATTAAGTTGCCACTCGTTGAATTCCAACGCACCAGTTTTATCGCTGTGCCTGTATATAATCTGCTGCTTAGCTGGTCAAAACATGGTAGAAGCAGTGATTTCACTGTGATTAAGCTAAAAGTGAACAGGTTTGATCAACTGGCATTTTAATAACGCTTAAATTAAGGGAATTTCTCACCAATTAGGATAACTTTAAAAAAGAATGAAAAATCCAAAAGTATAGCCGTATTAATCAATGAAAGGAAATGTGTTATGTAATTACAGTGTAGTATTAGGGGAACCAAATTAGAATTCTTGCAATTTATTGTATCAAAAAAGGGAAACCACATTTTATAATGATAATGATGACAATAATAATAATAATAATAATAATAATAATAATAATAATAATAATAATAATAATAATAATAATAATAATAACAACAGAGATTAAATAAATTTAATGGTATACTATTAATTAAAAGAAACATATAACCACTGATAGACAAAGGTACTGTGTGGGTATTTTTAAATGTAACCATGTTTATGACCTTAGTCCTTGATATCATCTTTACATTCACTAAAATAGAGAGAATTAATAGAAAGTTTCCAGTCACACAGTGTATTTAAGATGTTCATATGTTTCAATAAAACAAAACATGTTACTATTTAAAATCAATTACAATGTGCTAAGCAAATATACACAATCAACAATATACAATCGAAAGATCCACCTATTTTCAGTGACTTTCAAATTTAATTTAAATGTTATTGTAGTGAAAGCATGTAATGTAAACGTTTTCTGAAGGTTATTACAAAGCGCTCTTACATACAAATGTAATTAATATTTCACAGTTGCTATCTTCACGATGATGCTTTTGTTAAATATAAAACATATATATATAATATATAAACATATATATAATATATAAACATATATATATGTTAATTTGTCCTTTCATTTTAAAACAATATAGGAAAAAGTACACGCAAGAACGGTTTTTACATTTCCGTTTTCAATTATACCCCTCCTTCAACTTTCAGAAACTATTTTCTTATTTTATTTAAATGGTATGTACCGAAGTTTGTTGTGAAGAAACAAATATTGGTGTCGCAAGAGCGATTTTTAAATTTTGGGAACTATTTTCCTTATTTTATTTAATGGTATATATGGAGGAATACACAATCACTATCAGACAAAGCCTTGCTCAAACTAACTAGCTAACTCAACCGCACTCGGCCGGCCCGTAATTCAAATAACCTCTCTGTATAATAATAATAATAAACCGTAATATTCAACTTTATAAATATATCAGGTCATGTTGTATATCTAACGTTTATTGTTACTAAAATATTTCATTTTTAAAGCTTAAAATCTATATTCACAAAATGCTTCCTAATATAAAATCCCGGAAGCGTATTTTATTTCTGCACAAAAATAATCTTAGTTTGCCTCATTTATTTTATATGACATTTGCTTGACTAGTATTATCGAGCCAAACTTGGTGCGCCGAGAACGTTCAAATAATTCATATCCAGAGGGGGAAAACAGGGAAATGAATAAGAACTGGTCATGAAAAGGGTAGAACGGAAATATTCAGAAATATTGGAGACACTGGGGAAGCTGAAGCGATAAGAGTAAAAGAATAAGAAAAATATGGGAAAACCAAGATGACGGTTTGAAGTAAGAAATTGGGAAGAGGAAGCAGCAACTGCTTTGGTTTCAAAATGCTGAAGATATCACGTATGTACCATTATTAGCTCGCAACTTCTTGTTCTGAGTTCTTCCACAATAAAACGCTGTAAATCCACCTCCTAAGTGCAATGGATGCTTTCATGACCTCAGCTATAATTTTTAGAATTATTGGCTGCTTAATTGAAGGTTATGTTCGTATAGTTTACAAAATGAAAAGGGGTTTTGGTAGGTGACATTTAACAGAATGGGAAGAGGCAGTCAAGGCGCCTGGAACGAGAGAAACTCTACACCCGCGATTCCAGCTCCAGCAGACTTCCATAGACAAATTGTCTTGATTATTTTGTTGAAATTAATTTTCAGCAATATCTCTGGAAAGTTTGGCGGTAGTGTGGAAAACCTCAGCCAAGTTATGGATTAGCCCTTCGATCACTCCACTTACAATAGTAACAACAGAGACGTTAATCTTTTCACAGATATCCATTTCTCCATGACACTTGCTGCATTATACACTGCTTCATTTTATTAAGATCTAAGGATACCAAATATGAAATTCTGTCCATAACACCTCTTTAGAGTGTTTTTATGATGAGCATTTGAGCTTTTTGCGCTCTTTTGTCAATTAATTAACTTTGCAACATTGGAAAACGGTGAAATATGGACAAAAAGCCTTAAACCTGTAGAGAATAAATTTTACATTTCAAGCTAAAATTAACCACAGAGCTTCGGGATCACAAAAACACTATCCAGTTAAGGATTCTCGTTTTATTCTCTGTTTGTTACTGTAATTAAAACGTGATGTAATAAACAAATTTAAATAATTACGAAGCAACAGAGGCTATGATTTTCATGGTGAAGGAGTGGGAATAATGCCAGTCGAGCACAGTATGATAAATGCCTACTGCACTGCTAGGTATTTTACTAATGATGTGTCGTGTGGGATATCATTCCATCAACAAATTAATAATGACGTGAAAAATTTAAATACTGCCAAACAAATAAAACTACACAATGCATATACCGGGGGTCTCAAAATTTCCGTATAATTTTCGAAAATAGGTAACCCAAAACTCGCCCACGGTAGTCGACGAACAGGTAAGCAGAGAGCTACACATTCCACAACCGACCGTTTGGAAGATCTTACGGAAACGGTAAGGTAACAGAAGTCTTACTGCTTGCAATTGCTCCAAGCCCTGACGTCCGATGACAAAGTGCGATACTTTTGAGTTGTAACAACTTATGGAATAGGATGAGTTTGGTGACAGATTTGTCTTCAGTGATTAAGGATTTTTTTTTTGTGTAAATGGCAAAGTGAACAGACACAATATGCCAATCTGGGACACAAAATCCCAGCACTAACGCACGTTCGAGCCAGCCTCGCCAAAAATCAATGTATTCTGTGCAGTCTCACTGTTTTAAGGTCTTTTTCTTCTTCAAAGAAGAAATTACAGGACACGTGTGCCTGAATATGTCGGAACATTGGATCATGCCGCAGCTGGAGACTTACGTTGTGGGTTTTCTCTACTAACAGGATGGTGCTCCACCCCATTTCCATCACAATATTCGCGAATTTTTAAACAGGAGATTGAGAAACTAATGGGTCGGTCGTGGTAGAGGCGATGCTCAGCAATTCCTATCATGGCCTCCACGCTAACCCCAACCTAACCCCAGGCGATTTTTGTGTGGGGCTAAGTCAAAGATTCCGTGTTTGTGCCTCCAGAACTACAAGTTAGTATCAACAAATATGTTGCGTCCACTTATAGACTTGATTATGCAAACTCAGTAGGGAAAGTACTTGCCATATATAATTGGGAATTTTTTCTATATGCTGTAAAACTTTTTATGATAATATGTCAAATAATACAGCTACAGTAAATTTGTAATACCGTTTTAATCATTTATAATAACCATGTGCCTCTTAAGGGAGATAAAAACATTCGCCTTAGTGGGCAAGTGGGCAACAAAAGAATGTTTGTTGAATGAGAATGGAAAACATCTCACTTCTTGTTTTGCAAATGTAGCACAAAACAAGAAGTGATTCGTTGTTTGTCTTTGGATATGGGGTATTACTAGTCTATCAAAGAGCGACAAAGCACGGAGACTGAGGTAGTATAGAATAATTCTGTTCACAGGTTGCAGGAGTCAGAAATAGAGAAAGTTACTGTACAGGGTTATTGACTTTCACTGTGCGGCTTCCTGACATTGTTAATGTGAATCATAGACACTGAATTCCCCAAAAGTGATAACTTAAGTTCCCTATTAATTGTTATGTTTATTAATCTATTGCTAAAGATGGACTGAAGTAGCTAATTATTCATAATTGAATTTGGAATTTACTGTGGTCTAGTGGAATGTTTGCAACCATTAAGCTGGAGATCCTGGATTTGAATCCCGATCATGTCAAGCTGTTTGGTTAAGATTTTTACGATATTTTTCCTTACCCTGAGAAGGTGAGTGCCAGGTAGCTATAAGACGCCAAGGACTCCAAGCTCATTTTCACCATCATTTATCATTCATCACTATCCAAAACAATTGACGATCTGCCAAGGGAACTAGGCTGCTTAGAGGCAGTCTCTAAAAAGGCTGCTACAAGTAGGGAAGGGTACAGCAAATTGTGGGGTTCTTAAAGAGTTTGGTATCTTTAATGAAATGATACATTTAAAAATAAAAACAATTAAGTGCTGTTTAAGAATAATACGGGGGGATCAAACACTTCTTCGAGCAGTTTTTTTCTGAGGGAGCAAATATGGGAAAAGTAGGATATGCGTTGGATATCAAAAATAAGGAAAGGCTTAAATAAAATAGGATATATTTGGTTAAGGGGAGAGGGCATTACGCGCAATAGTTGTAAAATAATTAACAGACGTTTGCGAGATATAGATAGCCAAAGTACTGAGGCTCAATGCGCAGAAAAAGTATCGCTTAACCTGCAGGCTCAAATACAAGTGTGGTACATGGGGGATTATTTAAATATTTGTGGCACAGAAGAAAGAAGTGGTGTCACATGGCTCAGATTACGGGCTTGGAAAGGAATGCTATCGGGGGAAGAATCTGCTCACTGTGCGGAGAAAGCGATACCTGGAGGCATATTATGGCAGAACGCAGAAAAACGGAGATTTTAAGAAATGAGTATGTATCACCACGATTTCTGAATTCCAACAGAAAATTGAACATGTGCCGTGAAGTATTGGTGCAAGAGATATACACACACAAATGGGAATATTTCAAGCGAAGGCCCAACAAAGAGGTTTAATGACTTTAGAGAAGAGAGGGGAGTTGGGGAGGAGTATGAGTAAAGGAGAGGAGGCTATATATAATTACTCATAGATGTATTTATATATGTATATATAATGTAGGTCTGTATGTAGGTGTGTGTAGTACATATATTTTGATTGTTACAAGCATGGTATTAGCATGTAAGGGCCATGCGACAGTTATACTTACTTGTGTATACTTTTAAGCTGCTACAATAAAAGTTCATTTCTACTACTATTACAGACTTATTCTGTCCATAATCTACAGACGTCGCTAGAAAACCAATGCAGTCAAAACAACAAATAAATGATACATTAAAAAAATAAAACAACTAAATCAGTTCGAACAAACAATGTAAACTTTCACAAAAGCTTTTATTAAAACTTTCATATAATCTCAAGTAACCTTGAAGTTTGTGATTTTGGATTTTGTGTTTATTTTAGTATATAACTATGTTAATAATATCTAATTTTATATAAAAACCTGATGGTGACCCCCAAAGGACCGCGATCCACTGGCTGGGAAACAGTGCGCTAGCCAGTAGTTCAAATAAACCACGGCAATAATCAATTTCTTCCGTAAGGCAATGCGGAAAGCAGTAAAAGAGTCCGAGCAGTCGTAAGGACACACAACAGGAATTACAGTGTCTGGTAGCAATCGCAAGTTCATTCACGCAAACTCCATGGACCTCCAGAGCGCAGGAGCATAGTATGTCAGCCCTGCTCAAACCGCGGCGCATCCCGCAGATCTGCCGCGACTTGCCCTCTACTCGCACCACCGCATCCAAGTACCTTCTTGTGCAAGCGCCGGGGCGGTTTTGACAAGTGTTTATTTTCTGCGAGTACGAAGTGATGCAATTTGCGGCAATAATCGAAATGTCTACTATTTCGTGAGCTTACATCTGTGGGCTCCTCAAATTTCTACAGAATAAATCTTAGACGACCGTCCGTCATCTTTGTAATCCTCTAACCTTCGTCTTTTAGCTGGTAAGTTTAATATCTGTATGATAAGTTGTTAATGGCAGTTTATAAAATAACAATGCTTTTAATTTAGACAGTTGTTCGTTTATAAATAAAATTCACAAATTTAAGTAAGTTTAATTGTTATTCTTCTTTCTTATCCATATACAGATAACATTGTCTGTCAATTGTTTGAACAGCTGAAAATCATTCACTTTTCTTTACGCCTTGCATAGCATGCCACTTGTTTGCACAGATAAAAATCGTTTTCTGTAACATTTCCTTTTAACACGATGTTCAGATGATTAAAGTCCTGCAGTCTAAAAGTAAATGCTGTTAATTCATTACAAACTAATCATGGTATCTGATTTATTAGTGCCCGCGAATGAAGTCAATCCTAGATACAAAAAATATAAAATATATTTTATGTACTTAATATATTAAATAATAAATATCCCATTTATTAGTTGTCAGCACATCAAATGGCCCTCTTTGATCTGCCGATCCTCATATCGCTGTAATTTATTTTCCTTTTTTTATTCTAATCAATATTAAAAAACAGTAGAGCATGCAATACTCATCATTGTCTTAATGTATTTTCCTTTAAAAGTTGCGTATTATTGGCTCATATAATAGCGTGTATTCAGTTGCTTGCAGATATTGTGTTTGCTGTAGTATATTAGTCTCTTTTTACTCCTACCAAAAATTACTCATATTAAGCCAAATAGTCAGATCAGCTGCTGGGGCCTGCATGAACAATCATATCAGCAGAAATAAAATAATATACGTGTTATTCTGTTTTGAACTACAAAAAAGTGTGCTTTTATAAACTAGTGTTTAAATTAGATATTTATTTCAATTGCTGGGCACGAAACAAACAATAGGAATATTTACTTTGTTGTGCTTATCATTTTATTTGGAGTTCTGTTGTTAATTTTTTTGTCAAATATATACATCGTTAGCCTAATTAGCAACTTTGCTACTTCCAAAATGTTATTTTATAGCAGTAGCAAAAAATTGATAATTTATAATTTAAACGTTAACTCAATGTGATATTAAGTGCACTGCATTTAATATTAAGTATTTTAAAGCTATTTTAATATTTCTTGAACATTATATTACATTTTTAACTCCAAACCATGAATGCATATTTCTGAGTCGATAAAAGAACTAGCTTTAGATTATATTGACTTCGTATTTTTTTAAAATTCACACAATCGTTAATAAGAAATTTAAGGAAACAAGTTGCGAATTTTGAATGAAGTTGCTTTTATGGCGTTAAAATATGGAATTTGACTTCAACATGCATTATCAAATGGTGATAAATTTAAAATTCGACATTGAGTCTAGGAGGTTTTCTAATTAGACTAAAGATGTATAGAAATATGTTTGCAATATTAAACTTTCACATAAAATATCTTCAGTTCTTCTAAAACTTTCTGGATGTTGTTTGCTTTTATTGTACATTTTTCTAAATTTGCCTAAAACACTTACTAGTCTATCATTGGTATGTTGTGAGGAATAACAAAATGAACAGAATATATAAGTTAGTCGATTTTAAACACAGTTTAAGTCATTAATAACGATTCTTTACAAACATATTACTGTTTTTCTAGGTGTCCATTTTACTTAAGCGATCTGCCTTTTGAACTTGCTATAATTGACTTGTTACTGACTGCACCAAAACTAACCTCACACTTTTATAGGATTTCCCTTATGTAAATGAAAAGTTCGCACGCAGAATTATGACACCCGATTGCTTTCTTGATATAAAGTCTATCGTGTGGTGACAATATTTTTAAACCAAAACTGGAAGATTTTCAGTTTTACTGGAATTAGAATATGGAACAAAAACAGGACACACTATTCATGCTAGTGTACAATGAGTACCGCAATTTTGAAAAAAATAATTTTTCACTATTTTCAACCGATATCTCACTTAAAGTTTTAACATGATTATACAATAGATTTTTAAAGAAATTGTGTTTTTGTAAATTGAAAATTTTAATGTACCTACACAGTATCATCTCATTAAGAGAAAAAACATTTTTTTTCCAAAATCATTTGAACTTTCGATGCGTATTCCTATAGTATTATATAAAAAATTGTTAAAGTGTGTTTCTATCACATAGTTACCTCCACAGTCTCGATAATGAAACGATTCTTTTCATCTGTTCACAGAGAACTCGTATGTAAAATAAATAAATAAAAAATAGTAGTACGTAGCTCTTTCCTGGAGCACTTTAAAAACGTCACACTACTTTCAGCATTTGGTTTCCTCCATTCCTTATTTTTAGTGTTCACAACAAGTGCATCTTGATCGACATCGTTGAACATCCTCTGATCTCACTGAAGCTTTAGATTGGCTAGAACTTCTTAAATTAGTTGACTTTTCAACTTAATCCAGTGATCAATGGTTGGAAGGGATTACGTCCATGTGTTTAAATATTCCAGAAAAGTATCATAGAATAAGTTCACTATAAATGAAAATACTTTTTCATCAAATACCTTTTCATTTTCCAGATCTGAAATAATTTACTTAATTTTCAAAGTTTGGAAATGTTCACTTGTCCTGCCCAAGTATTCTCTCTAAAGAATTTCACTTCTAATGCTACTTTATCTGCCAAAATAGTTTCTTTTATAATTTTTATTATTATTTCAAAGACAGTTTTCAACTGCATGAAATTGGGCTAAAATTGATGTAAAATTACAAATGTCAAGAGATATTTAATTTATCTTGTGACATAAAATTTTATTTCACCCTATCGTACAGATCAATAACACTATTCACAGCTGGAAGCAAAGATAACCATGATATTTTGCTTTGTCTAAAATGTTCATATTATATTTCTATAATTTCACAGAAATAATGCAATTCACATATTCTCACAACATATTGTGTAAACAACGAAATATTTTATATATAACCAAATCAATGTCAACATAGAAAATTATCATAAAATAAAGGAACAAAACAAGTCAAAGCGCCTAAGGATAAAATCCAATGGGAGGCCCCGAAAAAGACAATCCCGTTTTTATATGACATGTGGTTACTGTAAAATATTAATGCTATTTAACTCAATGTTGTCAATATTCTCAACAAAATTCGTGCATGGCAACTACGGATCAATAATAAATATAGTTCCATACGAGAGGGCATCGTAAAGTTTAAAAAATGTTGACGGAAAGTTTACACATATTTTTCCCAGCGTTTCTTGATCCCTGCTAATACCGTTATTGTAGAAGTCTGCAGATTGCAACTTCCACTTCATTAGTGACGTCATCTGTGTAGTCAAATCGGCTAACCCGCAACGGATTTTTCTTTTCTGGGAACAATAAAAAGTCACTTGGTGCGAGAATCATAAGGCGGATGGTGCAAGAAAACCACATGCCCTTGCTTTGTCAACGGCAACTTGAGATGAATGAGCTGGTGCGTTGTCAGTTAAGAGACGAATGCCTCTGGAGAGCATCTCGTAACTTATTCAGAAGATTGCTGTAGTGTGTGCCAGTAATGGCTTGTACTTTTGCAAGGTAATCTGTGAGAATGACTCCACGACAGTTCCAAAACACTGAGAGCATGGCCTTCCCTGCTGACTTTTGCACATTTGACTTTTTGGGGAGGGGGAAAAAACGTGCTTCCCCTCCATGCTCATGCTTTTGGTCTCTGGATCATGCTGATAGATCCAAGATTTATCCATGGTTAGCAGAGGACTAAACAAATTATCTCCATTCTGACCCAACAGCGTCAACATCTGTTTTGAAAAGTCGCGTATTTGTTCCTGGAAAGGAATTAGCAAACGTTGAACCAGCGTGCAGACACCTAAGACATGTGCGGTTCGTCATAATAATTTTCCACACACTTCCATAACAGAAAGAAGTTTCATTTGAATGGTTGCTCGCCTGTCTTCCACGATTATACACTTTATTTTCTTCACTATGGTCTGTCAATGAAGTTCTTCCAAGTCTTGGCTCGCCTGTGAGGGATATGTGACAACTTTGGAATTTCCTTTTTCACCTCATAATACTGTCATAAGATGGGCAATTATTTCCATAAACTGCCATCAATTCACATGAATTTGCCTGGCACTATTATCCTTAAAATGCAGGCACTTTATCACGCTGCATACCTCAATCTTCTTCGTCTTACAATCAGCTGATTTTCTAAACATCGTTCACTTCGGGACCAATGATGATACTGACAAAATTTCATCAATATACCATAATAGATTCTGGATCATAATTAAAACTTTACGATACCCCCTGGTATGTAGAACCAATTTGGTGGGAAAAGGCGGAAGAAAACATGGTGACATGAAATACTTAGCACAAGAATGTGCAACTTGAAGTATCTACGAGGGTAACTCCATAAGTTTCCGGCCTAACTATTTTCTAGATATGATAAAGACAAAAACTATATTTCACTTTTCAGTATAGTTACCATTTATTGTAATACACTTTTCACATCTTTGAATTAACATTTCAATTCCCACCTAAAATAGTCGGAAGCCTTGTTTGCAAAATTGGTATGAACAGCAGCTATCCCTTCTTCGTTACACTTACATTTCCTTCCTCGAAGGTTCTTCTTGAGTTTCGAGAAGAAGAAATAGTCAATGGGAGCTAGATCTGGGCTGTAGGGTGGATGACCGACCTCCTCGAAGCCACATTTCTTCACAGCTTCCTTTGCAACAAGAGCTGTGTGCACAGGCGCGCTGTCGTGAAGAAGGCGCATACCACCATTCAGTTTTCCTCGCCTTTTCTCTTTAATGGAAATACGTAGTCTGTGCAATAGGCCAGCATAGTACTCCCCATTTACTGTGGTGTTCCCTCCTTGAAGTCAATGAAGAGTATTCCTTCACAGTCCCAAAAGATTGTGGCCATGATCTTCTTGGTTTACTGAGTGACCTTGGCCTTTAGAGGCGGTGCTTCGCCAGATTTACGTCACTCCAGTAGACTTCTGACTATTTGGGGGGGGGAGGGTTCAAAATGTTAATTCAAAGATGTGAGAAGTGTATTGCAATAAAGGGTAACTATATTGAAAAGTGAAATATAGTTTTTGTCTTTATCATTCCTAGAAAATGGTTAGGCCGGAAACGTATGGACTTACCCTTGCATGTCTATATAACCAAACGTTTCACCATACGGAACTCTGTTATCGTTGGCTCCTATAAGTAAACAGCCCCCGAAGTAGAAAATAATTGCGAGTTAGTAGCAACAATGCACAAATGATCAGAAAAATCAACAAAATTAAAACATTATCTCATATTGTAGAGTATTCAACGCCTTCTTATGTCAGATTTATCAGTTGCAACAGTTTGACGTCACAGTGTGCTGAATAATAATTGTAGAACAACAACAATAGTAATAATAATAACAATAATAACAACAACAGAAAATGCTTTGTTTTGTTGTATGAGAGCTGTTCAATAAAGTATAAGCTTTACTTTCATATTCAGTGGAAAAATAATGAGCTAAGCATTTCAGTTAAGACGACAAAACAATGAAGATGAATAACGCGAGGGCCTACCTGTAGATGCTGACACCGCAATCCATCGATCTTGCTGAATGACAAGAAATTGAAACCGAAAAGAAATTATGCGAGGGTGAGCCTTAAAAAAAAAAAAAAGGCATTTTCAGGATTCTCCAAAAATACCTCATATGAAAAAGTCGTGACTTCTCTCGGCAGTGTAAAAACAATATCGAATTAAGTGCTATGAAAAGTTTTTGATCCTGTGGCGAACAAGCAGAAAGTTAGTTCTGCAATTATTTGTCACAGGGATGAAACTATAGTCCTCTATCAGGACCATTTAAAAAAAAAAGATAGTCCATGGGATGGTTTAAAATGGTGAGGTTAGAAAGACCATAGCTAAAAGTTTATGTGACAGCAAAGGAATTGTGTTAGTTGACTTCAAAGAGCGTAATTTTCTACATAAACTGTAGTACTTAAGCAAATTAGATCATGCACTCTACAGCGCAAACATAGCCCCTAATAAATAAATATATATTCAAAACTGGAGAAAGACTTACGACGAAGAAATTTTAATAATGAAAATGAAATGACGAAACCTTTATAAGCAAATGTTCAAACTGTCATTTTCTGGGACATAAAAATGCTATACCAGGGATATGAAAAGTTTGTTGAAATTAATGGATTGAGAAACATATGATTGTACTCTTTCTCTTGCTCCTAAAAGTAAATTAGGTCGAAGAATGATGAAAGCTGTACTCAAATGAAACCAATGAGCCGTGATATTGGAATTGATAGCTATTTTATTAAATATTATGTTGATATTATATATTTTTCCCTACGCATTACTGATCAGAAAATAAATTTCGGCAGTTATTTCAGATCTGAAGGATGGCCGAAATATGACAAGGCTGATAACCGATATGAGCGCTTGAAAGTTTCAAGTCAGGAAGGAAAATTTTCGGGAGAATCAAATCCCTGAGATTTTCAGATTTTTTTTTTTCCACAATGGTAAACGAGAGAGATTTTGGGCTAGTTGTATAAAGAGTTAACTTTAGTTTAGGGCACAAAATTAACAATAAGTTATGCTTAACTTGGAAACTTTGCTTCTATAAACATTAATCTAAGATTATTTTGTCTTAACCTGGGATTAAATCTAACTCGCGAAATTTCCTAAGTTAAAGCACTAACTAGAGTTAAGAGTTAACAATTAAGCTAATTGTTAAATAAAACATTATTGAGAGTACAGAAGCATAACAACTTCATTTATAAATAAAATGGTTAGTGAGTTTATTTTCATTTCGTGTGTATAAAGTTTTTTTTTTTTCCAATTTTTCACATGTCATTTCTGCGTAATAACAATAGAATGCCATCACTGTAAATTATCTTAGGTTAACCTTACAAGCGGTATATTGTAGATTTCTGATTTCCGACATCTCATTTAAAGATGAATTTCACTGTGCTCCTTGTGTATTTCGTGAGAAATAATCCGTTCCTAGAACTGAATGACAAACAATTCAAAATGCGATTTCGCTTAGAAAAAGATGTCGAAAAACTGGACCAATGTTACGTCCCCGATTACAATCACAAACTAAGCGAAATCATGCTTTGACTTTTCCTTGTCCATGTTTGGATGTGTGTGTGTGTGTGTGTGTGTGTGTGTGTGTATCTAGGAAGCGGGAAAACTGAATAATTAATGCTTTTCTCAGTTAAAACAGTTGAACATCAACTCGCTCTAAACGCGAATTTGCGATGTTGCCACAGGTTATTGCAAACTCGAGATTATGTAGTCCGAGGTTATTTTTATGCAACAGCTATGGTAACTAACCTCTAACTACCAGTTAAAAGTAATCTCCAGTTAGCAGTATATTCAATTGGCCCCTAGAGAGTTTTCTTTTCCAAAGGAAACCGAGAACTCAATAATTCCACTTGTATTAAAACGTAAAACGCTTGGTGGCTGTTGCAGCTTCCTGAACATTCAGCGAAAATTCTTCCATTACTTGAAATTAAACGACTCTTGATTGCTTTCTGCTCTTACACTCATTTACTTGTTTAATTTTGCGCTGAAATTGACAGCAGACATTCTGTAGGAAGTTAAGTAGAAATCCAGTAGCAGTATTGTAAAAATGAAATCACCGTCGGCACTCAATTTAACCAGAGACCCGCTTCACTGCAGATGTCGCTAAATGATCAACTTTAATGAGTACGCCCGCGGCAATTTTCCCTAGGGAACATCAACCAAAATGTTCTGTTCTTCTTCGTCCTTCTTTTGAACAGTTTCGCAAGCAGTTCAGTCTCAATCTTCTTACGGCCAATTGTATAAAAGTTGCTAACTGGAGATTACTTTTAACTGTAATTTAAAAAGTAACTAGAGGTTAGTCATCATTTCTATTGCATAAAAATAACCTCAGACTGCGTAACTTCGAGTTTGCAATAATCTTCAAACCTGTGACAACATCCAGAAACAATAGGGAAATACGTATTTAGAACAAGTTGATGTTCAACTGTTCAACCTGAGAAAAGCAACAATTATCAACGCCTATACTGGTTCTTTTTTCTTAATATATATTTAAATATATACTTGGCGAGGAAAAAAACTGGAAATTACTGGACCAAGAATTTAGTTCTGGATGGAGACTATGTTGAGAAATATAAATCATACTTAGACATTTTAATTAGTTTTATTTAACCAAAATTTTCAAACAACACCCCTGTCAGTCAAATTAGTCGTAAGGTTGAGAAGGATTCCTTGATCGCATTCTTTAAAACTAGGAGGTGAGGTCCATACGTTTCCGAACTGACAAGGAAGATTCATTATTGTGATGTTCATGTTTCAGGAGTGTAAACGCTGCATTTCTTTTCTGGCCAAGTCATTCATTACCCTAACGCTCATAACTGAATACACAGCAATTGTTATATTTTTTAACCAAAGGACTTTAACTCAGTGATATTAAACAATGCCTTGACGGTGTGTATGAGGTAGTTTCTTCTTCTTATTCTACTTCGAGGGCGAGATCAAAATTATTTCGTTGGGACAGAGAGAGCCTTGATGATGACTCATTTGAGGGTAGGCCAATAGATGTGTTGATACAAGGAAACATCGAGGAGTAAGTGTGATGGGCATTTGAAGACACAAGAAATAGCTACAAAGTTGGGATTTTCTTTCTTTCTTTCTTTCTTTCTTTCTTTCTTTCTTTCTTTCTCTCTCTCTCTCTCTTTCTTTCTTTCTTTTTTTTTACTTTCTTTCTTTCAAGGGATGGCGTGGCTTTGTATAGGAATGAAAAGGAGAGGTAAGGAGGTCCCGCTTAAGCACCCTCACTAGTAATTGGGGTTTAGAAAGCTGCCAGCCATCAGCCGGAAACGGGTGAAAGAAATTTTCCGGGGTACAGACATGACCGAGCCCCTCAATGCCGCCGGAGCAGTTAACAGGAATAAAAAAGAATAAAAAGGGAATTTCTTTGTCCGTCATTTAAGTGTTCTATGTTCTCGTGCCATGGCCACCCAAGTGTGGACTTGGCCAGTGTCATCATGTCGAGGAAGTTGACATGTGGGTTTGTGGAAATTTCTGCAGCTAGTGTTGGGCTTCCTGGAGAACCTGAGGTCATACTGTTGGGCTATTGATGCTTGAAGTTTCTGGATGGATGTGTCTATGTGGATGTGACTGTTATTAATGTGTCTCTTGATGATGTCGGCGTGATGGTTTGTGCAGTAAAGGTGTTCTGTGTGAGCCTCCTCCAGCGCACTGAGGCGGAATGAGGGAGTATTGTGGCAGGTGGAGATCCGGTTGAGAATGAGGTCCTGTAGTTGCTGGAAACATCAGGTGGGATTTTCTAAAACAACTGTGCTTCGCATCCTTCAACTGCATTTGCGCATGCATAAGGTCAATGCAAGATTGGTTCCCAGAATTCTTTCAAAAGTTGCTGTGCAAGTACGCGTGGAATGTTGTCAGAAGATTTTAGCCTTTGCCGTAATAACAAGAGGAGAGTATGGGATCCAGCATCACAGCAGACGGAACTTTGGTTTCATACTTTGACCCTCGTTCAAAAAGAGAATCAATGAAGATGCGGAAGAAGAGTGAGGCACCTTCTAAAAATGCCAATGTCATACGATCCATGAAGAAGATCATGGTTACAATTTTTTGGGACTGAACGGAATTCTGATAATAAACTTCAAAGAAAGAAACACAACAGTGACTGGGATGTACTCAACTGAACTACTGCATCAATTGCGCGTTGCCAATGTAGAGTTGAGAATTTCCCTTGCTGCAACACAATGCACCAGTCTACTCGGCTGCTATTGCCGACATCGCTGTTAATTCATGTGGCTTCCGGGAGCTTCCAAATCACACCTTGTCCACTACGACTGTTTAAAATGAAATCTGACTTTCATGGCCGGAGCTTCACGAACAATAATGAGATAAAAAGATGTTTTTTTTTTCAGTCAAAACCTCAAAATTTTTTTTTAAGGAATTTTGAAATATTAATCTAGAAGTGTGAATTAAATAGAGATTACGTGGAAAATTGATATCTGAATTATTCCTATCACTTACCTAACATGGTCAGCTCAGAAAATTATGGATTGCACTTATAAAACCAAAAATATTAAGAACTTATAAGATTTCAGTACCCCTTTCAAAGAAAAAGAGCTTAACTCTAGGTTAAAGAACCGGCGTAATCACGAAACTTTGCAATAAGCCCCCACGCCTTACACTATAACTGCCTTCTCTTCTTATATGCTGCATACTTTGTGATGAATAGTTCTCAATGCGAATTCCTCTTCAGAGGATCTTTCTCCAAGATCTCATCAACCTATGTTTGCTACTCCTCTCCTCAACAGAGCAGCAAATAATCGGCTTAGTGCTCTCTTACACATTCTCCCCTCCCACTTTTTCCCCTCTTCAGTTTGGTGGTAGCGGTACAAACTTTTCGAAGCAGAAAAACTGCTCTGAAACGCTGATGTTGAGATAGATGCAACATGTGTTATTTCGCCTAGGTCCGTTACTCATGAAAGTTTTTTAATTAGCATCAAAAAGTTTTCTTTGTCGCATCCCGTTCTTTATTACACAAATAAGATGATAAAGGAACGCTTCATCAGCCGATTTTCAATCATGATGCTTGAGCGCTATAAGCTGAGCCCGGAAGCTCAGGCATTTATTTTGGTTAAAGTAGGCAGGCAAAAAGACACTTAAAATACTGTAAATAAGCAGTAATATAATTAAAATAGGCGCTTATTAAAAGTGAAAACAGAGGTAATGTCACTCATTATTAATGAAAATAGAGATTTAAGATACTTAATAATTTATTTGTCACATAATTAAAGTACTTAAGCTTACTTTTCTTGATTACCATCAACAAGAAGAACATTTTTCAGGATACAACTGTCATAGTCAGTCGCTAATCAGAGCGAACATTTTTCATCATGGAAAAAGACTGTTCTACTTCCACTAAAGTGATTGGAGCATATTTAAAATAAGCTATTCCGGAAGGACTCACAGCAGTTACAACAGAACATTCACATTTCAGGACATTGTGGAAATGCTGTTCAAGACAAAATGAAGTATTTTGAATAGTCCTGGCGAATGAGCAAAAGATGCGCAGTGGTTTCTGGTCGAGTTCATTTTCCGTTAATGCGTTTATAGGGGAAGCATGTTAGTATGTCTCTTACTTCCGTACTGAACACATTGTAGGGACGTTTTATTGCACAGCTGTACCTCTCTCATCTTTCTCGCTTGCAACTGTTTTATTACATTCATGTAACTGAGAAGTTACTCACCACAAATTTCGTAGTATTGCTTCGCGCAAATAGATATAAGACCATTCGCCAAAACTATTCAAAACTACAGTACTTCCCTCGTCCTCTCTATTATCTGGTACTCGTATGCAGGAGGTAACCGTGCGTTCCTTTCACTAATGAAGGTTCTGCTATTTAAAGACCTTAAGGGAATGGATTGAGGAGAAAGTTTTTGACTACTTGAAAAGAAATAAATGTATAAGAAGATTCTCAGTAAATATTTTTGTGAGATGAGCATGCTATTTAATTTTTATAACTTTTTTTACTTCAATATATTCAAATTCTTTATCTATTTTTAAAAAGAGTTTTTTAAAGAAAAATCTCATAAAGATTCAAAAAAAGCAAAAAAAAAAAAGTTTTAAATCTTGAAATAGGCAATAGAAACCAAAATAGACAAAAAAAAAAAAAAAAGCAGAATTATAACTGATCCTACCGACCCCTAATATAAAGAAGTGTTTTCATTTGACTCTTAAATATATCTACCAAGCTAGAAAAGGTATTTTGCCTAACTTTCGGGCTCTGGTTATAAGCAATATACAGCAAAAAGGGGGGGGGGGGCTTGTAACATTATAATAAATTTTCTTCGAAAAGTAATATTTATAACTAAACAACACTCTTACTGTTTACTAGAGTAACATACGCATTACTAAGACTGTTCGGCAGGTCTGAAAACTCAAAAGGTGGCAGCACTACATTGTTTTCAACGTTACATTGGCAACGCAGTGACTGTTGAGGGATGCTGTGAATGGATATAAACAGTTACGTACGTGTTTGAGAACCGTTTTCATGCTTGCATTTGTAAACAAGTATTCATATGAAGAAACACGAATTTCTGTGTTAACAAAATATTACTTTTTGAAAGGGGCAGCGCCAGCAGAACAAAGACGAAGCAGTGCAAACATTACGGCGAATCTACACTTTCATTTTGAATGTAGTATAAATGCTTGGTGAGTTTAGATGTGGCCAAACGAGCACAAGCGATGTGGGCTATTCCGGACTCCCTAATAAGGTAACAAAAACATAGTGCTGAGCGATCGGAGACTGGAGGTGCGGGAGAGTACTGAAGTCCACTCTTGGAATACCCGGGAGAAATTAATATGGCAACATAACACCATCTCACTATGAACTGATTCTGAGGAAACGTTTCATGAATTTAGCAGAAGCGGCACCATTGAATAGCCTCCTCGTTTGCTACGCTTTTTGTACATTGTTAGTAATGGATTTATTTTGAGTGCAGTATTATTGAAAGTAGTGAGCAGAGATATGCATCGTGTACAGTGCAACAACATAAGGAAAAAATACGGTAAAATGTTTAAGTCTCCCCTCAATTTTTACAAAAGCTTTAAAAATTCTGTTTGCAAGCCTTCATTCATGTCTTATTATTCTTCTTCATCGAATGTATAGTTTTTATTAGTTCCTCCTTTGTAACGACCGAAATGTTTGGAGGAAAAGAAGGAGATTCATTGATACTGATAGGCAGACAATGGAAGCTGAGTGTTCTAACAAATTATCACTGGTATTACAATCAGAACTAAAAGGGGCGTGGGGGAGGGAAACATATAAATGAAATGACAGGAGAAGACAAAAATATTAAACCAATTTTATCTTTAATCTCCTAAACTAATATTTTATTTAAACTAACCTTTGATGGCAATGGCCTGGCTGCGCCTCACGAGATGGAAAGCCCAGAAAATGACGGATGACACAGGGGAAAGAATGTGTCCTATGTGTGGTAAAAAGGAAAAGGTATGTGAAGCTACAGAGTGATGGAGGTCGCAGATTCTCTTCGAAAACTTGTGAAGGTGTAGAGAGTCTTCGTGCTCGTATTCTGCAAGGCTGTCAGACAATACGAGACACTTCAGGGATACATCAGCGCATCAGAGAGTCCATGCACGGAGGATTGATGGATGTACCCGTGCTAATGAAGGACATTTTCAACATTTCATATGAGTTTTTTGTTTCCCGCAGTTCTGAACTTGAATATTCTGCTATGTGGTACAGGTGTAGATAAAAGGCTCTAACAAGGAAATAAAGGAATTCTAGGCCCATGTTCATGCTATATTTTTATCTTGTATATGTGAGGAATATTTCTCCAAAGTGTTTATATCTTTTTGTTACACTCTGGATAATCAACTACACAATAATAAGTCCTTTTATACAGGAATTTTAAAGAGAAGTTTTGAAGGATTTACCACTATTAGTTAAGACTTTTAGGTTTTATATTGAAAGTATATTCATAATAAACGCCTTTTTGGTAACACGACAACTAGCCTGTGTAGATTGTCATTTTTTCTGGAATTTTTGTCATGAATATCTTGGTTTAGTACAAACTTTATTTTTATATAAAATGTCAATAGGGAATAATAAACATTCATATTGAAGAGTCATTATTTCTAGGTGCTTAAAAATATTTCTGCATGAATGTCTGTTACGTATACTTGAAATTATTCATGTTGCTTTTTTTTTTTTTTTTTTTAATAGAAAGACATGCTTACTTTCAATCGAGTTTTGCCCAAAAAGAGACCATATTTCTTTACTGAGTTAAAATAGACATAACAGACGAACGTTAAAGTCTTCAGTGATTTGAAGATTAATGATGCACGAATTGCATAACGTGCAGAGCTAAGTTTGGACACGATAAGATCAATATGAACTTTCCATTTCAGATAACTGTCTATTTGTAGGCCGTGGAATTTAATGCCACGTGTTTGTTGTAGTATATCGTTAGTATTTCTTATATGTAAAATTGGGATTTAGAGATTTATGAATTTTATAAATTCGTTTCATCTAAATATAAAGAGAGCTTGTTAGCTCATAACGTCATTTAATTTAAATACATGATCGTTTAAGCTATTACCAGTACATTTGTGTCGTCTGCAAATAATACGGAATTAGATATCTTTCAATAGATGAATTCATGCAATAAAATGTACAGACCTAGGATTGATCCTTCATTCAGTTCCTGTTTAAATATTCCCAATCTGATGTATTATTTACATTTTAAAGGGTCAATTTTTTTCTACTTTTTGTTTCCCTTTATCAGTGCAGGGTGTTAACTATTTTAAATGTTTAATTTTTATTCCATAAAAGTTTAATTTTTCTATTAGAATTTTATGAGTGACACAAACTTTCGTTAAATTCCACCTACATGTCCACCTTATTGAAGTCAGTTAATATTTCATTAGTGAGTTTTAAATTTGCATTTTCTATTGACATTCCTTTCCTAAAACCGAATTGATGCTCAATGAAAATATTGTACTTCAATATAATGATAAATCCTATTAAACATTACTATCTCAAACACCTTTAAAAATGTTGTTAAGATGGACATGAGTCTGTATTTGGAAAATTTTCCTTTTCTCGCTTTTTGAATAGAGGTTTGACTGCCGAGCGCTTTAACTCCCGAGAAATGCACCTGTTTTTAAAAATGCATTACACAAACGACAAGGGGAATACTAATTTCCTCATTACGCGACTTATAATTATTCATAACTAGAAGAATTTTTTAATATCTTTCTAATGATATTGTTACAGCCTATTGTAGAGTTGCTCGTCTATGCATCATTCTGTAATCATTTCATCATCATTATTAGTCGGTCCTGGTGGTCTAGTGGTAACCATATTTGTCTCGTAGACCCAAGATCGCAAGTTCATTCCTGGTCAGAGTCTTTTAGGTGTAAAAATCCTAAATATGGCTTCCTTCAAAAAAGCAAAGTCTAGATTTACGGCATGTAAAAGAACCTAAAGCCTGAAAGAAGAGGTCCCTGAGTAAATATTTATTAGTCATTTCACGCCCTGAATAGAATGAGACGCTGATGACCTGAGATGTTAAAGAGCGTCCGTAAATAAAACAAATAAATTATCATCATTAGGACGGACAAGGATCGAGCTTCGTCACTTATCTGTAAATATCATACCCATCTGTAACCATATTTAAATGAAAATACGGAAATAATGAACCGAGTTTAACTCTGAAAATGTAAATACTTTGAATTAAGTCATGTTATTGAAACATTAAAGATATTCTGATGATAAATTGTACTTCGTAAAGATGACCATCCCGGAGCAGGTGGTGCAACTCTCTTCAGGCTTCGAAGCTTAGACACCGTTAAAACACTACGCATTCCCCTTCTGCGCATGCACAGAGCTAATTTTCCCCACGTTCAAATCTCCAACCGTCTCTATGCTACAATATACTAGTTCCCCCACAGTGTCAACCCATATGCCACAATATTATTGATTGCTATTGAGGTAGAGGCGCTTGTTTTGAATTCAATGTGAAATAATAATTGCAACATTCTTAAAGCATCTCTTTTATCTCCAGAATATTGTTACATTGAGGAAGTAAACACTAAATACATTTACCACATCGGAAGGATGTTATATTTCTCGTTTATTAAGTGTTCAAAATTAATGTATTATCTCAATGAAATACATCCGCTGTTTCTAGCTTTATTATATCCCGTATAGTGTTTCACATATTCCCTACCCTCTCAAAAGATACGTTTATCTTATATAAAACCCTGCAAAACCATTCCTTCTTAGTTACTCTTCACTTCAACATATTAAATAATTTGTTGTATTTATAGAGCTTCAAGTTGTATCTTCATTCCTTTCCAAAAACATTTTAAACGCTTTTCTAGCATCCTCCACATCTGCAGTGATTTCTTCATAATACATTGACATCCACTATTAGCATTTTTTCATGATATTTTAGGGACTCTTTTGAAATGTTTCCCTCTTCTTACTTCGGAATTCTGTACCAGCCTCTCTCCATAACCAAACATTTCCTTGCCATATGTTCCATTTCCATTAGGACAACTTCTATCACTACCGCTATTGACAACTTTTTCACACAGCACATGCCAAATCCACACTTTCCCTGTAACTTCAATGTCGTGTAACGTTCGAGCCTCCGTCACAAATTTCTAACAATTTTCCATCCATTTCTGATGATTTACATAAACAGTAACTAACAACCGGCCTAGACCTCATTCCCTTTGCAAAACTACAAGTCTTTTGTTTTTTCTAATCACTTTTAATCCTGAAACAGCTCAGAAATCAGTTAACACTACCAGCTGTTTACTTCTTTATAGTACCTATTTTACTAGAGCAATAGTTATTGTGGTTGAATTCATGGTGAATGGTAGGTAGTGAAAAGCACTTTAAAGTTGGATTAGAGAACAAGTACGCAGTGAATAGCTAAAAATGGTGGAAACATAAAAATAATGAATGTTTTCCAAACACTATATCTAATATCGACAAGATATTCAAAATTGAATAGAAGATTTCAACAGATTGGATCGGCAGCGAATATTCTCTTTCAGCGCACTATTTCACGAAGATCGTGATCAAGTAAAACTTGTCTCCATTCTAGCTAGTATTATTTATTTATTTAGAGGCGTGTGCTTCTTTAAATTATAACAAATACTATCACATTGAGTGATATTTATTAGGACTATTTCATGAATTAAATAAGAATTTAAATATAATTCCCGTAAACTTATTTTACAATATTGTAATAATTGTACATTTGTATTATGAAAGCTTAACCTTTGAAAGACATATAGCAACAGACGAATGTGGATTGGCAGTAATGGCAATAGAGAAGAACCAAATACGAGTTTGGGACTATTTCATGACTAGAACAAGAATAAAAGTAATATATGTTTTAAATTTGCGCACGGATAATTAACAATTGTATAAAATGTTATACTTACTTATGAATACCTACCTATTCAGAAACCGTGAGGATGAAATTGACGATAGTCGACTATTACAGTCGCTTCCGTTAATTTAATAATACCAACTGAAAAAAACGAGGAGAAAATATTTTACCATTCTGAACACCGCGTTTATGAAGATTTATGCTTTCTTAGGCAGATATTGTTACACAATTTATAAAATGATTTCAAACTGTTTGGCTGAATACGCAAAAAACAATTTTTGAGTGAATGCACATTAAATTATTAAAATGTACATTTACTGAAAACACGGAAAAATGGTCAGTGATGATGGATGCTCAGGAATTATATAGTGGAGGGATAGTGTTGGCTACACTGATCACAAGACAAATGCACGTCGTTTGATAGAACGAATGTGGTAACTTTTTCTGGATAATTTCATTCCGAAATCCGGCTGTGATTTGTCAAAATTCAAAATTTTGTTTAGTTTCAATGGTCGATTTTAATATGACATCACATGAGTGGGTGTAAACTACTAGTTATGGCAAACCCATATTATCAGCGTGCGATTTTGTTTTATCAGTGTTTTGTTTCACGAAACATTTGGTCTTGTCATATTGTTGACTATTGGAATCCTACTCGTGAATCTCGGATGATGAATTTACGTATTTTAGATTAGGTATTGCGTCTATCAATTAAGCTCATTAAGCTCATTAAGAGTTATTAAAGCAATGTGTGATCTCAAATCCACCGCTCATTTCCGTCCTTCTTGAATTATCTATTTTCACCTGAAAAAATGTCATAGAAACTGAGATACTTGCACCATTATTTGTAGATAATGATATGAATGGCAAATATGAATGTAAATAAAAACACCATTGTAATTTTTTTAATGATTAGCCAAAGTGGTCAATCACCTCTGTACAATCTTTTTTCGATGTAATCAACACACGCTTTCGAAGTTTTGCTTATTATTTCCACATTCGGCTTTATCTTTCTTTGTAATCTTGTCGGAGAATTGCCTAAATAATACTTCTTTATGTCCATTCATTAAATGCAGCACTGTTACTTTGTTTTGAATACTATAGATTCTTTTCGATGTGGTAGGCATGATGTTATTTCTTGGCTTGAATATACGATTTATGTACATGTCGCGTAAACAAAATCGCATCAACAAACAGTTCACGGAGTAATAAATACTGCCTTCTCAACGCTCGGATACAGTCGCTACACTAGTAACTTTGACAAGTGACTAACGGCAAAATATTACCATCCTACTATTATGGAATAAAAGTTTATGAAACAAGTTTTATTAGAACTGGGAGAATTACGGCTATAACTAGTAAAACTAGTACACTAGTTATTTCGCGAAACAGGGCCCAGGTGTGTTTATGTCTGTTACTATAGTAGAAAATTTCCGCGTTGTAGCGCAACCTTTTGTAGTCATCTACAAAATCAATATGAACATCGTCCTGTGAGTGACATGCCTGGAATAAGCCTACAAAGGATGCAGAAAAAGTTGGAAATTGAGTCCACAGAGACCTAAATAAAAACGATCGTGATAGAATACCGTTTTGTTGGATGATTAAGGAACTTTTAAAGTAAAGGAAAGAGGGAACAGGCACAGCTGTATTTATTGTTATTATACTAATTCATGTTTAAGTGATTTAGACAGATTTAAATGCACCTAAAGTGGGATTTTGTTGATGGACTTATTGGACCTTGCTTTTTTGACCAGACCGTTTACTCTGAAAATGACTTTGAAATATTTCATAATGATGCTAGAACTGTAAAACATGCTGCAACCAGTTGGATGAAGTTAATATGGCAACAAGATATCCTCCCACTAAGGGCTGATTGTGAAATAACGTTTAATTGCCAGACCTTACTTCGATTGACCTTCGGTGCGAGGAATACTAAAATATAAAACTTATGCAGAAATGGTAACATTTAAAAGAAAATGTTTAACCTGAGTTACGAAACCTACTCTCAAGAACATTTGTGGCAGGATGTGTGCTTCTGCATTAAAAAGAAGGAAGGCACTTTGAGCATATTTATTTTTAATGATCACAGACCTGAAGACCTGAAAATCTATTGTGTCATGAAGATGGAATAACTTTAAAGAATGGTGCTCAAAAGCTAATAATTGATAGTTTTTTCTCCTTCATTGTGTTCATTTTTTTATTCCTAAAAGCTCTGCTTCAATTCGACTAGGGATTTAGGAAACCTTAAATAGCTGATTTAAATGAAATAGTAAGTAAAAAATAATAAAATTGTAACTTAACTTTAAATGTACTGCTACAATTAATAAATTTACTTTGCATTGTTATTATAACTCATAATGTTCATTTCGTTTTAATAATTCAATTGCTTCTTAGAACAAAATAATAACAATGCATTCTATCACCTCTGCTTCGATTATCTTACTGCCTCCCTAAAGAAGTTCTCATTACAACACGAAATATGACATAATTGATACAAAAATAGTGATAAATGTTACTTGTTATATTAGTGTTCAGTTGTATTTTATTTAATTTAGATCTACGCGTAATTCTGCTTTGAATAAAAGCTAATAAAACTAGTGCATGTTTTTAGAAATATCAAACATGTAATCCTAATCACTAATTATTATACTAAAATAAGTACAAAAATGGTACCATTTTCGCATTGCAATTTCCTTACCCCTCTTGCTTACACTTTTTCTTAGGTTTTAATTGACCTTGTCTCGAAACATTCAACAAACATTCGTTAACCTCAATTAAATTACCGAAAAAATTATCAGCACTCGTGATATTACTGAAGATAGTTGACTTAGCACTCTGAAATATGACAAGACATAAACTGATCCAGGCTATGTCCTATCGACCAGTTTTATTTCAATTGTATCCTAGTGCCCAACAGCTCTGCTGAGGTTAGCCAGAGATTTTCATTGATTAGTCCACAAACTTAGATCATTAAAATGAAAAGTTAAAAAACTTATATATTACATTTTTTGGCAATGAGATTCATAGAATTAAAGTATAAAAAGTGTTTTTGATCAACCATTAATGCATCGCCCTTTTAAAAGTATTGCAAAAACATTATAAGCACTAAATAAATAAACAAATAAAATCTGTATACGCCACCCTGGTACCTGGTTCCTAAATCAGGGCGTGTATATAAACTTTTATATTTATTATCATAAACTACACAATACAATACTATCTTACTACATTATTTTACAGATTTTGTTAATAACTAGACTAAAATAATACAGTAAAATAATAAAAATAACAATTCAAAACTAATTGAATTAAGCCAAAACATAAATTCGCTAAACTTCTTTCCGATTTAATGTTAAAAAATCTACAGAATATACCAAATTAACAAAATTACTGGGAGCAAGTGAGAACTATAGCTGGTAGCCAGCTATTCCACTCTAATTTATTACATTACTATACACTAACCACGGGTTATCAGCGGTATGTACTGGTATCCAGTAGTTTAGCAGGAATTTCTCTTAAATTTACACTCACCATCTAAACATTACACTTATTAATCTTTAAGTCTCTTTAACTCATCTTAATCATATTAATCACCTTCTCTTTAACAATTTATTTCACTTAAAGTTCGTTTTCACTATTAAATCTTTCCTACTCATTTCATTTATTTATCTATAACTCATTAAACACTATCACCTCATTTCCACCGTGTCACTTTCCACTTTTTTCCCCCTTCCAACCGACCCTTCCTCCATCTCTCTTGATCCTCCTGGATCCCTGGTTATCTGCTCTTGTGGTATCACCTTTTCCCGTGCTAGATTACTAATTTTGAATGCAGCCTGCTAAAGATATTTATATAGGCCCTTATTTCTAAGTATGTGTGCCACCTGATGGCCACTTAAAATGTCTCTTTCTACTCCCACGTGTTCTGAATAGGTGTACATTCAAACAATACGTACTCTGGGTTATCCTGTGTTTTACAAACACATAAAAACATTATAAGCACTTGAAAAATCTTGTTAAATAGGGTAATATTAATACTTTGAAGTAAAATCATTATATTTAATAAAATTATCAACATTCAAAAGGCTGCTATTCAGGTGACGCTAGTACCTACCTACTTTTCTTTGCTGCTTTAATTACTTAATATTTAATTTACTTAATATTAATATGTGGTCCCCCCCCCATTCCTTAGAATGCTGGAGGCATGAGGGAGGAGGAGGCTGTGTCGCTCTGATTTTCACTCTCAAAAGTAGCTGCTTGTATTACCATGGCAACAAGATAAAATCGTGCTTGCATGGTTATTTAGAGCGTGGTTATTTAGAGCTTCAAACCCCCTTGTCAGCAACTTGTAGCCCCTTGAGTAGGTTTAGTGTCATTTTTGAAAGATATTAACGGTTCTGGAGCTGTGAGCATGAAAAATTACTTGCACACTTCGCTTTAGTCTGTGAAATAATTTTGGTTGATATTATAGATTAAGTGCGTTGATAAATATAATTCAGTTTATTGTTACAGATTTGTGTTGTTTTAAATTAAATGACATATGGTAACCTTTATACTTTATTAACAATGAAGAATCTACCCACCAAAAAACGGGAGGGGTATTATATTGGGTACCCATCATTCTTTTCAGTAAAATAGCTTCAGAATGGAATTGTCTTACTTATTTTTCTTTAAAAAACAAGATATTCGACAATTTTCGGATTTAATTAAATAAGAATGCCTTCGCCAATAAAAATAGATTTACAATGAACGTTTGGGCTTTATGATTTTCAATACCAAGAGTATTTGCTCACAACAGGGCATAAAGTGAAGCATTATGGGTTGAAGTGTAATATATGTGTGCAAGAGTTTATATATTTCCATAAATAAATTAACCCTTCACGGGTAAGTCCGCAAAACTGCATTTTATACTGGATGGGAAATGCGGATGCTCTCAAGTGACCTGCCGCATTCACCAGACCATCCTGTAAGGGAGTTTACCTTTATCCACTGTGTATGTATTGCTCCAGAACTATTTAGATTTTTTTTTGTATTTCTTTTGTATGCAAGAATTTCTATAAATAGTAAAATATAATTCAATGCCTTATGTTTGTTCCTTCACATTAATGTAAAGTTATTCTGATTTACTTTTTAAGTACAATAAAGCAGGTTTTTATAGTAACTTGGGATTCAGATAAAAATTTATATAATTAGAATGTTTACAAAATTAACAAAACAAAAAAGACGTACATTCATGGAGAAATATTTGAACTCCGGATCTTCACCGCTAAAGCCCAGCGCACGCACAGTGCAACACAAGTCAGAACATGCAGCCAATTCAGCCGAAATCGATACGACGCAGGGGACAGTGTTTATGGGATAGGCTGTAAAATGCCGGGCTTGTATAACTTCCCAACCCAGGAGATGAGAAGACCCACTTTGTGGTTAAACTAGAAGCTGCGTTATAAAATACTCGTTGCAGTATCAGTCGCCTCTTAAGGAATTAATCTCTCATAGTAAAGAAGCCGTAGAGATAGAATCAGACGAGAGAGGGTCGTGGTTCCGGGCTTGGAGGAGGACACAGTAGCATCAATCTGTGGTGATTGCGGCCCTGAACCGAATTTTTAAGTCTAATTCTTAATTTCCAAATAGGTAAATATTGTTTGTAAAGGCACGCCCTTAGATCACTCAAAAACTTCTAAAGACAATTTACTAACTTGATTGTTCTATGTCAAAAAATGCCGAATAATTTAATACAGTTGTCATCTCTTCTGAGAATAAAATTAATTACCTTATATATACTCAGTAAAAATTATTGATATTATACTAACTAGTGCCAGTATCACGAAAGAAGTAACAGTTTTTGCAAATATAATGCAATTAAATTGAACGTGTTACCACCAGATTATTAATCATGATAAAAAAAAAAGAGCCCAAAACCTATGCCTGAGATATTAAAAAACATTAACATAAACTTTCCATTGTCTATCAAATTCGTTAGTTCATTTTCAATTCCACGTTTACTATAATATTCCAATTCATTCAACAGAGTTTCATGGTTAACGCAATCGAAATCCTTACTAAAACACATAATATGGCATAAGTTACATGATTATTTTCAAAACATTTGGAGATAACCAAACTGTGCTACATGCGAAAGGTCGATGATTCAAGTCTCATCGCCATTACCTTATAAATGAGATTTAAGTGTGGTGTAACTTTCTACAAATCGGATTCTAATATGCCGAAACACATGTTTACATTTTTACAGCGAAGATTTTATTCAAGCTGTTGAATTCCTTGAGGAATTTGCGCACATTATCTAAGAAAACTTTTAAGAGACTTTCTTTCTGCTAACCCTATTCATATAGGTGGTCCCGGGGGTGTAGTGGTACCCATACTTGCCTTCTAAACCCAAGATCGCAGGTTCAAATCCGGTCAGGACCGATGGATTTTTTTCGGGGTGTAAAAATCCTAAGTATGGCTTCCTTCGGAAGGGAAGTAAAGCCGTAGGTCCTGTGTCGTACATTTACGGCACGAAAAAGAACCTCAAGCCTGAAAGAGAGGCCTCTGAGCAAAATTTGTCGGCCGTTTCACGCCCTGAGTTGAATGGGACGCTGATGACCTGAGATGTTAAAGAGCGTCCGTAAATAAAACAAATCAACATGTAGGCCATATGAAATGTAATTAGTTTTGTCCAAATGACATATTTAGACCCTTGTAGTAGCTCAATATACTCCAAAGACCCTTTCCTCCTTAATTCACGATCTACGCTTCACGTTTTAGGCCTAGGTGTGTTTCGACTTCAACAGTCTTTTCATTCAGTTGACAGCCTTCCAAAAATTCGTTTTCTATTGGTTAATGTTCAGCGCAATTTCTGATTAACTTTTTTTTTCTTCTTTTCTTCTCTGCAGTGGATGAAAACTATATTGAGCCATGATGCCGTTTTGATCATTTCATCTCTGAAGGGAGTTCATCATTTATTAATTCCGAAATTATTCACTTCCGGGCCTCTTGACGATATACAAACCTATAGGTAATTAACTATGGATAGGAATTTATTGACGTAGATGCTGATATTGGTTTCGGAGAGTATATGAAACGTCATTGATCAGCCAGCCAGAGGTAGTCGGTACTTCGGTTGTACGGTATACCGCAACTCGCAATTATGTTGAGCCGCTTGGCGCTGTAGAGGATGTTAAATAAATTTACCTCCAGTTTCCAAGCACACAGCTGATTGTTGATGAAGCAAATGTTTATTTACTGCCTCCACTTAACAAGATGTGCTCAACAATTTGTATAGCAAAGAGACTTTTAATCTCCATATATCCTTATTAAGAGCTATAACACTGATCTACCCCCCCCAAAAAAAAAAAAAAAAAAAAAAAAAAAACTTTTTTGTTTTCGCACTTGGATATATGTCGTATAAATGTCCTGAATTCAAATAGATTGCAGTTTTACTCTATCGGGCTAGGATTTTGAACAATTGCACATCAAATGAAATAATTATTAAGTTTTATAACATTAACCTAAGACAAAACTGTTTTTGTAGGTTTCAACTTAAATACACTCATTAGAATGCATTAAAAAGGGGAGCTAAGTGTCAATTATTATGAATTTCCTCTTTTTTCCAGTTAGGGAGAAGAAAACTTCATTTTTTGAAGTTCTGCTATGTCCTTCACTAGTGTCTCTTTTCAAATATCAACAGTAATGGGGCCGTTTTATGGAAATTATGAGCTGGTAGCAGCCCGCTCGCGGGAAGAGGAATCGTGGATTAATTGTGTTTCTTTGAGTTCTGGGTTGGATGCCCCTTGTGTCGGGATCAGGAACCTTTACCTCAGGGAACTCTGGAATTTTGTGACTCGTCTGAGTCAGAGGGAAGGGTAGGAAATCTATAAAGTTACACGGAAACACTGGAGTTCTTATCTGACATCATTTATTTAACTTAACAGAATACTGGATTGTTCGCGTAAGCTTGGAAATGTGTTGAACTGACTGACTATTTTTCTTCTCCTACCGACTTCGCTCACTTTGATTTGGATTGTCTATTCTTTTGCCCGCTTATTTAAATTGACTCTTACAGTTCCGTTCTCCGACTATCCAACCTTTAGCTCTTAGCCTCGAATCCCGGACCGCTAACTTTTCCCTGCTGTAGAAGTCCAGCTGCTCTCTCTCTCTAAGTCTCACTGCTGTTGAAGTTCTGCTGCTCTCTCTCTCCAAGTCTCACTGCTGTTGAAGTTCTGCTCTCTCTCTCTCTCTCTCTCACCAAGTCCCACTGCTGTTGAAGTTCTGCTGCTCTCTCTATCCAAGTCCCACTGCTGTTGAAGTTCCTTACATTATATATCAGATGTCAAGTTTATTGTTTATTAGGAACCTCCCATCGTGAAAATTAAATCCGCGAAATTTATGGAGCTCAGTTCGATTCTATCTGCGTTATTGGTCCTTCCTTAATATCTATAATTATGCAGGCTCGCTCCGATTCGTTCAATTTTGTAAGATTTCTATTGGTTGTGTGGTACCAATTTCTGGAAATACCTCTCACGTTATAATATTTCTAAGAACGGACATTCCTGCCCTAAATGTTGGGAAAGTTTTATAATCCGACATATCCTTTCACTTTTCTGTCCTTTCAAATTTGCTCACAATGAAACCTCGGCCATAAATAAGGAACATCTATTTGTTTTGCAAAGTCATGTCAAAATCTGTCGACGTTTGAATGTTATTGTCATGAGGGGATATAAACTTGAGCTGTCATCTGAGATTGACATTTGTTCCTTCTTCGAAAGAAATCCACCCGTAAAGTCATTAGTGCCTTTACCCTTAGTTATTGAAAGAATATGTTTCTCTGCTTTTGTCTGCATCTCGGTAAATGGTTTTCTTTAAACCCTCTGAAAAGAGAATTACCTCTTTTCAGGACATAACCCTTTTCCCCAAGGTCAAAACTTTTAACATTTCCAAGCTTAACGACCCGAACTGTTTTCCATTCACATAAATACACAATGGACCTTTATTACTGTTTAGCACAGGTGCTGTCTAATGACTACAAACTACATACATGTATCAGATCATATTTATGTTAATTATTACTAGCCTTAATTATAACAATGTTAGTTTAATCAAAGACGGCCTTTAATTCCGGCTACAACATGCCCCCATATTAAGGTTTATATGTCGGAGGACATATAAATTTTAATATGTTGTTCCCGTGAGAATTTAAACCTTATTACTTATCTTATATACTCTTGATCGTTTTAGGCTCTATGCTAGTCATATAGACACATCCAAATGTCATGTGGTTTCCTAATACAAATTCTGGCCTTCTGAGCCTTCTAAATTATATTCTTACATAATTGGCTTTGTTGTTGTAATTTAGTCTTTCATAGAAACGCGATTCTTCATCAATATTTTACCTAATATTTGCATCATTGTCCTTTATATTTGCTAAATTATGTTTGCCTATAAACACGCTGTTGATTCATTCAAGTTATTACACTTTCTGTATTTATACATGTATATATGCACTTTTATTCAGGTTTTATTACTTTGACTTCAGTTATTTTTCTGATTTCACGACACTTCCTATCTATTTTAACACTTCATATTTACCACTATAATTATTATTTAGCACTGCACTTTATATTTGTCACTATCTTCCATTACCGCCTGTGGTGCCTCAGTAGTGAAAACGGGCGTTAAACACTACTCAAAAAAAAAAAAAACTATCTTCCATTATACTGCATTGAATTTTCTAGGAAAACCTATATACAATAATATACATATCTCTTATTCTTACAGACTAACATGCAGGTGCTCAGTTTCGGGTTAACCAATTATTATTCTAAATGAACCTCATGACACAACAAGCTTAAAACAAGAAACATTAATTTTACATAGTTTAGGCAACATTTATCAATAGGATTAGTTTCCTTTCGCCTCGCCCAACGTTTTGTACGGCCGGAGTATTTGTTTATGGTACCTGCCTAGTATTCTCTTAGTCTTTGGATCAATCAATTCATATGTGTGATCCCCGAACTGTTTTCCGATCTCATATGGGCCTCTGTATATTAATTCCATCCTGTTATAACGCTTCCGAAGTGAGCTTGATATCTTTTTGTCCTTCACAAGTACAAGATCTCCAATCTTTGGACTCCATTTTAATTTTCTCCTTTTGACTTTCGCTAGTCGCTTTTCGGCTTTTCGCTTCATCTTTTGATACATGCTACGGAATATCTGCTCTTCGGTCCTCGGTTCTACTCCTGAAGGGATGGACGTTGGTAGTCCTGGTACCATAGACTCGGGCTCGGATCTCATTAGTGCTTTAACCGGAGCTATTTGCGTGGTTGGGTTTACGGAATGGTTCATTACCCTTTCTATAATGGGGCAATATTTCACCCAGTCTGTATGTTGTTTATGACATAGAATTCGGAAATATGTTGATACCTCCTTTATCGCTCTCTCTGTTGGATTTCCCTGCGGAAAGTATGAGGATGAGTGGTAAATCTTTATGCCTAATTGTTCGAGCGTTTCTCTGAATATCTTACTTCTGAAGACAGTTGCATTGTCCGACAAAATGGCGGACATAACTCCATAATTTCTTATGTAATCATTCGTGATTTTATTAAGGCATGCTCTACTCGTGATGGATTTTAGAGGGTATATTTTTACGAATTTTGTAAAGATGTCGTATAACACTAGCACATATCTATATCCGAACTGTCCGCGAGGCATTTCTCCATGTATGTCGAGGGTTACAAGGGCTCGGGGTAGTTCCCTTAGGATGGTCTTAGGCTCGATATCAAACTTGCAGTTGAATGGTTTTGCTTTCTGGCATAACTCACGCGCAGCAATTATTCTTCTGACCTTCTTAGCGAGATGCTTAACGTAGAAATTCTCTGCTATATTGATGCATACTCGTTCCGTACCTGAATGTAGCATTGACGAATGAAAGGCATTTATCAGCTTATTCGTCATCGCCTGTGGAATTATAGGTTTCCACCTCTGCTCTTCTTTCCCATGTAATTTATATAGTATATTATTTCTCTTAGCTACGGTGCCTGAAGTGTTGCTGTCGAGTTCTGGTACCTCGGTTAATAATTTTTTTTAGCTCGCTATCTTCAGCCTGCAGTTTCGCTAGGTCTCTAAAGTCTTTACTAATGGATTTTTCCAAACTTTGGTCTAATTTCATAATAGTGATTTCATAATCCGGACTTTTGAGGGCTTCGGGCATACTTTCTCGATGTTTTAATCTAGACAGCGTATCGCTAAATATATTATCTTTTCCTGGAACGTGATCGTAAGCCATAATTTCGTGTATGTATCTAGAGATTCTGGAACTAGTTAATTTACATTTGTGAATGAACGAAAGACTTATATGATCTGTTCTCAATATTACTTTCTGGTGGAAGATATAATTTCTAAATTTTTGGAGTGCAAAATATACTGCCGCTATTTCTAATTCAGTAACACATGATTGTGATTCATATCTAGAACATCCTCTAGACGCTGTCGCTATGATGTGTTGTGTTTCATCCTCATGTTCTTGTAGTAATACAGCTCCAAAACCCTTGCTGGATGCATCGGTGTAAACGACGTAAGGAAGGTCATTTCTTGGTCTTTCTAATAAAATTGCGTTCTGGAATAGCTTTTTAATATCATCAAATGCCGTTTGCTCGGTTTCTGTCCACCGCCATTTTGTTTCTTTCCTCAAAAGCGCCCGTAGAGGGTCTGCTATGGTTGCGTAATTAACTAGAAACCGGGTTTGATATTGGAGAATACCCAGAAACCGTCTAAGTTGTTTTACATTCAATGGTCTTTGGATCTCCAATATTCCCTCTACTTTAGCGGGGTTGGGTTTGATTCCCTGCTCGGAAATTAAGAACCCTAAAAACTCTGTCTCTTTCTTGAAGAAGGCAGTTTTCTCTAATTTGACGGTCATTCCGCTCTCTCGTAATTTTGATAGTATCTGATCAATGTGATTTAGGTGATTTTCTACGTCGTCGCCAAAAATAATAAAATCGTCTACATATTGGACGGCATACTCTTTAGTAGAATCCTTAAATATTTCATATAGCGCCCTAAGCAATGCGGCACCACTCGATGACAGGCCAAATGCGCACCTGGTGAAATGATATGTACGTCCATTATGAATAAAAGCCGTGAATTTTCTTACTCTTTCGTCCAAGGGTATCTGCCAGAATGAGGCAGTTAAATCCAGGCTAGATAAGTACCTTCCACTTGTTAGGCGAGTCAACAGATGATCAATCCCTTCAACGCGAAAGCTGTCCCTTGTCACGTGACGGTTCAATCTTCTCGCATCAACTGTTAATCTTAATTTTCCGTTATTTTTCTGGACCCAACACAACGGATTGATATAGCAGGAATCGGACACTTCTATTATGCCATCTTGAATCATGGAATTTATGATCTCGTCCGCCTGGTCCCTAATAGCTATGGGAATCGGTCTGTGTTTATGTGTATATGGGGAAATATTAGTTACTTCGAAATAATGAGTATATTTATTACATTTACCGGGGTGTTCAGAAAATACTTCCCAATTCTTTACTAAGATTTCTTCTAGCCGCCTTCTCTGTGTTGTATTCAAACCGCACGCCTCTCTCACTTTCATTCGTAAAACTTCCATTGTTTCGCCCTGACTGCCTAATCTCAAGCTATTAAGATTTCCTTCCTCCTTCCTCCGAGTTGCTATGCTGGCTCCGTTCATACTGTCCTTGCAATCAGTACAAAAAATCATCGGATGGCTACAGAGGTTTTTATAATCAACTGTGAACGATTGGTTCTCTTCATCTATTTTAATTATAGCATTTTCGATACCAATATCTATTCTTTCCACAAAAAATATCTCATCTACCACTTCTTGCTCATCATGTGACATTATAATTTCATTTTGATCTCTCTCTTCGTGAAATTTCGCCGATATTAGCTCCTCTGAGTTTCGTATCGCTAGAATCCTTTGCTCAAAATTAAGAATGGCTTTCCAACTGTATAATGTATCGCATCCTATGATGACTTCTGTAGTTAATCTTGGAACAACAAGAAACATCACCTCGAAAACACGACCTAGTAACTCGATGTTTAACATAGCTTGATAATTTACCCTCTCCTTACGTTTGCCTACTGCAACAGAGCAATAAACACCACAAATTGGCAGACACATCATCTTTACTTTGTTCATGATAAGTTTTTCGTAGAAAGTAGAGCTGCACACTGTGTTAGTGGCTCCCGAGTCAAGTAAAGCAAGTGTATGAATATTCCCGATCTGTATATTAATTTTAGGTGTTTCTACATGTTCCTCCTTTGAATTTTGACTTGTTGAAGTTTCGTTTTCCTTTGTTAATAAATTAGTGTGGCCCGTTCTCTGTCCCACCAGCATGTCTTCCGGTAAGTTAGAAGTTCGTTCCAATCCTACATGGGTCTCTGTGGACTGACTGGTAAGTTTCCCTGATCTTGTTCGACGACTTGGTTATCCATACTTCTTCCATTTTCGTTCTGATCGTTTGGTGACCTCGACCTCACGTATTCATTAGTTTCCACAGTTCTCGATCTCCGGTCTTCTGGGTTCCTCCATTGAGTTTGGTTATTCCTTCCGTACCATGGAGTTTGTTGATGCCAGGTCCTGATATTTCTACTCCATCTTCTTGGTGGTTCGTCTTGATTTCTATAGCTTTGATATGGCAGTGTTCTGCTCGAGTATTCCATCGGCATCCGTCCTCCAGGAATTGTCTGAAGTGCGTTGATTTGAGGTCGTCGGAAATTTTGATTCTCTCCATTATTTCTTAATCTGCTGGACCTTGCCCCGTTCCCGTGAGAAGAATATCTAGCTGGATGGAAGTCATTTCTGTAATTGTCATATCGATTTTCTTCCCTTCTACTTCCGCGGTAGTCATTCCTTTGCAGGTCAAAGGCAGTTAAAAGATCAATCATTTCTGAACACGTTGTGGGCTTGGCCACAATCAGGTGATTTCTGATGTGTTCAGGAAAATGTCCAGATACCAATGTCATTAATTCTCTATCAGTTAGTGGTGGATCTAAAAGCCTGCTCTTTTTACCTATGGCCAAGAAATAGTCTACCATACTTATGCCGGTTCTGAGGTCATATTTCCCATTTGATATGTCTAAACGAATGGCGTTCTGGTGTGTCGAACTCCAATATCGTGATAAGAATAGAAATTTGAAATCTTTAAAGGAAGTGCAATCTGATAACGTAAGCCTGTACCAATTTGCAGCCTGACCCTTTAAACTTCTTCTAACGAAAATAATTTTCATCTCTTCCGGTACTCCTTTTAAACGAAAATAATCTTCTAAATCTGAGACAAAAATCCTTGCATTATCGTTTCGTTCCTCGTAGAACTCCGGGGGTGTTATTTCATTTATTAGTTGGCTAGGCCACGAACTGCAACTCATGTTGGGCATGCATGAATTATTCCCGGATCTAATACACACATTTTTGTCAGAAATACAAGAACATCTTGGTGAACCAGTAACCTGAGCACTCACATTTACATTTATAGGTAATCCAGCCGAGGCGTTGGACTGAGATTCGTTTACCTCTGTCACAAATGTGTCGCCTGGCTGAGATTCTGATGTTCCACTACTAACATTACTACCATCAGTATTCTCTACACTACCATTATGTCTATTCTCTATCAATTCAGACATTTTTTCGATAATTGGCTTTGATTTTGGTCTAATGATTGGACAATTAATTTTACTGATCTGAGCTCTTGGTTCATTCGCTCCTCCAACCCTGAATATTTACTGCTAACAGCTGTTCTCAGCTCTTGCCCTACTTTTTCAATTTCAATTATTTTATCATCTATTTTATTCATGTTCTCTCTGACTTCCTTAAAGTCTTTATTTCTCTCTCCTACTTCTTTCTCCCAATTCTCATTATTTTCTTGCAACCGTTTCGAAAAATTTATCTGAATTTTAAGAGTTTCTTGAAACTTATTTTCTATGTTACTGCACAAAGATTTTTCTACCTTCTCAAGCCTACTCTGAAAACTTGTTTGCGAATCATTTATTTTGTTTCCAAATTCTTCCTGAGCTTTTTCTATTTGTTCTAATCTATTTTCTAGAGCGCTACTGACCCTAATACTAAATTCTATCTGAGAATTTTCTATTTGAGCAAACCTAGTATCCAAAATCTTGTTAATTCTTTCTATCTGTGATTCCTCCATCTTCTCTAACCTAGAATTTAATTTACTCTGAAATTCCTTGTGTGCATTTTGCGAATCTATTTTTAACTCTGCCTGTGAATTCTCTATTTTCTCTAGTCTAGAATCTAGCCTACTTTGAAATTCCTTCTGTGCAATCTGTGATTCTCCTTGTAAATTTTCTATTTGTAGTTTCATTTGATTGATCATTTCTAATATTTTGTCATCCCTATTACTCTTATCTGATTGATTACAGTCTTCTAATTCTTTATTTTGGTTTTTATTTGTCTTACTATTTTCCCCCATTTGCCTACTATCTACTCCTACCGTTGTTACTTCGTTCGTTATTCTGCCCTGATCTGCCATGTTAATCTTCCTACTTCTCAACAACATGTAATTTTATATTCCTTCCTATTTATGCTACACAGTTTCTACAAAAAAAGTTCAATTTTTGTCTGTACCTTCTCTCTTCTGTGTTTGCTGCTGTTGCGGTTCCTGTTCCTTGTTGTCTGATGATCCTCTTCTTGGTGTTCGGCAGCGGTTGTAAGCTTTACGCTCACAGCAGGATCCTCTCCGGTGTCGTCCGCGTCTGCAGTTTGCTGTGCTGACTCAGTAAGTTACACTTACTGCTGGTACCACTCTGGCGTCGTCCGCTGCTGTCCAGTGTCGTCCGCTTCTTCCGTGATTATTTCCTTGCCCTATTTCCAGTCTTAGAAGCCCCACGTTGGGCGCCATTTTTGGGGCCGTTTTATGGAAATTATGAGCTGGTAGCAGCCCGCTCGCGGGAAGAGGAATCGTGGATTAATTGTGTTTCTTTGAGTTCTGGGTTGGATGCCCCTTGTGTCGGGATCAGGAACCTTTACCTCAGGGAACTCTGGAATTTTGTGACTCGTCTGAGTCAGAGGGAAGGGTAGGAAATCTATAAAGTTACACGGAAACACTGGAGTTCTTATCTGACATCATTTATTTAACTTAACAGAATACTGGATTGTTCGCGTAAGCTTGGAAATGTGTTGAACTGACTGACTATTTTTCTTCTCCTACCGACTTCGCTCACTTTGATTTGGATTGTCTATTCTTTTGCCCGCTTATTTAAATTGACTCTTACAGTTCCGTTCTCCGACTATCCAACCTTTAGCTCTTAGCCTCGAATCCCGGACCGCTAACTTTTCCCTGCTGTAGAAGTCCAGCTGCTCTCTCTCTCTAAGTCTCACTGCTGTTGAAGTTCTGCTGCTCTCTCTCTCCAAGTCTCACTGCTGTTGAAGTTCTGCTGCTCTCTCTCTCCAAGTCTCACTGCTGTTGAAGTTCTGCTCTCTCTCTCTCTCTCTCTCTCTCACCAAGTCCCACTGCTGTTGAAGTTCTGCTGCTCTCTCTATCCAAGTCCCACTGCTGTTGAAGTTCCTTACATTATATATCAGATGTCAAGTTTATTGTTTATTAGGAACCTCCCATCGTGAAAATTAAATCCGCGAAATTTATGGAGCTCAGTTCGATTCTATCTGCGTTATTGGTCCTTCCTTAATATCTATAATTATGCAGGCTCGCTCCGATTCGTTCAATTTTGTAAGATTTCTATTGGTTGTGTGGTACCAATTTCTGGAAATACCTCTCACGTTATAATATTTCTAAGAACGGACATTCCTGCCCTAAATGTTGGGAAAGTTTTATAATCCGACATATCCTTTCACTTTTCTGTCCTTTCAAATTTGCTCACAATGAAACCTCGGCCATAAATAAGGAACATCTATTTGTTTTGCAAAGTCATGTCAAAATCTGTCGACGTTTGAATGTTATTGTCATGAGGGGATATAAACTTGAGCTGTCATCTGAGATTGACATTTGTTCCTTCTTCGAAAGAAATCCACCCGTAAAGTCATTAGTGCCTTTACCCTTAGTTATTGAAAGAATATGTTTCTCTGCTTTTGTCTGCATCTCGGTAAATGGTTTTCTTTAAACCCTCTGAAAAGAGAATTACCTCTTTTCAGGACATAACCCTTTTCCCCAAGGTCAAAACTTTTAACATTTCCAAGCTTAACGACCCGAACTGTTTTCCATTCACATAAATACACAATGGACCTTTATTACTGTTTAGCACAGGTGCTGTCTAATGACTACAAACTACATACATGTATCAGATCATATTTATGTTAATTATTACTAGCCTTAATTATAACAATGTTAGTTTAATCAAAGACGGCCTTTAATTCCGGCTACAGTAATCAGCCATCATTTACACATCCCAATAGTCTTGATAACGTCTTTATGGAACCGCGCCTTGTTCTTCGCTCATTGCACCAAGATTCACAGGGAAGTAATCAATATGGCTGATTAGAAAATGCATTTTAACGCTCATTCTACACTCCAGATTTCTAAAATGTTGTAACATTTCCCACACAATTTCTTTATATTTCTTGTTGCCAAGGTTTTCTGTCAGTTTTTTGTAAGCCAACCATGCTGACTGCTCTAACTCGGACATTGACTGAGGAAAGGCCTCGTCCTGCAAAAGCTCACGAATTTGGAGTCCATCGAAAACGCCTGCTGCAATCTTAGCTTCAGTTTTCTGTGAGAACTTTGTACAAGAACATTGAAACAATCACTATTCTTGAGCAATAAAAAATTGCTCATCAGACCTAACTTAATACGGAAAGGTGGAAGAAGGAATTTAGAAGTAGAAAACAATGGTTTGTGCTTCACAGTTTTTCCTCCAGGAACTAAATTGCTTCTTTGTTGCCAATTTTTTCTGGTTCAGTGCTCTGATTTAGCCCGTCCCATTCACAAAGTGAACCATTTTTTTCTTGTTTAAATCTCTCAGAATATTTTATTTTTATGTGCCTAATGATGAATAATAAAAACTGAAAAACTGAAGCCCGATGAAACAAAACTAAGACTGGTTTGGGAGATTCCACGTGGTAAGGAATCAGAAAATGTGAACAGTTTTCATTCAGCAAAGATTGTGTAGACCAATGTAAAGGTTAGTTTAAAAGGGTGCTGGTAGAAAGATTAAACTTATATTTATTTGTAGCATACTTTAGACAAGAGTATTCACCTTGAAGAATGTGTAACCTACAGAGTGTGCAAAATTGTGCTGTAGAAGAACAAACATCGCGATTTACAAGATACGGTGGTATGAACAATGAAACTTTCATCCGAGCCATTGTAGGCCTGTTACTTGCTTTGTTTTATTTACAGACGATCTTTAAAATCTCTGGTCATCAGCTTCCCATTCAATTCAATGTAGATAAATTTTGCTCAAAGGTCTCTTCTTTCAGGCTTGAGGTTGTTTTTCGTGTCATAAATCTACAACACGGGACCTAACTTCCCTTCCGAAGGAAGCCATACTCGCCTATTACGAATTGATACGATGAAGACACATTATGAAAAAGGTAGAATATGGGAAAGGGGAGTACTAATTATCGATTCGGGAGGAAGCAATCCATAGTCCTTGCAATTGTCAGAAAAAATGAATGTGATGCCGGAGAGTGCCAAATCGATTCCTGTTATTTCCGATCGTGCATGACTAGCAACATGTTTCCTATATTAGCTTAAAAATAATTAAACAAATATAGAAAGAACAACGTTTATTAATAATATTAATTAAGATATAAAATTAGAAACTGTTATAAAACAGCAACAGAAGAAGACAGGGGCAATAAAATATAAGAACACAGAGGAAAATATTTGTCAGAAGAAGCAAGTTATAAAATGTTCTGCAGACGATCAACAAAGGACTGTGGGCTATAGATTAAAAATTACCTTAATAAATGAAGAAGTGAGAAAAATAAACAGTATTAGGTTAGATACGTATGTGGCAGACACAGAATAAAATAGAACTTGACAGCAAAATCATCTTTTTTTTTTTTTTTTTTTTTTAAGTCCACTTCGAAAACTACTAGCCGTTTATATTCAGCGAGCGAGGATAACGTTATATATTTTCATTTGAAAGCATTTTGCGCGCATGAATTTATTTCAACATTATCATGCGGAAAAGCAGTGCAAGAGGTAGTGGGTTGATTTCCATCCTTTTTAGTCCCTTATTTTTATACGATTACATGAATTCTTTCTGTTGCTGTTTTATTTTCAACGCTTGCTGGATTTTATTTTTTGTTTAAGAGTAACACAATACCTAATCCAGCTGGACGCAGAAAGAGAGGAAAAAATGGTCTTTTGTGGCAGTTTCCTTATTAACCGGGTGGAATTTGAAACAGAAAGTTTCGACGAAGAAAATTAAAATTATTATGAACAATTTTCTTCTATCATTCATACATTTGTAAAAAAAAAAAAAATGTTTTGGAAAAAAGAGAATTTTGGCAATCTCTTCCTCTTGTCGCTGTGTCGTCGAGTGTTGAGGAAGGCAGATTCGCATATGACCGCTGCCTGTTGCGCGATGAAAGTGGGACAACAGTTGCAACCACGTTGCACCAATTGCATTATGGGAATGGTATAAATGTTGATACGGTATTTACCTTGCATACGTTTCGTTTAACTTGAATAAAACGATGAAATAAAATAAACGTTTTTGCAATAAAATATTTACTTATGTGTTCATAAAGTAAACGCGAAATTTTAGTTAAACTATCATTAAAAAAAAAGTTCACGTCTTTAAGTAGCCATTCGAAATAAAGCCAAATAAAAGTGATATATTTTCATTTAATCATTTACACCAATACAATAAAACTAAGGCGTTTCATTTATTTAAACGTCCAGTGAATGTTGACATGATTGCACCTGCATATGCCAAATGCAAGCTGCAACTAAATGATCAAGCATTGCGCGTCGAACTGCGCAAGTGCTCAGTCTTCTCAGTGCGCGCACTCCATTATGGAGCATGCACAAGGTCACGAAACACGTTTGTTCAAACTTCCTTAGCCCCCCACTACCCAGAAGGTTAAAAATTACGATTTATACAAGGAAAAAATATTAAATTGTGACGAAATGAACCGCTTAAGGAAGAAAGTGGAGAGAACTAAAAATGCAGATATGCTGTCCTGTATCATGTTATATTTTTTTAAAATAATTTTTAACGTCTAAAATGTATTATGTTTTTTCGTTTGTCCCTATATATATAAAAGTATTTGTTAGCTGATGACATCTATACCCTTTGCGCCTAATATATGAATAAACGGGAAAACGTAATTCGCACTACATTCACTGGAAAAACAGTGAACGAAAGCATATTCGCCCTGCTTTGAATCCAGTTTTACCGAATGCCAGCGCCGTTACCCGAAGCTAAACGAACTCTAAAAGTGGATAATTTTTATTTTCATTTTTTGTCTGCAAGAGTACGTTGATATCAATATAACGCGTATAAAATATTAGAATATTAACAAAGTGGAAAAAATATATTACAAATGAACCCAATTATACTGAATAGATGGGAAGAATATTATACAGAACTATCGAGAGATTATAACTCGACGTGAAACTTAGCGTATAATGATCCGAGTATAGGTTATATTACATTAGATGAATGGGTAATTATTAAAACACCTTTAAATAACAAAAATTCCTAAGCAGGATAATATTAATGTAGCTTTATTGAAATATGCACAAAATATATTCGCAGATAAATTTGTTTATATAGAGAATATGTGCTGGAGAGAGATTGGAGGGGAGGCAAACAAATTGTAAGATCTAATTCTCTGTTTCTAAGTTATATATAAAAAGGGTATGCTTAGTTCATATGTATGTACATATTTAGTTATTTTTATTATATATGAATTCCAACCTTGACGATGGCTTACTGCTCTATTCCTTGAACTAGGTTTTTTCTTAGTCCTATTTCAAGAAGTGCAACAGAATGATCATTGACGAACATGAGCGGAGAATTTGTCTCATTTGTGAAGACGGTTACATATTATGACTGAATGTAAAGGTACGGAAAAATGGAGGGGAAAGTATCTACCGCACTCTTTTACAGGGTCGAACAGAGGGAGATGGTCACACTGGGCTCTCCTGGCAGTCAAGGAAGGAGGGCAGAGATTAGGTAAATTTCTGATGTAAGTGACACAGCTCAGGTGTAAAAAGTCTGATAACTGGGGAGAGGGTTGGGAGAATGTTCACTGAATCCAGCTGTCATCCATAATGGAATTTCTTTACATTATTATGTTTATTTTTAATATTTTTAAAAACTATCCTTCTGGTAATTCTTATTTTTAATGTTTTTATTGTTAAATACATATTTTATATCTTATTGTGAATATCTAATATAATATTTTGTGCTAAATCAAACATACCAAGTGTATCATGAAAGCGCGTACGCCTGTGATTTTGTATTTTATTTTGGTGCCACTGTAATAAACACGCTCCTACTATAAAAGGGGGGGGGCAGAAGAAATTGTTCCTATCATAGAGAGATACGTCTTTTAAATTCCGCATATGAAATTTATGCAAAAGTTTTAAATAAAAGAACAGATAAAATGGCTGAAAATATTCGTATATTACTAGAACACAACAAATTTAAAAGCGACGGTCCTGCATAGACCTTATATTTAATGTTACCCAGTTAAGGTAAATGGGCGAGAATTTAATCTTCTTATTTACATTTCCTTCGTTGATTATATAAAATCCTTTGACGAATGAAAAGAAATACTTTATGGGAAATATTAAAAGAAAAAAAAAACTTCCACAAAATGTAATTGAGTTGCTCAAAGCCTTTCCGCAGAAACAAAAATAATTGGAATTGTAGAAAGGAAAAAGAAAGAAAGTAATTAAATATGCTTAGATGTAGGACAATGGTGTGTTGTATCACCCAATTTATTCAATTTACATTTACCCCAGGTCATAAAAGAATGTCTAGAATATTTTAGAGGATATTATCATGGATTCAACAAGCTTCTATTCGCCGATGACCAAAGAGCTATTGCTACTTCAGAAGAAAGTGCATGCATTACAAGAGATATACTTAATGAAATCTACACACAAAAAAACAAAAATCTTGTTTCAAGGGAGTTATTAAAACAAAAAATAAATTAATAATCGCAATATTGAGCAAGTAAGATATTTTTAATATTTAGGCTGTGAAATGCGTGATGTTAAAGAACTGGGTCTAAAAAGAACCTGCAAAACTTAATCATAGATTTAAAATGAAAAAAGTATTCTATTAAGATTCAGACAGAAACAGCCCTGAAATTTTATAAACATTTACCCGTGCCGCTCCTATGATGCAGAATATTTGACGTTAACAAAAATACAGAAATAGAAGTTGAGGTCTCAGGAATGTGGTTTTTAAGAGAGTTGTGGAATATGCGAGAATAAACAGCACAACGAACACAGTGGGAAAAAATTAAATCAGTGTATCTTACAATTACTTTTATCCCATGGGGGGTGGGGCGGTCAGCACGCTGGATGTAAAGACATTTTAATTTTTAATATATACAAAAAAAAATCTGGAAAATTTGGGAGAAAAATAATTGCTACTACACTAATACCTGCATTATGCTATGAATTACCTTTTAGCATTTTTACAGCCAAGGAACCAGGAACAATATAGGACGAAGTAGCACACCAATTTTATCATCTGTTATTAGTTATATTTTGAAAGAGATCCCTCCTCCCAGGAATATTTCTGAAAGGTACATTGAGTTTATTATATAACTTAAACGATAAGCCCAACGAATACAGAACTAAAACAGAATTAGTCGTGGATTTTTAAGAACTGACACTACATGCTCGGTGCTATGTCAAGCAATGAAGTGAGTAGCAAAACAGCAGAGATTACGGTACAGAACGACCACAACAACGATGAATCTAGGAACTAAAAGTCTCATCTCTTTTAACCAGAGGTAAAAGCGAATGTTTGCCTACTGTATGTATTAAGCAACTGTTCTGTTGTGAGGTTATTGCCACAGGACAACTATACTGGCATTCCAGCTTGCACATCACATTGTGTAAACGGAGTTGTAGAAAAAGAGATCTAACAAGAAAATAAAGCATCTCCGAACTCATGTTCACATATCATATTTGCATCCTCTATACCTAAAAATAAGGAATTTTGAAGTACCTATTTTTGTTACACTCTGCACTAAGTTAGTAATTTCGGAAAAAAAATGAATGCAAACTTTCTTACAAGTGTGAAAATGGTGTGTTGACACAAGGACACAATTTTAAACATTTTCTATGACATTCTAGCTGGTTATTGTAATTATATGACAGGTCTATGAGATTGAATTGAGGGGTTAAGTACATCCTACTGATCCGGCACACAGAGTACTTACAGCCGCCACGCATGTCACAATCTCATGGTTGAACATCCATTTGATCACCATAGTTCACTATGTGGAAGAATATTGTAAATCCTTAGCTATTCTAATAGCTACAATAACTGTACAGTATTTTCGCCCCATCTCTACCTTGAAAATTGGCACACCATGTTTAAGATTCAATTTATATGGTTTATAAGCAAACATCGTTATGACTTCATAAGCACATAAAACTTAAACGTTAAAAAGCAATGTAACAATGTCCCTTTTTTTAACTCACTTATAATGAAATGGTTGCCAACTGTTACAAACATCTTACAGAAAACCGTTGATGGCTTTATTTCTTGCTCTGCAGGCGACACCAAGAGAAAACGGCCTCATACTGGGCGTTGATGGAAAACTACACTAACAAAGAAATCGAGTTTTACGCTTTAATGGAGTTCTTCTCTACTCCCTTGTAAGGTGATTTCATCACATTCTTTGGCGAGTGTTGTACCTTAATCTGATAAGAGTGACAGCTTATTATCTTCTTTTTCTTTAATTTTACTATGGGTCTCTAAGAATACGTTTTGCTCAATGCATGTTATAACAAATTTAATAACTGTTCGTTATAGGGCAATCAACATTTTGAAATTCGGTATTCAAACTGCAACGCATTTAGCAAGTTCCGAAGCGATTGTATCCATGAAACGATTTTTGAAGAGTGTCTTTAAATCTCCATCGATCCTACCTATTAGGCATCGAAAATGAATGAAATATATATGCACGCGCGCGTGTGTGTTAAATTATTTCTCAACGAAACTTGGCATATAACATCAACTAACAAACGATTCGTCGAGTTTGTTAACTAGAAAAATTGGACCACTGGGGGTGGGGGTTAACCGAAAACCAAAATAAACAAACAAATAAATAAATAAAAATAGCTATAGCGACCGCAGTTTTTGTTTTCTCAACGAAATTCAGCATATTTCTTTAAAAGAAATTAATTAAAGTAGTTTCCGAAAATCAGGATAATTGGGCCATTAGGAGAGGGGTATACCTGAAAACCGGGTGGGGGTAAAGCGAGATTTAAAAATCGATCTAAAGGCCGCAATTTTAAGTTTTTTACTGTTAACTGGATTATATGGCATTGAAATAAAATAATAAAAATAGTTCCTGAAAATAAATTAAATCGGACTATTGGGAGGGGGATTACCTGAAACCCAAAATTTATAAATCTCTCTTTTTGCATCGAAACTTTGTATATACCATTTAAATAAAATAATAAAAACAGTTCCTGAAAATCAGGGAAATCGGGTCATTAGGAGTGGGGTTTATCAAAAATCCAAAATTTAAAAATAGCTTTAGAAGCACCAATATTTGTTTTTTCACAGCAAAACTCGCAATTAAAACATAAAAAATAGTTTTAGAAAATCAGTGAAATCAAATTATTAGGAGTGGTCGTATACCTGAAACCCAAAATTTAAAAATGACTCAAGCTCCACCAATATTTGCTCTTCCGCAACAGAACTCCGTATATGCTTTTTAAATAAAATAAGAAAAACAGTTCCGATTTAATCGGGCCTTTAAGAGTCAGAATTTATCTGAAACCCATAATGTCAAAATCGCTCTAGCAGCACCAATGTTTGTTTCTTCGCAACAAAATTCGGTATATTCCATTAAAAATAAATAAAATAAATAAAAATAAGAAAAACAGTTTCTGAAAATAGGGGAATAGGACCATTAAGAGCGAGGGTATACTTGAAAACCGAAATTTAAAAAGCGTTTTTGCATTTAATTTTCTCTATATAATATTGAAATAAAGTACAAATTAATTCAGCATATAAACTACATTTATAACGATTCGCGTGTTTTACATTTAACAAAAGATTCGCTGTGAAGATAGAAAATGTGAAATATTAATCTACTATGTGTTTGTGTGAGAGAGAACTATATTTGTATGTAACAGCGATCAGTAATAACCTTCAGAAAACGTTTGCATTACATGTTTTTATTACATTATTATTTAAATTAAATTTCAAAGACCATGAAAATTGATGGAACTTTCGATTATACATTGTTGATTGTGTATATTTGCTTAGTACATTGTAATTGTTTTATTTAGTAACAAGTTTTTGTTTTATTGAAACATATGAGCATCTTATTCTTAAACATACAATGTAACTCGCACTTTTCTGTTATTTTTCTGCATTTTAGTGAGTGTAAAGATGATAGCGAGGGCCAGTTCATTAACATGGTTACATTTAAATTGTTTAAAAATACCCACACAGTATAGATTTGCCTATTAGTGGTGATACATTTAATTTTATTAATAGTATACAACTAATTTTTGTGGTTTAATCTCAACAACAACTACAAATAATAATAATAATAATAATAATAATAATAATAATAATAATAGTAACAATAATAATAATAATAATAATAATAATAATAATAATAATAATAATAATAATTTGGTTTCTCTTTTGTGATATTATAGATTGCAAGAATTCTAATTTTGTTCCCCTAATACCACATAATTATGCCATAACTTGCTTCATTTCATAATAAGCTAGACTATAATTTGAATTTTATATTCTTTTTTAAAGTTACTCTACTAGTTGAAACATTCGCTTAGTTTACAAAGCTCCTGCGCGGCGGACTTTTTTTAAAAATGGCATTTATCGCTGCCAATATTTTAAAGTTCTACTAAACAAAACTTGACAAAATAATACTGATGTATGGTTGTCTATTTAAATTAACAGTTTGAATTTGAATAGAAAATTATCTGTATAAGCGAATTCTGTATTATACAGAGTGACGCGAAAGTCCTACTCGTCCAATAGCATCAACTTTTTAACTTAGACATTTACGCGACTGATATACTGTCTTATGTTTTAACCTCTTCTATCTCCATTAACACACAGCTGAAGGAAGTTTGAGACAAATGACTTGGCACAACAAATTTCATGAATCGTTTGTTCCATTGACTCTTTAAGGTCTTGCAGTATTCTTAGTTTCGGAGTAAGTTTTGTCTTTGAGTAGGCTCAGGATTGTGCTGAAGGGGGCTTACAGGGGTGCATGCGAGCCTTTTGCTAAGTATTTATATTAATTCCGAGCCTTTTCGAAAATAACTTGCGAGATAAATCAGTAAAATAAACGCCCTTTTTCAATTTAACCTTCTCGTATTCTACGACTTCCATTTTGCTAAATGATTGATTGAGAATACACCATTTAGCAGCATTTGTACTGATTGTTGGATCCTTTCACGGGTATAATCAATGTTGGTAAACTGTCATTTTGAGCTCGCATTCATTCCAGGTGTCCTTCAGGGCTGTTGTCGTTATTAACGCTTGTATTATTTTTTTCGGTATCACAATTAAAAGAGTTTTTCTGTAAAGGTTAGCCTGTTAGATAAAGTGAAACGTGGCAAATCTGACGCAAAGAGACAAAGTTCGTTAATGCTTTTTTTAAGAAACACGACGAGTAGAGGCAGTGAAGATGGTGGTGAAAAGTTACGCGCTACATATGATTCTGAATTAATTTTGAAATGTACGACAGACAAGGATAAAGAAATCCTCTCATGGTGAGTAGAACCATGCCTTTGGTTACTGCCAAAGGAGAGCATGGTGAGTAAGAGCAGTTCAGGCTACAGTGAAGGCACGTCTCCTCTGCTACCTGCAGCATAGCTGTGCAATTAGGATGGGGAAGGGTGCCGCCAAGCAATACTCCATGCACAGTTACACTGTTGCAGATTACTTGGAGCTTCTCTGTGTCTAATCATAGGACTTTGGCGATAAGACAGAGCATGTACTAAATTCTGGGCTTGAAGCAGAATGCAGTATATTTAAAAACTCAAATCTACAGATAGTTTAATTGATAATAGAGATATCTCTGATTATAGTTGAAATAAAAATAATAATACTAATATTGTTGCATTATTATTGTGAAACTCTCTACGAAACCAAAATTAAAATTTGAATGTAGTTTACAATATTCAACCAATCGCATAAACTAAGACATTAAAATCTCATTTAGTAGGAAAAAAATCTCCAAAATATCTCCGAAATATTTTAATCACAGAAATATGAATAACTATGACCACTGATTTTAAACACTGTATAGTATGGCACACATGACAAAATAAAAATCACTAAAGTTTCATATTTACTTACTCAAACTAAAAAATATGAGAATGTGCCTCTTTACCATAAGGTAGAAATGTCATTTGAAATTTTTAAGTATAGATTCTAAAATGTAAACAAAATTATTTTTAAACTTCCCCTCAATATTATAATTTGAAATTTTAAAGTATTTTAAATATGTAGTTATTAAGACTGCAAAACTTTTTAATTTAATGGTAAAATATTTATATTAAAAATAATATAATAAATAATTTATCGAAATATTTTTGGAACACATTGCATTCTATCAAGTACTGTTTAGATTTACTCCGCACCTCGCCTTCTTTCCCAATTCACTGCAGCAGTAATGATCAACTCGAGGTAAAAGGAGTAAAAATTGTAGTTAAAATACTCAAAGGCGATACACTCCTAAAGAGCATCAATGCCTACTCAGTAAATACTTAAATGATCGCATTCACTGCTGAATTAACGTGTCACTCTGAGTGGTGTTTCTTTCTTTACAGGATATAATGGGAAGACTGTCCGTGAGTTCCGTGGTGGTGACGATGTTGTCAGCTGCTCTCTCCTGCCGAGAGGCCAAAGATGTCAATGCAGCTATGGCTCAGGAACAGAATAATTACATCGCTCCTAACAATAGTTTCAGTCCCTCAAACCCAACTCTGAGCCGTAGTTTGCAGTCGACCCTTATTGACGTACGAACAGACTTTGTTTACAACGGTAGCACAAAGCCTAATACCACCCTGTTCCCTCTTGCTTCAAATTTAGCTCTACCAAACCTTACAAGCTCCCGTTGCTCTATGACATCAATGTGGGCATCGCGGTTCCTATCAGCAATTAAAAGTGGTAGAAGAAAGAAGAAACTCAAGAATAAAAATGAAAATACAGTTTTATTCCCACTTTCTCAAGGCACAGTTCTTGCTGGAAAAATTAAATCTGTTGCAGATATGAAACGCCCACAGCTGAGTTTGTTGCTGCCTCCCTATTCTGATCAACTGGAAATAAACTTTACAACCCAAGAGGTTCCATCAAGTGAGACATTTTACAGCTCACAAAGTTTGAATAGTAATGACATAAATTCTTCTGTTGTGCCTTCCAGAGATATGCTGTATCAAGATTTTTTAGAGGAGAACATAACGGAAGCTATGTACAAAGAAGCTGAAGAAATAAACCTGACCCTCACCACTCGAGCGTTGTCAACAGAAGCATCGCCATGTTCGGATAATGAATTTGACAATGTGCTAACTCATTCATCAAGCACAAATGCAACTGACTTAGGAGACAATGTCTTTACAACGAGTATGTCACTGGAAGCAGTTATGCCTAGCGACAAAGCAAAGAAAAATAATTCTGTATTTCTAAGTACTAATCTTCTGGGGGTAAATATAACAAATTCCCTTTCAGAGACCAAATATTTGGTACCCATTGAGAAGAATGCATCGTTTCACTTAGAACACACTTATCAAGGATATTCTTCAACGACATCATTAGATGTATCAGTTAGTATGTCCTCGAAGGCTAGAAATCTCAATGAAAGTATCTACTCGGGAGGCGTCCCAGGGATAGAAAACCTAACAGAAATGCCTGTAGCTATAACAAGAACTCCCTTGCCAAGAACGAAGTTTGTGGTCGAAGATACCTGTATCACTACAAGAAAACCATTTGGAGGTGTTAGTCAACCTTCAACATCAAAGTTAATTCGTGAGGAAGATTTAAATGCTGATGCCAGTACACGAAGCATTCTCAAGCAGACGAGGGACGTTAATCGTACGAAATTTTTGGAAGGCGTTTCAGAAGCGGCGCCGACATCAGAAATGCCCAGATTCATCAGTGAGAATGAGGAAGACGTTGAGAACAGAAGTGCCTTGCTAGAAATTTTCAAACAACGCTATCCGATAGAACTGTGGAAGACCAAAGGGTTCTTTAAAGACGACTTCTATGACTATATCCACACACACTGGTTGAAGTTTCCGCCACCAGATCCCTCCAGTTTTTACATCCTGGCTGCAGCCTACTGTGCCATTATGACGATTGGGATAATTGGCAACTCTTTGGTAATCTTCATGTTTATTCGGTGAGTCTAAATACTTCTAATTTTGCAATGTAAGTCAAAAGTGTCTGTAGCTGGAGTATGATGATATTAGTGGATAAGTAAGACACAAGCAAAACATTTGGGTGAATGGTATACTTGAAACTTTAAGTTGCCTTATTGTAAAGCTTTCCAATAACAGGTTTTTACACTGTAGGTTTCCCTGCCAATTTCCTCCCACTTTTCCTCGGTAAGGTAGGGTAAGGATAATGAAGGTTGGACCACTTCCTATCTCTCCAAATGCTTTTCTCATGTCTTAATTTCCCACTGATAAATAAATATATGCGCATAGTGGAGCGAACAATGGGACCTGGGTGGATTTTTGATCAACCTAATACATTTAAGGACAAGTTTCTCCAAGATAGAATGTTGACAAATAATTATTAAAAACCACATTCGAAGAAGAAGGTAAGTCAGTAGGGAAGAGCGAGAAAGGTAGGTAAGTCAGACCTAGTTAAGTAATCAGCTGAGCACTGCTTTTTACCACTTTGCATACTCGTTAAGTGTTCCTCAATCATAGGGTGATGAGGCAAAACGATTCAAGATACAGTGAAGGCGCTTCCACCCTACTACCTACAGGAGAGCTGTATGTGGGGGGCGGGTTACCGCCAAGCAATACTCCATGCACAGTTACTATGTTGAGGATTGCCTGGAAGTTTTCGGTATTCAAGCGCAGGGTTCAACCAATCAATTTAGAAGTTAAGTTAAACAATATTTAGTTTACAATATTGTTCTTTGTTCACACAAATAGTAAAGTCATTGGCGTTGCTTGTGTTCACCTGGGTACATACAAACAAACTGTGGAAGGAGAGCGAAGAGCCATTGAATATCCATAGTAGCCATTTAGTCAGCATGTGCGCTTATAACGCTGGGCTACATGAACGGTCTTTACATGTATTTTCAGTTTTGCTAGAGGCGAGAAAAATTCACAAAGGGCAACTGTATTGGCTGTTATCAGCACTTATTAATTCGGTGCCTCATCAGCGAGAACGAATAACATTTAATACGTTGTAAGTTGTAATTGACGTCGGCCGGTTGCATTAAATCATCCATGATGGCCTCCACATTGGGTACCGTATCGTTTCACTACAGAGAAAAAGGACATACGCTTGCAGAGGATTCAAATTCTTGTAGAATCTGAGAAAGTTTTTAAGCCTGCTGAAGGTTGGTAAGTCTGGTTTCACTAACACATTCCGAAATCCAAACAACTATCAAAATAGTGGAATCAAGAAATAATATGATAAACGTCATCAGCAGGGAAGCCAATCACTACAGTGTTTTGGGACGAAGATGAAATATTGATTATTTAAATGTCTCCTCATTAACATTGAACTTTGTTGTCAACTCTGTGACTCAAAATTCTGCAGTGTTGTATAGACAAGTAGTATTTGAAAGTTATGTTGTTGCACGATGAAGCGTGAACCTCACAACTAGAACTGTAGAGTTTCACTGCATTGCTACATCCACCGCATTCTCCTGACCTTGAATTCAACGAAGTTGTCCATTACTGGAGCGCCAGACTCCCGAATTTTGGTTTTGTGACACCAAGCGTAAATTACCAGCAAGACAGCAACCTAGTCTTATGCAAGGTGAGCGACTTTGTACTTCCAACACTGTGCACAACCAGGATCATGAAAAACAGGCCTCTTGGATCCAGCGCTTGAGAAGAAGAAAAGAAGGAAAACAGAAAAAAGAATACAACCTCAAAATAAAATCAGTTATGCTTAAGGTAACCAGGAAGCTTAAAGCTAGCAAATAATGCAGGAGTATATATTTTGTACTGTATCTAAAGCACATAAAAAGTTGTTTAAACAAAAATAAATCTTATTTCCTGATAACTTAAAATTTTGTCATAATGTATTTTTCTCAGGATTGACTGGACCAACCTTGTTGAAAATTTGCACACACATAATGTATGCAAATGTAAAGAGTGGTAACCAGAAGTATTTAAATATCACTTTTAGTTGATAAAAATCAATACCAATAAGAAATTTGTTATTTGTTATTATTTTTTTTAATTTTGAAAATTAGTTTTCAAGCAATTAGCATAGGTAAATTCTTCTTGTTTCCAGGATAGCATGTTGCCTGCAGTTTAATTAAAAAAAAATGTGCATTGGAGAATTAAATTTACAGAGCACCTTTAGTTAAGTTTTTTTAATATTTCTCAAATTTTTCATATTGATAGCTTTAAAACTTTCTGAGATATAGTGTAAAATGTATACTGCTGCATTATTTGCTAGTTTTACACTTCTTGGTTACCTTAAGTATAATTATCCATTTTCCAACTGTAAAACGTAGCATTTTGTCAAACATTACTATTGTAGCACATAGTTTGTTTTAATGTTTTAATTATTTCAAGGCAAAGAAACGTATGTTCTTAAAACATATTACCATTTACAGATATTATAGTCATTAAACTGCCGTGCAAAATGTGTTAAGCTTGACTTACATTTTTTCCCAGTGATCTTCAATAAAATTGTATTTACGGATTTAAAATTTGTAAAAAAAACAACACATCTTAATATCACTAAAAATTAGTTAATTGGGTCTGATTCTTGTAATTTTCTTTTTTCGAAATGTAAAAGTAATCACTTACTGTAATTACTGTTAACCAAGGTTGCCAATTTACTAATGAATGTTGCATTTAAGTTGTTTTAGATAATGTGTGCACTCTTAATTTATCACAGGGAGCTACTAGTCCCAAAGATTCTTATCAGCAATTCTGTCCTACTTGAACACTTCCTAATTTCATTCTTGCATGTGCTGTAGTAGAGTATTGTTGGGGGCTTTTACAGCTGTTTCAGTAAGGAATTAGGTAATCTCTCTAAAGAAGTTTTTCATTTGTTTTCATTTCATAAAATGTAAAATAACTCTGATATTGAACATGGGCAACTAAGAGCGCACGTGCCCAAGGCTCAAATGCCACTTACTTTGTCAGAGATTTATGAATCACCCCGTATAAAGTACAAAAGACTAGCAGGTATATAATAACAAGTATATTCAAATATGGCAAAAAGTACAATTTGTAAAACATTCGGGAAAACAAGGTCACATAGCTGTAAAAGTTTTCATAGCATCGCAATTTAAGTTTTCTCATTCCTCCAGAGTTACAAACTTACTGAAGCACTCTTGTGTAAAACGTTACTGCAGCGCGCTCTAGATGGGACATTTTGTAGTTATAGAAAGTGCACTGCAATTCTTGCAGCAGAAAGAGACAGTACGCTCACAGATTAATTACGCTGGTGTTCAGATATGTCTTCTTTTTATCCAAAATGCAGCATACTGATATGAGTTGGTGTATGGGGCTGTTCATTTCCTACAAAGTACTCGCTTCGCTCTATGAGAAGTTTTTTCATTTCATGTCGAAGTTGAGAACATGAAACCTGAGCGCAGATAATGAAAACGCCCACTTCAAGCAATCGAGCGAGTAATCTTGATATAATGACATTTTCCTTCCTTCTACACCAAGTAGTACGATCCCTCTTCAAAAACTCTTATTTAAAAAGTCTCTTCGCCTATAGTAAGAGCTTTTACCAGCTGCAAAGTTAATTACTTTCCTTCCGCGAACCTCCAAACAACTAGGGTAAGAATGAGGCAAACAGACACTCTAGAGATTTTATCCCAAAATTACGGTTAAACAAAGCAAATAATTGCGATTTTAAATACAGTATCTTTTTGCATGAACATTCCACTCTAATACTGAAAAACTACAATTAACGAAATATTGCTGCATGAAGTATAACAGCCCATTTGCCCCCATTGGTTGGCACTAAGTATGGGGTAAACTGACACGACATGTTAATACATTAACTTCAATGCTGCAATAGTCCAATTTAAAGTAAGGATTATTTCCATCATCAACACAATGAACGTGGTACGAGGGTAGGACCATAAGTTTTCGGCCTCGCCGATAAGGATTATCGCCTTCACAAAAGTCTTATCTGGTGTCATACCTTATCTGTTAAGTAAATAATTGCAGCTGTAACCTCAGCTCTGCTGTGTTCAGTTATTCAGATATAGTTATATAAAGAAAACTGTGTATAGAAGATCGTGATATGCTCAAAATATAGTTTCGAGCTGTTATTAAGCTCTTCACAAAATAAGGACTTACTCCAAATGAAATTAAACAACGATTGGAAGATATATATATATATATATATATATATAAATTAACAGTAATTATAATAGTAGAAAAGGATAAAACACTAAAGAAAAAGTCACACTTGAGATGGCTATATTTCGGACTCGTGGAGTCCTTCTATGTTACTTGTCTTCTTGCCATAGAAGGACTCCACGAGTCCGAAAAATAGCGATCTCTTTCTAGTGACTTTTTCTTAGTGTTTTATCCTTTTCTACTATTATAATTACTATTAATTTGTTACATTGTTAATAGTGTATTTTATTTTTATTTTTCTTTTATTTTATATATGTGGGGAAGCATACCCCTCATATTCTACCGTAAAAGAATGGGCCAAACCTTTTCCAATGGGTCGAGAAAGCCTTGAAGATGAAGAGCATGCAGGTCGGCCCTTGGAGGTGCTCTCACTCTTGAAAACTTCGCTCTTGTGGAAGAAGAAATTATGGCGGACTAGCGGCTGAAAGTTACAGAAATAGCAGCAAGGTTGGGTCTTACTACAACATCAGTCCTTCGAATTATTCATGAACATTTAAATATGAATAAGGTTAGTGCAAAATGGGTGCCTAGACTTCTTTCCTCAGTCCAAAAGCAGCAACGAGTTATCTGTTGTCACTCATTTTTTGGAGCTCTGCCGTGGCAGCGAGAGAGAGAGAGAGGTTTTGCAAACCAATGTTATAGCAAATGAAACTATGGTTTTCTACTATGATCCCTTGCTCAAAAAAGAATCAATGGACAGGCGTAAACCTGGCGAAGCACCGCCTCTAAAGGCCAAGGTCACTCAGTCATCCAAGAAGATCGTGGCCACATCTTTTGGAACTGTGAAGGATTACTCTTCATTGACTTTAAGGACAGGAACACCACAGTAAATGGGGAGTACTATGCTGATCTACTGTACAGACTACAGACAGTCGTAGTAAACGCTTTCGCTTAAGATCCATCCTAGCGTCTGACGCAGAAACGCCCGCGTACACATACACCATACAGTATTGGAGAGTACCAATAACCACAGCCAATAAGAACCTCTTTTTATAGCTAACGAGGGAATGTATGCTCCAACGGCTGTTTGTGCTGTCATTTTTGAGATCTGTATGTTTTCAGATGTAACTGTTATTCTGAAGTGGGGTTTTGATTTTTAGGAATTTTCGTCCTTTTTATATTCACACCATCTGTTCACAATTGTTGCAGGTGAAGGCCAAGTCATCAAAAATATATGTCGCAGTTTCATAATATTGCTTTACTTTTAAATCCTTTATGAAATCGTGCAAAGTTATAGCCTGAAAATCATCAAAATAATCTCGCATTAACAATTTGGATTTGACCTTGTTTTTTAATTAGTGTTTAACGCCCGTTTTTACTACCGAGGCACCACAGGCGGTGACACTGATGATACATGAGACTTTTTTTTATTGATTTATTTATGGACGCTGTTTAACATCTGAGGTCATCAGCGTCCCATTCAATCAGGGCGTGAAACGTCCGACAAATTTTGCTTAGAGGCCTCTCTTTCAGGCTTGAGGTTCTTTATCGTACCGTAAATGTACGACACGGGACCCACGGCTTTACTTCCCTTCCGAGTTAAGTTTGGGGGAGAAAGTATAACTTTAAATACACTTCTTTATATGATATACTCAGTTTTGATAGAAAATGAACGCGGCATCATCTAGGAATCAACTATCTTCTCAGAAATTCTTTCCTAACTCAATTCCCGTTATCGATGTGCATGTTCAAACTCCTCAATTACACTACCAACACAACCAACTCTATTGTGTTGTGTTGATTGCATAATCTATCATAGTCAGAAAGTACGAAAACTCTTTTGTAACTGCTGCAACACTCGTCTGCGCAACCCTTGGATCTAATCAGTATGCAAGCACATGCTACGCTGAAGATCTTGGGCCCACGCTTTCGGGATTTTGAAATGGAATGTGTGAATCGAGCAGTTAATTACATTCCAATGTGATTCACGCAGTTTCCCAAGACCAAAGTCGACTCTGCAGCACAAAAGATGGTCACACAGAGTAAAGGGAATAATTAAAAAGTCAATAGCGGATTGCAGATATTTGTTGTGAACTTACCGAACAAGATATTTTCTAATTACTGCATAAAGACTAAGAGGAGAGCGCATCGCCCTAAATAGCTATGAAAAACTGTAACAAATGAAATAATGGTAACTCACTTTTGCTATTTTTAGGGAAATGGATCTTTTGGATGTTTACAAAAATAATAAAACCTTACTATAAACTCTTTTTTAAATATAACTTGAAATGGATATGGAATAAATAAAATATGTAAACACTGAGCGGAAAAAAAGCGAAACACTTAATTTTAAACATATTTTAAAATAAAAAGCTGTGTTTAATGAAACGAAGACATAACTATTAAAACAGAATTTTTTAACAACATTCACAGGGAGTATTTTAAGCACAAATTCCACCCCAGTATTGATTAAAGCAGAAAAATCTTCAAATCTGATCAAACATCACAATAAACAGAACTTTTTAAAAATGTTGGAAATTGACACTTTTAGTGGTTCTGTGGTTCTCTGGCTGTTTGTGTAAGATAAACACGGTCTCAATAACGAGTGTTGCCACCTCTAGCCGCGATTCGCTCAGGCATGCTGCGGATAAGATCTGCAATCTCTTCTTGTGCTGTCAGTTCTTATTCCGCTTGAAGTGCAGCCCGAAGATCTACCAGTGAATCCGGGAATCGACCCTTAGCATGCCTCCCAAGCATGTCCTAAGCATGTTCTATTGGGTTCAGGTTTTGGACTGAGTGCTGGTCATACCATACGTTCCACCCCAACCACATCCAGGAACCCAGAAACACACCGAGCGATGTGTGGATGAGCGTTATCGTGCACAAGGATAATGCTGTCGCCTATAACGGGGTGCAGAAGTCACTATATGATCAGAAAGAATCTCCTCGATGTACCGATGAGCCATTCTTGATGAACACCAGTTCCGTTCTTGCTCCAATGCTGATCTCTGCCCAAAGCAATGCTGAACCTCCAATACAAGGTGTCCTTGAAGAGAAAGTGCAGAGTGCATAACGTTCTCCTGGCCTTCTCCATGCTCTCTCCCTCCCATCCGGTGCCTTCAAATAGAACTTGCTCTCGTCCGTGAAGAGCACCGTGCTCCATTGCTCCATAGTGCAGTTTTAATGGATGCGAGCAAACTGCATCGGCGAGATGTGGGTTCTCTTGGTCCTTTTGCAGGTTTCCTGGACTGTAAATTCACTTCTAACTGTTCCTTCACTCATGTTAACATGCCGTACTAGCTGCAAATTATTCTTGGCCTCCACCGATGTCGCGTGCCGATTGCGAAGAACGTGCAGTAAAAGAAAGCTAACGTCGCGATCAGCTCCTCCTGCGGCCAGAACCGGTCTCCTGGTGTAGATACCGTCCTTTCTGAACCTCTGAACAGTTCTGCGTACATTGGAATGAGAAGTGCCAATGACGTCAGCAACATAACGTAGACTTCGTCCATCCTCCACTAATATCACAGCTCTTGCTGCATCTGCAGCTCTAAGAAACATTTCAAAATGTTAAAACTGACTTAAGACTGATTGCTAGGCAAGCCTGAATGCTTTAAGTCATCATGCAGCATAACAATGCAAGCAACTATTTTAAACATTAAAGCATAGCTTTGAGGTGATTGTTATAAAAACCGCCTTACCCGCAAAATTAACATGTTATAATCAGGAGGAAAAAAGAAATATATATATATATATATATATATATATATATATATTCCAAGGAATAAAAAAGCTTTTTAGATCTATTGATTAACCATTGGACATGTTGTTACGTTTCTGTAATGTGGCAAAGTTGGCCTTATACAAGGCTTGAACTCAAGCTTAAGTGTTGTTAAAAAAAATACAGAGACTAGCTTTCTGTTTCGGTTTTTCTGCCGCTGAGTGTACTATAAACATTTAATATATTTTATAAATCTATCAGTGACCGTTTTATAGACAAATTGCAACGATTTTATGTAGATAATATTATTTACTTGTATAAATATATAACAATATGCAGATGACTATAATGTTAGAAAATGTACAATTTGATGTTTTAATTAATAGTATACCATTAATTTTTGTAGTTTAGTAATAATAATAATAATAATAATAATAATAATAATAATAATAATTCTAAACATGTGCTTTCTCTTTTATAATAATTTTGATTGCAAGAATTCTAATTTTGTTCCTCTAATACCACACAGCAAGGCCATAGCTTATTTCATTTCATTAATTAATAAGGCCTAGTTTGAATTTTATATAAATGTTTAAAGTTATTCAACTTGCTGAGGGGTTTGCTTAGTTTTTACGCAGCTCCTGCGTGACAGACTTTTGTTTAACTCCATCAGTCTCTCTCTGTTATGTATGTCCAGCCACACACGTGTTAGTGTTAATTCTAGTTATTAAGATTCTAGAAGCTTGCAATCTGTTTTCAGCAGTACAGTAGCAGTAGTAAAAGTTTGTACCTTGAGTTTAAGCTGTCGCGAGTGGCTCTGCATAATACACTTGTCACAAAATACTAATTAAGCACAACATATCTCTAATTTACAGCTAAGAACCTTGTTTTAATTGTGAATGTTTCTAAAGTCAAGGATATTCCGAATTAATTTGTACTGGGGCCTAGGGGCACTAAGTCATCCTCTCACGCACTTCCGATTTCCCATCCAGCAAGCTTCAAATCGAAAACAAATGACGGCACTAGAAGTCTCATATTGATTTCCGGGTAACATGGTCTGGTTCGCTCTGCAAGCTCTTCTCTCATTATAAGTGGATTTAAGAGAGACTAATTATCGCATTAATGAGAATGTTGGCAAGGTTGAGTTGGCATTGTGTAATTTCAGCCCAGTTATCAACATTTCATTCCACTAGGGCAACAAACAACGATTAATTAAAAGAAAATTAGGAATGTTAGTGCACGTGTTCGTTCATAATTTAAAATAAGCATTTTACCCCCTTATTGTTTAGATTTGAATGTAACGCCACTTTTAAAAAAATGCCAGTGGTTTGATTTTTTTTTTAAATGCTTTGATTTTATTTTTTAATGTTTTGTTGCTTTATTGCCAGTTATAAAACGTTTACATCGTTCTATAGTTTAACACTGACATGGACTTAGCAACTCAGATTGAGAGATTAATATTTTTTTTTAAATAGTTACCTCATTTCCTCAGTTAAGTATATGTATATTCTGTAAAATTTGTAAATATTTTATAAATAGTAAAACTTAATAATACTGCTGCAAAAGCGAGGTCCAAATAAATTAATTGCATGGTAGTACCTGAGGAAATTAGAATCTAATATCACTTTTTGTGGCAGTAATTAAATAAGGCGCTTAAGAGCGGTGCTTTACTTGTTTAACTTATCTCGCTCCCTGCCTTGCGCATAACTTCTTAGCCCAGTAGGGTAATAAAATCGATGCTTACTATAGCTTCGTTCTGCTATTTACCGTAAGCAAAGCATTTTACATCGCTTCCATAACGAAACGAGGCTTGTAGAGCTAAAAAGAAATTATTTATTAGAGATAAATGTAAGCACCTGCGCAAAGTACCTGCAGAACTCTGCATTAGAAAGGTTTTTAATAGTGTTTATCGCCCGTTTTCACTACTGAGGCATCACAGGCGGTGGACACTGATGATACATGAGATGAAATGATAAATTGGGAAAGGATTTATGCATTAGAAAGGATGTACGTTAATCTACATAAGCTTTAAAACAAACAAATCACTAGAGTTAACTTTGAGACTTAAGTGCTGATTGTTCAACAGCCTCCCAAATAGCATAACATAACGATAACAATAAGGATTTCGTTCTCTGTAACGAAAGGATTATCTCTTCTGTGTACTCTTAAGCTGATCCGATTACTTTTGTTTCTGACAGAGATGGGTAAAGTGGTACGAATGCTCTATTCATAAAATTTCCTGAAAATGCATATGCAACTGAAAAGTAGAGAGTATCCTTATATTAAGAAAGGTTCACTCTTTGCCTCCCCTCCAACATTAAGTTTTCTTTTGCTATTCAGAATATCAATTAAAAAATGTTGCTCCCTCCCAGAAAAAAGTATCCAAAAGCCTTGAAAAATCTCGGAAATTAGTAATAAACTAAATAAATGCGACCTCAAGATCAGAAAATTATAGCCTGGCCATTCTTTTTTTTTTTTTTAATAGTATTTAACGCCCGTTTTTACTACATAGGCACCACAGGCTTGTGCCTGACCATGTTGTAGGCAAGTGATGGCTCAACAAATTATTTGAAATGGTTATTCGTCACCATCGCCGTGGTTCAGCAGTAGCATTCATGCTGCCTACACACCGCTGCGGGTGGCCGAGGTCGTTAAGGCGCGGACTCGTGAGCGGGAGGTCTGGGGTTCGATTCCTACCAGATCTATCCTCCCAGACTGAGATTTTTTCCAGGTTTTCCTCAATCCTCATACATGGCAAATGCCGGGGAGGTACTCTAAACTTAGGCCTGGGAATCTTCTTTCCTTTAAAAAAATCCTTTCCCAATATATAATTTCATCTCATATATCATCAGTGTTCACTGCCTGTGGTGCCTCAATAGTAAAAACGGGCGTTTAACAATATTAAATAAAAAAATGCTGTCTACAGCGCCCTCGAGTTTCATTTCCAGATGAGTTGATTTTCTATTTGAATCCTTTGGGGAAGGAGGGGAATTTACTTCAGCTCTTAAAATGAGGACGTGGAAACCATACGTCACAAAGTTGACTGAGAACATACCAACCTTCTCAACAAAAGCCGGCTACGCTCTCGCCAGGCTGGCAGAGAATCTAACCAGTCTAATTGGACAAGTGAAGTGGGGTGGGAAAAAAATAAAAAAGGATGATCAAGATGTAGGAGACCGAGGTGTTAGGGTATGACCAAGTTTATGACGCTAGAGAAAAGAGACATTTATATACAGAAGATAGTCAAGATAGGAAAAGATAGAGAATGGGTACAAAGAACAGGCGATATCCCTTGGAACTCATTATAAAGAAGTAACAAGAAAAGGGAAGTAAAATGTATTTTTTCTGCACTTTCCTTTCTTTCTTAACGATTTTCTTTTCTCTCGTGAAAAATTCGTCCGCTTACTTCTTTCCTTACAAACAATCACCACATAGTTTTAAACGCACTGTATTTAATCCGGTAAATTTTTCAGTTTTTTTATGATTTTTAAATTGATTGACTTTGTTAATTTAGAAGCTTACAATGCAAATGAATTCACTGTAGAAAAAGTTTAAGATGTTTTTAGTATTAGTTTAATTTATAAACATCCTTATGCACAAATAAAGAAACTGACAGATGATTCTTACACATGCTGGACACTACATAAAAGGATATTACAATGCGTGACGGCTTTCTCTCAAGACATTTCAGCCAGGTTTTCAATCACCCTTATCTTTTACAATAACCTGAGTTACCCTTAAATAAAAGCTTTAAGATTTTGACAGGGCGCTCCTCTGTCATGCGGTGGAAAGTGTTCTTGGGGTTCTCCACTTCACTGCTCCCTGTCCCCCTTTTACTGCCCAAATTCTGGAAGAAAGCCAGCCGCTCTTAGCTACCTTTTCAAACGTGCTCCGCTCTTAAGAGTTACTCCAACTCGCGGCAAGTGTTATCGTGCAATCACATTGTTCCAGGCATTTCATTTCATTTCTAAGCGCCCGTCTCGCCCTTGAGATGCTTTTTGTATCCTTTCTTACCCAGTCTGGGCATCAATGGCGTCAGCGTTGAGCATTTCTTAAGCCATTTCTTTCTCTCCTGAAGTTAACTACACTTCGAACAGTGGGAGTACGGTTAATGTACTGAAACATGTAGTGGAAATACACAGAGCAGTAGAAAGTGTGGTCCGCTGATCGGATGGAGGATAGTGAATCAATTTTTTTTATTTATAATTTGTATTGGCTTTATAAAGCTTTGGCAAGACCTATAATAATTTATAGCTGCCTTATATGGTGGCCAAAAGTGAGTCAGAAACAGACAGCAAATAAAATCCTACATGTTCAGAGACTACCCTGTCTGTATATATTAGGAGCAACAGCTGCAATGCAAACTCTTTTTTAATTTGTGAGCACTTGATACTACTTAATAAAATATACTTTTAAATAAAACATTATACTTTTCATTAACATATTTCCATAATTCCATTACAACAAATAACATTACATCTTTGTAAAGTGTCAAAAAAGAGTTTTCTTCGCTTTCTTGGTACACTCTTAGACAAAAGTATTTTAGCTATTTATAACACATCATAGTAAGGAATTAAATAGTGTTTATGTAAAATTGATTCGCAGGGAATGTTTAGTACTGTGTATTTCTACGAAAACAAAGAGTTCAAAATAGAATTTGTAAGTTGTAAAAGGAAATATTGCACCATTCCACAAATGACTTAAAAAGCTTCGGGAGTGTGTATAGGAATGTCTTCAAGACTCTCCCAGAGGGTTCACAAACCATTAGAGTATTGTTAACAGCATTTATTATTGAATATTTTGATATAACTAATGAATTGTGAGGAAACGAAAGATGATACAAATTTACGATGTATATTTTTTTAGGTAAAGGTGTCCGAATAAAATTAAAGGCGATTATTTGTTCCAGAGGGAGTTTTCAAATAAGCCAGAAAACACTATGCACCTCATAGTTTCCCAGGCAACAGCACGAATCTTTAGAATGCGAACTGTTTGAGCCCCAGATTTTACCAGACTATCAAAGACGGCCGTGAAAGTAATGATGCCTTTCGTAACAACTTACTTCGGGGAAAAATCCTTTTCTCTACTCATTTATCTAAAAAACAATAATTATAGTTATTGTTTAGAATACGATGAATCAGAACTCACAATACATAAGTCCCCAATGCATCACGCCTTGCAGTTTCACTCCGCTCATTAAAATAAAAAGTTGTGCCATCCTAATTGTTAGTTACTAATAATATTAAAATGTTACGTGTTTTACATAATTTTACTGTTACAAATTACTATTCTGTGAATATGCATTACAATTAAAATAGAAATGTTGGAAAAAATGCATTATATATATATTTAATTTTATAAACCATTAACAAACAAATTTGAATATATAGGCTGAAAATTTAGGATTCAACTTTTCAGTTAAATCTTAGTAGTCCATCAGAGCGAGAAATTTTTAAAGAGAATTTGCGATCAAGGAAAGTTTGAGAACCGTTAACCTGGATGATTTAAACACTCTCTTGACTAACTGACATTTTACAGAACTTGAACATTTTATGCAACAGGTTACCAAAATCAATACACAAATGTAGATAATATGTTAAGATTATATAGAAAATATATCAGAAATAAATCTTACATTTGCAATTATCGTGTTGTACTGTTCATATGTCTAAGAGGTTTGTTCTACAAATAATGATCATAGATTTTTTGCAGTCATAATTTCTCGCACTAAATTAAACGTGACAATATTTTGTTAGCATAATGCGTAATGTACTTGATACTCGGTACTGGTCTGAAATTCTTTCTTCATCTCAAATCTTCATACAAGAGACGTATGAGGAGTGTGTTCTTCCCTGTAGTACAGCTCAAAATCATTTAAAATGTTTAAAGAAGAAAGGCAATAATTTTCAAATGAAGGTGGACCCGGGTCTCCATCTTGTGCTATAACGAAACAAAACATTAAGAATTCTTTCACTGCGTGCCACCTACAGGTGGTAACTGAAAAGTTACACATGAGACGTGTTTGTGCGCGATGAATTTCCAGATTGTTGATTCTCGAACAAAAAGACGTTCGCGTGCAGGTCTGCATGTAGTTGAAGATGCGGAGTTTCTTTCAAAGTAATCACCGATGATGAAACTTGGCTACATAATTTCGATCCTGATAACAAACAGCAAAGCTTTGTATGAATATTTCCATCACTACCATTTCTAAATATGGTCACATTATTTTTACATATTCAAGAAATGATTTACCAGCATGTCGTACATGAATACACAACTGTAAATGGGCAATGCTACAGAGTCCTTTTTTTTTTAATGGTGTTTAACGCTCGTTTTTACTACTTAGGCACCATAGGCGGTGAACACTGATGATACATGAAATAAAATGATATATTGGGAAAGGATTTTTTAAGGAAGGAAACGTTCCAGGCCTAAGTTTAGGGTACTCCCCGGCATTTGCCAGTTATGAGGACTGAGGAAAACCTGGAAAAAACCTCAGTCAGGGAGGACGGTCCTGGAAGGATTCGAACTCCAGACATCCCGCTCACGATTTCGCGCCTTAACGACCTCGGCCACCCGTGGCGGTCTACAGAGTTCTGAAAATTCTTAAAGTCATGTGGCAAAGGATCACATTTCCGCGCAAACAAGCTGGGTGCAAGGCCACTCCCCCTATAGTTCAGATTCATCCTGTGTGACTCTTTCATTTTCCTCAAATTGAAGAAACACCTTCGTGGGAGGCATTTTTCATCATCAGAAGCTGTGCTGATGGCTGTAGAGGCGATTCTGAAGAAATTTGCAAAAACAAGTTTCCAGTATGTCTTTAAAGACTAGCAGAAACACTAAGACAGGTGTATTGCATTCAGCAGAGAACAGTTTGAGAATGATCATAAAATGTTTAATATAAGCAAATGTATGTTATAAAAAAGAGTATGATAATTTTTATTGAACAGCCTCGTAAATTCAGCTGTATAAGTTACCTGTTGACTAGATATTAACACACAACAGAAATTATACTATCCCTGTTTAAATATAAAGTTGAACGTCGTCAGTTAAAGCGATGCACTGAAGCGATTACTGAAATATATATATTTCAGTAATTGAAAATATAAAATATAAACAATATTTTATATAGGCAACATAACATGTTGGTCGTCTATATTTGATGCATAATAAACCACCTATGCAAATTACCTCTATACAGAATAATAACAAAAACAAGTTTATAGCTTGCAGTAAAATAAAGAAGGGAGACTGATTTTATTTGTTTGATTTTGAAAGTAATGAAAGTGGGAAATCCCCAAATAACACAATCCATAGATTGGTAAAAAATGAAGAAGATGTATGGGGTTAAATGCAGAGTGATAATGTAATTTTAAAATATCGTAATTGTTTTGAATTTCTTCTGAAAAACACAAAATAAAAGTTGTTTATAATATTCACAAAACAAAAAATCAGAATTCTAATTCATCTAATTCCCCCCTCCCCCAAATTTTGGTGTTTTTATCGCCGGTCAAGAGATTAATTGATATTCGAGTAACGGCGGTTCAGTGAGCAACTGAAGATGGGATAGATTCTCCCGAAACGCGTCTTACTTTATGTAAGTAAGTGGAGTTTAGTGTAAAAGTGAATACCTAAGTTTAATTTAGATTTACCTTGTTTACAGTTTTTCTTCATCCTCCAAAAGTTCTAGTTTTTGCTCGCTAGCGCATGCAATTAGATATAATACGCTCCTTCTAATTATGTTTAGTACTAGCCATAATTTTATGCAAATTTTAAAGCAGTTTCGATTTTTGTATCACTATAAGGTTTAGTGCAGAAGTGTCGCACTACACACACACACCATACCTAATGACAGATATTTATGTTTAATGTTTAAAGTAGGAAATATAGAATTTGCCGGTACATAAATCACCACTGTTAAGTAGATTCAACATGAACTACTCTTAAAAACATGTTAGATTGTCGGTCTAATTCCTAACTTGTTCTGATAGTTCAAGTGATGGACAGAAAATTAAAAACAACGAATATTAGTTCGAATCTACATATATGCATTTGTAATATATTAATATGTTCATAGTTAATGGATATTAATTACCTAAGACTAAGCAATGTAACAACAAAGAGTTAAAACAGTAAATAAAATGTTTTTTGTTTGTGGTTGAGGTATGACAATATTCGTGACTTCATCAATTACAAATGTATTCCCGATCTAAATACCCCTCTTACCAAATTTGTACCAGAAGCAACGTAATCTAGGTAAATGTCCAATTACTTATGCTTTTAATCACGCATTTTAATGTATGAAGTCTTTCTATAAGGTATCCAACCATTTAACATAAAATATAGCTTACCTGGTACAATGACACCTGAATTAGCAGCTCACATATTTATCCTAATGTTCTTTCTCTTTATCAAAACAGATCTGCAGAACTTCTAGTCTCTTTTAGGGTTAATCACCTGTCGCTGCTCTTCACTATTAACTGAGTAGGTCTAGGAAAGGTAAAGGTTCAAGTATGCACACAAAGCTATTTAACTCAAGGCCGAGCAAGAACTATGCACGAATAATTTCCAAACAGATCTGGTGCATTGTTGCCTTATGTTCCGTACGCAAATAATTATTAGGAGTAACTAGTAAAGAATTAATAACAAACATTAAACATTGTTTGTGCCTCAATTGATACTACACCATTCACCATTACGATTGACTACAACTTTTGTTTGTTTATTTGTTAGTTCATTTGTTTTTTCACACTTCCCAAACGAAGCGTTTTAATGGGGTAACGCTGAACATATAATTTAATACTGAGGACAAAATTATAATTATGAGTATTTCTGCTCCATCCATTGCACTAAATTAAACACGAAAACGTTGAAAATTCTCCCTGAGGTAGGCAAGAATCTGTCATTAAAATAACCATCTGATTGTAATTGGTAAACTCATGCTGACATTCCTAAATCTTGTGGTGGGGAATACAGACAGTACAACAAACAAAAGAAAAGCGGTGGTATTTGTAGTGCATAGGTGAAATGTATGTCTAAGCTGTCTAAACGAGGCACGTTAATCGAAAGTTTCTCTAATTTCAGTAACTTGCCAGACACAATAACAATTATTTAGGCCGTAAACTTTTGAGGAATATATAGATTCCAGTCCTCTTAAAGTCAGGACTATTATCAACAGACTTTTCAGGCAAGATAAACGCAGGTTGTTTACGCTTGAGGTGGAATGCCATTCATTCCTCATAATCGTGGCTACTTAGGATGTATAAGCTCAAAAATGATTGAAATGTGCAAAAAGAATTAAAAAATGCAAAAACATGTAATGTCTAATTTTATATCAAACAATGTAATCAACTAATTAACGAATAATCTATTCTTCTTAGTTTATTTTATATGTGCAATTTTTAATACAAAAACAAAGACAAATGTGATTTGAATGTTAACATTTTTCCTACTTACAAAACATGACTAATATCTCAAGGTTTTCAATAGTCATATTTTATCTGTTTATCTACCAGTATTTTTTCCTAGGCTGAAAATAATCTCTCTACATAAAAATGATGTTATTGGGAAAAATGCTTATATTTGTTTGTTAGATCCAAATGTGAACTATTCAACTTTTCTTGGCATAACATTTTCTCCATCTTAAACGTAGTAGTATACAAAGAGGTTTTATTATAGCACCATTTTTTTGTTTTGTATATATACAGACCTCTTTAACATCTCAGAGCGCCCCATTGAATTCAGGGCGTGAAACAGCCGATAAATTTTGCTCAGAGGCCTCTTCTTTAAGGTTTGAGGTTCTTTATTCATGCCATATGCCATATATGCCATATATCTACGACATGGGACCCACTGCTTTACTTCCGTTAAACTTAGGAGTTTTACGTTCGAAAAAAAGAACTCCATAATCCCGGCCTGGACTAATCCGCGATCTTCTGTTTAGGAGGCAAGCATGATTGCCATTACAGCACCAGGACCTACGTGTCAAATTTTATTTTAACAGCTTCATCAGAAGGCACTGTGCTTGGGAAATGTATGTTGTTGATGTCTATGTCGCCCCTACCAACCCAATTATTAAATGATTCACAATTTAGATATGCCACTTAGAATTGTGAGTCATTCCTTCGTCATACGTGATTTTGAATAGTGCTTAACGCCGTTTTCACTACTTAGGCATCACAGGCGGCGGACAGCGATGTTACATGAGATGAAGTGATACACTAGGAAGAGAATATTTTGGAGAAGGAAGCGTTCCAGGCTTATATTTAGAGTACATCCTCGGTTGTTCTACGAAGGCTGAAGAAAATCTGAAGAAAACCTCAGTATTACAGGATAACCCTGGCAGGAATCGAACCGCAGACCTCCCGCTCATGAGTTCGCCTCATGGGCCACCCATATCAGTTCGTGACATTTGAGGACATACTTCATAATGTTTCTTACTTTCCAAACAGATGAAACTATAAATAGATATTTTGCCATGTTCTTCATTTCTGTTTTATGTTAATAATTGAGTATATTGTCTCTTATCTTAAGGGAGAGAAAACCATTCTTCTCTCGAAACATTCGCCTTCTGAATAATTAGAGATAGCAGCTGGCTCTATTTCTTTTTAATAAGAAGCGAAATAAGCTTACGAGTATTGATGTAGCATTGGGGTATTGTCTAGAAACTGCCAGGCATCTTTTATTACATAAAGGTGAAAGAGAAGGTAATCGATTGTCTGGCATGTAATGAGGAGAAAAATAACTGACTTAGAAAAGATTTCTCCCTCCGCCATAGAACTTTTAAGCATGGGAGAAACATCTTCAGAAGTTGAGTTTTGCTTTTCCTTCCAACTTTTAGGACCAGAAAACAGTTACAGGGATTTATGATGTGGATAACACCGTGGTGGGTTTTTATATCTTTTTGGAGGTGGGAAGGGAGAGTAACTTAGACATTCTCACCAACTTTAATACCAAGGTTGTCCTCACATCCACGTTTACTGCTTATCTCCCGAAGTTCCTAGTTTTCTAATTTATTGCCTAAAAAAAGTTACTAAATCAAACATATAATGCTTTGTCTTCAAGAAATTTGTTATTTTTTATGATTTATTGAGTGCATAGTTCTAATAAATGGGATTGGAATATATTATATTCCAGCTGAGATTGACAATTTTTTCAAGACGTAAAAATTTCTAGCGCAGGTCCTCTGAGAGAACTTAGCGCCTTGGGTACAGTATCGTAGATTTATTGCACGTTAAAGAACTCCATGCCAGAAAAAGAGATCTCTGTTGTTTCGCCTCCAAGTAATACCTTAATTCACTATTAGATGACGATGGATGCGATGGGCTGACCATCTATTACTCTGCTCTCTGTAGGAAAAAAAGTGTAGCTAAATTATCTTAGGTATTGTAAATTCTCTTACAGAAGGCTAAGGCTCAAAATGGGCTGTAGTGACGTAGTAGCAGTAGCAGCAGCAGCAGCAGTAGTAGTAGTAGTAGTAGTAGTAGTAGTAGTAGTAGCAGTAGTAGTAGTAGTAGTAGTAGTAGTAGCAGTAGCAGCAGTAGTAGTAGTAGCAGTAGTAGTAATAGTAGTAGTAATAGTAGTAGTAGTAATAGTAGTAGTAGTAGTAGTAGTAGTAGCAGTAGTAGTAGTAGTAGTAGTAGTAGTAGTAGCAGCAGTAGCAGCAGCAGCAGCAGTAGTAGTAGTAGTAGTAGTAGTAGTAGTAGTAGTAGCAGCAGCAGCAGTTGTAGTAGTAGTAGTAGTAGTAGTAGTAGTAGTAGTAGTAGTAGTAGTAGTAGTAGTAGTAGCAGCAGCAGCAGCAGCAGCAGCAGCAGCAGTAGTAGTAGTAGTAGTAGTAGTAGTAGTAGTAGTAGTAGTAGTAGTAGTAGTAGTAGTATATTATACTATATTGCTTGAATACGAACTTATAAACTTACATCGGGAGTTTCTGTGACAATAACAAACTTTCAGGGATGCTGGACAAGGGAGAATACATAAATTTGATATCTTTGTAGATGCAATAACTTTATTACACCTGCACTATATTCTCAAGCTGCGAAAACGTTCACTACAGTTGTTTAAAATGGTGTCCCCTAGTCCCCAAGATTCAACTTGTTTAAATGCAAGTCTTAAATGATACATTTTCCAATGTTTTGTTGAATATCTCTTTGCTTAAATTGCAGGTTTACTCATTCTTCGTGGATTTCACAAACTTTGGGCAAATTTTGAGCCTTTTTTTTTTTTTTTTTTTTTTTTGATCCCCCTTTAGCTTTAACGATCTTTAATTCTTTTCAGGTTTAACGTACAATTTTTTTTTAACTCTCCTCTACAAAGTTGTCCATAAGTTCCCAAAGAATTGTGTAAGTGAAATTGGGCAGATGTTTTAAGTTGTTTTGGGATGTTCCAAGCAGTATGTTTGTCTTGTTGAAACATGCACAGTTCAATTCTCCGGTACTTTATTTGTGCATGTACATCAGTAACTCTTGAAATGAATTCCTCATGATTCCCTGAAATGTTTACTTTCCTTTTCCTATAATTTTTCGAAGAAACGCTCCTTTCTGCTACTGACAATTACATAGAAATGCAGAGCTGCAAACCCATCATAGTGTCCGCGGTCCTGCGCAAACTAAAATACAATTAAGGGAGTTTAAAAAAAATGTTTTAAATATAATTAACGATAGTAAATGGTATTTACTGTTAAAATAATTACATCATTCCATATTACGACAGTGAAACAAAGACTAGTGAACTACTGTTTTTCAATTGATATCGTTTGCACTTCGGTCCTTCTGTTGAACTTAAGAGTTCTAAAAAATCTCCGAAGAGGGCAGACATAATCAACTAGTCTAAAACCAAAGGCTAGCCTACACATGAAAGACACCCTTCACTTTTCCCTAATAAGGACACCAAAAATTACTAATAGTTCTGCACAAGGCAGGCCGAGCCTTCGACCGTATTATTGGTGATAATCGTTCTACGTCACAGAAAGCGCGCTGGTTTAAATACGGAAATGCTTCATTTCATCAAAAAAATTAACAACACATCAACACGCTAATTTCGAGTAGGCTCAGGGTTACAGTCTTAACAGACGTTTTCTCCCCTGGTGTCTATACGTAATAAAAATTTCGAAGTAAACCCTTATTTTCAGATCTTTGTGTTTTTTATTATTATTATTATTATTATTATTATTATTATTATTATTAAAATGTTACTGTCTCTTATGCAATTTTCTGGTGGTTTATATACCTCTTGTTTTTCTTTGAATACAGTCTTGAGATTTTTTCCAAAATAGTTGCCAGCATCTGGAATCATTTTACTGCAGTTTTTGTCGATCAATTGGTGTATTTTTTGACATCGTTATGTCAGCAAGTCTTTATTCCAAGAATATTTTAGAAATTCTTTGGCATACTGTAACATTGTGTAAATTTTACTTCTAACATGCCAGTAGGGGAGAATTTCTTCTTTCAACGTCTTGTGAAGCAAATCGAAATTCCCCATGGCTTGGTACCAGAATCATAGACCGAGTTGCTACGGCAGGATTTCTTCTGGCAGAAATCCTGTAGATCCTGTAAAATTTATTAGATGCTAACTACAGAAAATAAAGTCCTAAAATTAGGAAATGTGAAGCGCCATAATGAAGTTGACACTTGCTGGATGATTCGTGAAGACCCCACTTAATATTGTTCTGTATTTTTAACATTTTGTGACAAAGATAAACTTAGTATTTTACATTTCATCCATATACTTTCCTAAAAACGGAACGATAGCGGTATTTAAGTTAACGTAAGTAGATTTTATATAAATATTTTCCAAATAAGTATAATCTTCTGTAAAATTCTTTTACAGTATTTATACTTGAAATGAAAGGTTAGGTTTTATATGTATCTTAAATTTGAATCTGGAAATGAAAGCAAATTTCTGGTCTCATTCTTAACTGTATCATACACATTCATAGTGACGGTGTTTGATTTGAAATTTCCGTCGAAATTTCACATTCAGATGGAAGAGGGAAAGAGATATGGGGGACTTTTTAGCACAAGATCATAAATAATGGTGAACTTCTGTGGGCTATTGCTTTTGCAACCTGCTGAATATTAAAAAAAAAAGTCTATGTAGAGATTCTAAGATACTAAAACCCGTTTACCTTCATGTTCGATAATCCAATTCTTATAACATCTGAAACTTTGCTTCAGTTTTTTTTTTTTTTTTTTTTTTTTTTTTTGGCGTTCTTCAGTTGTTTTATCCAAACTTTTTTTTTAACCTTAGCGTCATTTTTTAAATTGTAATTTTAATATTCCATAAATTTTTTTTCCTTACATATTCTCAGTAGAAAAAAATGAATCAGCAAAACTTCATTATAAAGTAGATAATATTTTATTGTTTATTCATTATAGTAATATCTTATTTCAACTATTGACTCGTTATTGTTCAGTATAACAATTTTCACTAGCTTGTAAACAAATACAACACATATTAATCAGTGAATAAACTAATTTATAAGAATTTAAACTTTAAATTTATGTTTATTATATATAAAAATGTTTCCCGTTTAAATTAAGGCGGTTCTAAATTCATTTTCTAACTTCAGCTTGTTCAGAACGCAAATCCAGAAAAATGCCGCTTGCCATCTTCCATACCTTAATACATTTAACATACTTAAATGTATTCCATTTCAGAGCATACGAAAACGAAAATATGGTTCATTTAAATATATTAATCAAATCAAATGTTTCACAACAATAAATAAACCAAAGAGTAATTATAATGATCAATACATTATTTATTTGCCATAGTGATCTAATACGCTTGTGAAAAACAAATGAAGTGTAAAGCGATAAAAACGAGAGAGGGGGTTACGAACTAGTAAACCATTTAAAAATATTGTTATGACATTCACACAACAATAATTTTGACCATTTATGTGGTTTAGTGCTAGCGTTTGCGTATACTAATCCGGAGGTCCTGTGTTCGAATCCCGGTCAGGTCAAGTTGTCAGGTAAGGTTTTTCGAAGTTTTTCTTTACCCTGAGAAGACGAATGCCAGATAACTTTAAAGCGTCATGGACTCCGAGCTCATTTGCGCCATTCATCCCTACAGATTTACACCTATAGTGTTCAGTCCACAATCTACAGACGTCGCTAGAAGCACAATGCAGTCAAAGCGACAATAAATAAAACATTTAAAAAACAATAATTGTAGTGTTTATTATTTTCATTAAAAATAATCCTTTCAAGATTTGAACGACCATGTTTTATAACAATGTTTACATTAGTAATGTTTTATAGAATCGATTGTCAACTCCATTTGCTTTAATTTTCTTTTAAAATTTTTCAATATAGGTGTTTTTGATTTGTTTATTTAAGGATGCTCTTTAACATCTCATATCATCAGCGTCCAATTCTATTCAGGGCGTGAAACGGCCGACAAATTATGCTCAGAGGCTTGAGGTTCTTTATCGTGCCGTAAATGTACGACGCGGGACCCACGGCTTTACTTCCCTTCCGTAGGAAGCCATACTTAGGATTTTTACGCCCGAAAAAATCCATCGATCCTGGCCGGGTTCGAACCCGCTACCTTGGGTTTAGAAGGCAAGTATGGTTACCACTACACCACCAGGACCGACATATATAGGTGTTTTAATATAATAAATAAATAGTGCATTTCATGCTACATCGGCGTTTAACTTAATTATAATGATGTTATTCATTTATGTATTTACTTGTTTGTTTTACTGTGCTCATTTATAAATGTTTTCTCTTGGTCATAGATGCCGATCATTAAGGACCCCAGCCAACATCCTGGTAATGAATCTCGCAGTTAGCGACTTCGTTCTAATGAGCAAAATGCCGCTATTCATTTATAACTGTCTCTACAGAGGTCCTGTTCTGGGATACTTCGGTGAGTATTTAACCGAATTTAGTTTCGCGTTCAAAACTGAACAAATTTCACGCTTGCTTGTTCATACCCAACATATTTTAATAGAGTTTAAAGCTCATGTTTACTATTATGGCATTCATTACGGCGGTGAACAGTAATTATCAACGAGATTAAATAATAAATTTGAAAAACAACTTTTGGGGGAAAATGATGTACCAAGATTAAGTTTAGGGTACCTTCTCAGCATTTTCCATTATGAGGAATGAGGAAAAGCCTAAAAACTTCAGTCATAGAGGACTAACGTGGTGGGACTGCAACCGCACACCTCTAGTTTACAAGTTTGGCAGCTTACAGACCTCGGACACCAAACTCAGTAAAACAACAAACCAAAATGTATAAAAGTTACACAAGAAAACCAAATGGATGGCTCTATTTAAAAGTATTATTTCATTAGTCTTTATGTTTTCTATGTTAATTCAACTTAATTTAGCAATTTATCTTTCTTCTGGCTCTTATCAGAAAGCTGACCCCGTTCTTTGTAAACATACAACATTTACAGCTCCATTCATGCATAGTGCTGTCCCTTCTTGTCTCTCTCAGTGTATTTCATAAACTTCTTTGTAAAACGAAAAAAGTTGTTGACCAATTGCTGGCATATTTACTTCACAATACTATTTAGTCTATCTTAGTGTTTATGACCCCGTTCTTTGCATATTTTCTCTACAGTGCTGTTCTTGTTAAGTTGAGCTCCCATAGTTAGCAATTTAGTGTATATTGTTGCTTCTGCTTCTGTCTCTCGGTTTGGTATGTCACTCCAATATATGTGGATATGGAAAGTTTGAAGCTCTGTTGCTGACACATTCATTGTTCAGCCTATGCCTGCTTTTCTCAATATTACGTGGACTGATCATTTAGCTTACTTAATTCATAATGTACACGTGATACTAGTTTCATTGTTGTCACTTCCGGTTCCTGCTTGTGCAAGGTGTGCAAGTTCAGATATATCCAGATCTACCTTCAGCAAAATGGACGTGACACGTGACGAACAATGTGCTGCTCTGAAAATCTTTTCTCGTCTTAAGAAAACTTCAGCTGAGGCCTGTGTTATGTTATAGCATAGCTCGAGGATGGTTTAAAATGTTTAAGGAGGAAAGGCAATCCATTTCAAGGAAGGTGAACAGCTACAATTTCTGCTCTAAGGAGGATAAAATTAACACAGTTACTGTTATTGTGAGAGAGGATCGTGGGTGCCTCCCACGCGTTGGTAATGAAAAGTTGAACATGAGACGTGTTTGTGCATCGGGGTTCCCAGACTGCTGACTTCCGAACAAAAGAACGTGCGTGTTGGTATGCATGTTTGAAGATATTACAGGAGGATGCGGAGTTTCATTCAAAGGAAATCACTGCTGGTGAAACTTGGCTACATCATTTCGATACTGAGAGCAAACAGCCAAGCTCTGTGTGGAAATCTCCACTATCAACAACACCAAAGAAAGGCAAACGTGGTTGCTTCTGCTGGGAAAGTTATGGTAATCTTATATTTCATAACTGTCAGTGGGCATTACTACAGAGAGTCCTAAAAATTCTGCAGGGCCATAACACACGCGAAAAACCACACTTCCGTACAACAAGCTGGATATGGCACCACAATGGCGGCACATTGCAAATGTTATTGCGGAATATCTCACAAAAATCAACGTGAAGTTTGTCCCTCACCCTCCTATAGCCCAGATTTAGCCCTGTGCGACTTTATTCTTTTTCGGAAATTGAAGAAACGTCTTCGTCAGAAGCATTTTGCATCATCAGAGGCAGTGATGAAGGCTGCGTAGGTGAATTTGAAGTTTTTTGGTATGTCATTGAAGACTGGTGGAAATGTTGGGACGGATGCATCGTATTCAACGAAGACTACTTATGAAAATGGGTATAGATATGTTGTCAAAAAACAATGATCGTTCTTTATTCAACAGCTTTCGTATATTAATTAGAAAAGAATGAGCTTTGTTGCATGAATGGAAATCACTTTTAATCCAATATTACCTTTTATCGAAGCATCACTTTTTATCAGGGATCTCAAAATTTTAAGTGGCGAAGTATGCTATCAATAGGAACCCAAAATAATAATCTCTGAAAATACTTCAGCAAGTGAGAGCTGGGGAAGGAATAATAATGATAATGATGACGATAATAATAATTATTATTATTATTATTATTATTATTATTATTATTCTTATATAGAGTGTTTCAGGATCGCTGTATGCTTTTCGGAATAGCCAACCCAAATTACGTATTAAGGGTGGATAAAGCAGCAGCTGATTTAACAACCATGAATATCTGACTATTGGAAACGTGTTATAAATTTTCTTAGATTAACAAGATTTTATACATACAAGCTTAATGCTCAAATGCAATATTTAATAAAGCAAAACCAAAATGTCTATGCTCTACAAAATTAATTAACAAGCCAACGTCTAAAACCACTCATATTGCGTAACTACTCAAATAACTAAAGCATATTATATAGATCAGAAATGAAAAGCTTGGCGCACTTAACCGTCACCAGACTGAAAATTTTGCCCTGTTATTAAACCTTTTAAGAACTACAACACAGTTGAATAAAAAAATTTACATTTGACAACAAAGTGTTTTAAATAAAAAGCTCAGAATGTTAACAATACTGAATGCCTGTGTCACTGCGAAAGAAAATGCCTAAAGAAGTATTAAAGGATAGCATGAGTTACCTTAAAATAATTTTGAAATAAAATTTTTATGATACAGTTTGGAGACCGAAAAATACACGGGTACAAGCTTCCAACACCGCAGTCACCACAATAGTCGAGAACAGTCGATGAGCCAGAAGAGGAAAGAAATGTGTTATTAAGATGAAAACCAGGGTTAACTTGTATCGAACGGATCCTGAAAGAAAGAACGAAAGAAGGAAGGAGGGAAAGAAAGAAGGAAAGAAAGAAAAGAAAAGGGACCATTAAAGCAAAAATATGCTATTCCAACAGTAAAATTAGGGAATGGAAAGATATATAGCTATTTGCCTTTCTTACTTCATACAAATTTGATATATTAAATCCTTATGTTTGGTAAATCACACAATTGTTTCATAATGAACTAGTATTAGGAATGTGGTATATGGGTCGTTTTAATGATATAGCACCGAAAACATGGGTTTTGTAAAAAGTAACTTATACCACATTTTACTTGGCTTTTCATTTGATTGTTATGCAAAGTTTAAACTATGCGTGGTTTTAGAAAAACAGTTCTACAGGTTTACTGAATTCTCTGAACAGAAGTATTTGTAAGTGTTATGTGCTCATGTTATTTAATTTCTGTGCAGGGTGCCAAGTGTTTGGCTTTGTGGGCGGTCTGACGGGGACGGTCAGCATTGCAACCCTGGCTGCAATTTCGCTTGACCGCTACTATGTGATTGTTTGTCCACTTGATGCAGTGAGGCGAACTACCAAACTTAGGGCGCGCCTCTGTGTCATCTTCTCCTGGCTCTATGGCGGACTATTTTCCTCGTTGCCTCTCGCCCCAAGCCTGGGTTTTGGTACCTACGTTCCTGAAGGTTTCCTGACCAGCTGCAGTTTCGACTATCTGGATCCCTCCGCCTCCAGTCGTATTTACATCTTCGTTTTCTTTGTGGCGGCTTGGGTACTACCGTTTTGCATCATCACGACTTGTTATGTTGGCATATGTCGGGTCGTGGCTTCAGCAAGAGCTAATCCTGGGAAAGACTCCGGCAGACACGAGAAGAATCGCACGGAGATGCGCCTCGCTATCATCGTGTTCTTCGTCATCGGCCTCTGGTTTCTAGCATGGACGCCCTACGCCGTCGTTGCCTTGCTAGGCATCGCGAGACAGAAGCAGATGATCTCGCCACTGTCCTCGATGGTACCGGCAATTTTCTGCAAAACAGCAAGTTGCGTGGACCCCTATGTTTACGCCGTAACACATCCACGCTTCCGCTTGGAGTTCGCCACTCTTGTGGGGATGCGTGTGGGTAGCCAGAGGGTGAAGAAAGATGACCAAAAACGGAAGATACACAAAGTCAGGATGAAGCAAACCCGCGCGTGGACAGTGACCGAGACCACTTCTCATCCTCATTCAGAATGGAGTGATGTGGATGTAGAGGAGGTCGACGTGATCGTCGGCGGAGCAGCATCGCTCTCGTCCTTGTCCTCTGAGGAAGATAGGGAGAGGAGGAAATGGACTGGTGGAGACGACAGGACTGTTTGGGACCAGGCAGCGTCTGTATTCCCCATGACTGAGGCTCTAAACCGCAAATATCAACCTCCAAGCTGGTTCGTGGCGCCAAAACCTCAACGTGACAGATCTACCAGTCTCAAGTACAAGATGAACGAGAATAGTAGATGCCCCAAGTCAGTGTAGCCAGGATGGTATGCCTGGCACTGAGCAAAAGCATCATTTGTTGCCTAAAATATTTTGTTATTTAAGAAAGGAAGTCTTTTTTAAGACCTGGTACTCCGCAATGCCCTCATTTTTTGAAGGTAAGTTTTACTAGGGCAATTTTCCATCTAAACCGAGTCACTACAAGCCTTTCAATGCAGAAAACATACCTATGAAATATACTTTCTACAAGATCATTAGCTCAGCAAATGTGAGATGAAATAGATCAGGAAAACAGTAAATAATGAAACAGTACAATAGGTTTGTTATAAATTCATATACTCAAAACATAAGTTATAGTACAGAAGAACACTGCTTTCTATGCAAAAGTTGCTATAGTAAACCCAATTAAGTCAGTAATATTTTGAAACACACTGTGTATACACTTGGATGATTGTACAATATCAACAGTCACTGAACATATCCATTAAAATACTGTTACTCTGCTGTTAAGTAATGACTTATCAATCTACACTTTTTTTTTTTTGGAATATGGGCACATATGTCATATTAATCTGCCTATATTAAGCATTCATTTATAATTGTTACTGGAAAGCAACTCTGTGTGTTATCCACTTCTGTACTATATATATGACATGTGAGATAGAACATAATTAAAATATATCCAGAATGGAGCCCAGCCTACAACAGTGACCAATGAAAATTACAAAAAATTAGGCACAACTACTATTCCCCCCCTATGACAGCATGAAATCGTTATTAGGTTGCTGATGTTCTTAAAAAATGCAACAACCAATTTAATATATATATTATACAAGCCACAATAAAGAATAAAATCAATTTAAATATCTGTAGGTTTTTAAAATGAACTTATTTATCAATAAATATTGCAATAATATTTTTATCTTTTTCCTATTGTTTAAATGTTATGCAGTCAATCTTTTAAGGATGGTAGTCAATCCTTAGGAAAGTAAGTAAACAAAAATATCTTCATTGGACTTTGTCACACAAAAACTAGATGCTTAATAAATGGAAATAAAGCAACAATCTGACATATAAAAAAATTACCTGTTAGGTACTCTCTTGAGGAACTATAATTAGGTAATTAATAATCCTGAATTTATCATTTCAACTTTCTTCTCTTTTTCCAAGGAAGCATTTCAGGCCTAAGTTTAGGGTAACTTCCCAGCATTTCCCATTGGTGAGGACTGAGAAAAACCTGGAAAAAAACCTCAGTCAGGGGGAATGGTCCTGGTTGCAACCAAATCCCAGGCCTTCCACTCACTAGTCCGTGCCTTAATGACCTTGACCACCTGTGGCATTAGGTTTGCTCTGAATTAGATATATTATCCTATGTAGGTGGAAACTTTTCACCAGAACTATATTTTCATTATTTATATATGTGATGTTCATTGTTTCTTACTAATTTCTAGGTCTTTTACTTCCAAGAATATTATTCTGTCTATTAGGCAGTTATAGTGCTGATTGCAAGTTTTAAAAGTAAAATCCTGCCAATTTCATTCTGCACCATGGTCCTTCTCTTAAAAGTTTGCTTTAATTGATAGATTCACTACCACCAAGAAGAATTCTTTTTTAAATTAAAAATCCTAATCATTTTATGATAAGAGAGAGACACACAATAGCATTTAATAGTCAGAAAATAAATAAACAGTACCAACAAAGAGATAGATAGTGCCAAAAAATAAATGTTATTTTAGCTAAATGTGAATCCTAAGTTTATTTTTAAGTGCTATAATAACAACCAGAGCACTGTTGTGATCACTGGTAAGAATGTATTCCAGGAAAATAGTTTCGAAAAATTCATTATGCATTATAACAAACCAATAAAGCATATTTAGTAGAAAAGCATTAATTATTATTACTGGAAACTAATATTAATTTAAATGCAGTAAACATTAAATTTCTAAAAATAATTACTTATATAATATAATAAGTATTACTTCAAGTATTGCTTGATGTTACATGTAATTGTAATTTCTTTTTGTATAATAAGAAAATAATTTAAATAATGATTACTATCCATTTTAAAAAGTAATAGTATTTATAAAGAAAATTCCCAAAAATATCAGACTATTTACCATTCATATACTATTTATAATTCACTGCACTTTAACTACCAGATATAACTAAGGTTAGCTATTTTTTACTTTTAGGGGATTTTCCACCTTAAGCTGTTACCCTGAATTCCTAGGCTGCCATCCTTCATGATCCAGTCATTCTCCCTCCTGCAGGTGGTGGTTCCTCATCAGTTAAATTAATTCACTTTTTCGTTTCCCTGGTGGTGACCTTTCAAGAGATTCTTCTACCATTCACTTAACAAGACCATACCACTGAAGATTACATCTCTCAATTCTTTTTATTAGATTTCTGCATGTGCCTTAGCTCTCTCATATCTTTATTTCTCCTCTTCTCTAACCTATCCTCTACAAATTCCATTCATTTTCATTGCCTATTAAGCTAATACTCCTCAACATCATAAGTCAAGATACTTTCAACCCTTGATTGAAGAATTAATATTTTTTGTCTGCTCCACAGGAGTCCATTCAGCAATTATCAATAATGGCATTTTTTCACTTATCAGATAATATATTTTTTAGAACCTTTGTTGAACAAACTTACTTTTCTTATCAATATTTTTGTATATATGACTGCATTTGTGATCAAGTAGAAGCATTTGTGACTACTAATCTGGAAGTCCTAGGTTTGATTCCCACTCAGGTCAAGCTGCCTGGATAAGTTTTTTTTTTGAACCCAAGAAGGCGAATGCCAGATAGCTTTAAGGCACAGTTCATTTGTACCATCATTAATTAATTTCATCCATCCCAACAAATTACATTTAGACACCCGCAGGTTTAAGGATCCCCCATGGTGAACCATAAACATATCACCATCATTATTTACACAGGTGGATGAAACCATTCATTGAAATGAGTGAGAGGTTGGGGAATTCCTGCCAGGACTATCCTCCCTGACTGAGGTTTTTTCCAGGTTTCCCTCAGTCCTCACAAATCGCAAATGCCAGAGAGGTACCTTAAACTTAGACCTGTAACACTTCCTTTAAAAACATTTTTTTTTTTCCAATTTATCATTTCACCTCATTATCACCATTGCACAGCAGCAAAATCAGGCATGAAACAATACTAAAAAAAATAAAATCCCATCCTCTCCATTGAGACAATGTAGCGACCTCAGAAGTTTGCTGCAATATTACAATGCCATGGGTGAATGCCCACAAGTTTGTGGCATTGGAAAAAAAATTGTATTAACAATGTGCAGATAGTAGCAGGAGAGCCTATCCCTTGTTGAGTCTAACAAAGATGTTGCCAGAAATTCCAAAGTAATAATGATGTAAGTTAGCAAAATTTACATTAGCAAATCAGGTATAGTAATCTCATTTTCAAGTGACATTTAAAAATTTTCCTTATTGTATCAGTGTTGCTGTTTGATATTTGAACTATGCTGAGCTGTAACTGCAATGATTTGTTTTACAAGTCAATTATGCAAACTAAAATGAGCAGCTCACAAATCAAAATGAGAATACTATAGTGACCTAATTATTTTTCTAGATATCAGACTTGAAATGTTTGTGAAGGTCTTCCTAGGATGGATAGACACATTGTTAGCTGTAGAGCATTTCTTTTATTAAAAAAATCTGCCACAACACATTCTTTACAACAGCAGCAATAGAACAAACAATTACATCTTATTCCCATCAATGAAGCAATAAACTACAATAACAGAAAAATTGTAAAAATAAAAAAAATATTGACAAAAAGGCGAATAGCATAAAAAAGGCAGCAAAGTACAACAGAGACAAAAATAAAACCTTCCATAATGTTTGATAGCAATTAATATTATTTCTGTACACATAGATCTTTTCCGATAGTTACCAATAAAAAAATGCATTTTCCAAAATTTTTGGTTCTATTCATTACTATAGAAGGTTTTATGATCTGTATACAATACAGAAGACATATTTAATGACAATGAGTGAAAATAAATTGCATGTGTGGTGTAAATGGCTTGTTAATGTTTCTTTAATTAAATTATTTTCATATTTTAATGATAAAAATGGAGAATTCACATATATCATCATATAAACTTTCCCTACAGCATTTTCATATCCAGAGGTAATAAGTGAAAAATAGAAAATTACTTTAAGCATAGATACCAGTAACAAGTTTTATATAAAATAAATGATTATATATTTAATTTTGTAAAATATACCTTGTAACAAAATACAGCCAAAATATTTATATATTTTTATGGTTAGAAAGTTGAAAAAAGATCTTGAATCTTCTCTATTTCATCTAAACAAGCATAGTTTTACTGATGAGAATGAAGCTTGAAGCTTATAAGCTCTTTTAAAGCTCATATATATTATTTCAAGATGGAAAAGCATTTTTTTTAAATAGTGTTTAACGCCCATTATATTACTGAGGCACCACAAGGAGTAGACACTGATGAAACATGAAATAAAATATATTGGGAAAGGATATTTTTGAGCAAGGTAATGTTCCAGGCCTAAGTTTAGGGTAACTCCCTGGTATTTGCCATTTACGAGAACTGGGGAAAACCTGGAAAAAACCACAGTCAGGGAGGACGGTCCTGGCAGGATTCTAACCCCAGATCTCCCCTCATGAGTCTGCGCTTTAACAACCTTGACCACCCATGGCAATAAGGAAGAGAGATGACTTCTATTAACATATATTGATATTCAGGTAAAACCTGGCCAGGTGATGTTGATTCTTGGTACATATATTAAAAAGATGGTCGTCTTACTATTATTAGGACATAGCAAATGAAGCATGAAAGACAGAATGACAATGGGAAAAGGATCATAATTACACCCAGGAGGTTTGCTTATCCACAAGCAGACATTGACAGCTCAGTACAAGGCTGTACAGCTTCAAGCAATAAGTACATTACAGAGCATCAACTAAAGCAGAGAGGTCCTAGTGATAATATGTAGTGCTAAATATTCCAAAAGAACAAATTATATTAATAAAATTTAAGAAATTTACTTTAAGTGTAATGGAAATATTTTTACTACAAAAAGAGACAAGCCATTGCAAAATCTGTATTAAGTATCAATTTTAGTCAATACAGGATATAAAAGTAAACAGCCCCTAAGTAGAAATAATCACTTACAAATATGAAATGCAAAGAAAAGAATTAGTAGTATCACATTTGTTTGCACAACAAAGTTTTTTTTATGAAGAAACATGTATCAGTGGATAGTTTTAACAACAAAACACTGCTATTTTTTTGAGAAATATTCTGAAAGATAAATTCCATATCCATTGCAAAGGATATATGTGCAGAAAAGTTAAAACTTTATTCATGACATAAGAAATAAATTAAAAGTTTATAAAATTTGGGTGTCAGGTGATGAGATCACAGACTCATTTGGTCAACATATGATTAGTGTCATTGTTAGTAGCATAAATGCAAGAGGCAGTAACAGACTATATTTCTTTTAAAGAAATAACAGATTTTCATGAACTATGGTGCATATGTATGGTATTTGAAAATAATGAAGTTACTGTGGTCTTCAAGTATGGAGTACAAAAAAGCTATCTTTCTTCTGACCTATGGGACTATATATAATATATTCCTATATACAACTAGTAATCTGATTCCAGAATTATAGTTCAACTTCAGGTAATGTTGGTAGCACCAGGGAAAGGAGGATTCAAAGTAGGGTGAATTTGCTTTCATTTATTACATTTCTAGTGAATGTAATGCCCATACTTCATATTTGTTCCTACGATATATTGAACCATAAAAGAAAGTGTCACAAAATCACTAACTCCACCCTCTCAGCATAGGACCAGCTGGATCAAGTGTTGTATTACATGTTGTTAAAAAGATAAAATGTACCAAGCATTAGGAATAAAACTGCAACACAAATGGAATTACATATTCTTAAAAAAAGGAGATTAAAATAATTAAAGCAACCAGACAGGGATCAATCCTGTGACCTCTTGCATCACTGGTTCATACAATACACTGAAACTATTTTATGCATGCAAAGTGCATTCTGATGAAGAATATAATGCTATTCTAGCTTACTGGATTTAAATTGGTTGGTAATTTTTGTTGTGAACAAAGTGTGTACCAAAGTGGACTTAGATATATTCAGGTTTCATGAATAGGATCATTTATTTATTTATTGTCTTTAGGTGTACATAACAAAAGCTAATAGATATCCAAGTTTCAAGCATCTACCCTAAAATGTTCATGTAAGCATTCCAATATGTATACAAATGAGTCAGTATTAGACGACACTAAAACTTCACTAACTGGATTTTAAACTTAAAAGAAGTTAGGAGCAGTGAAGTTGTTAAATATACAAATGAGATTCCAATATGTTCATTCATGCATGTCATTTTACTGTGAAAGTAATTTAAAGTGTCACTAAATTTACTGGGACTATGGAAAAAGTCCTCATTAAAGCACCTGCCCACAAAAAGAAACATCCTGGTCTATGTTTTCATGTATATCATACAATTACATGGTATTCCTACAGCTATTACTGTAAACATTTCAATAGGGTTGAATCATTCAGTCCTATCATTTGACAAGAAAGATATAACTTCAATAACAATAGCCAAAATTCTACTGAGTGATATAAGAATAATGCCAAGACTGAAATAATTTCAATAAAATTATGTGTATTTTTTTATTGCATTACTTAGAAAGAAATTCAATCAGTTAGAGGTGAAACTGATAAAATAGGTAATATATGGGGAAATGAGGGATCAGAAAAAAAAAACTGTGAATATTATAAACTCTTAGTGTGTTCCAGGAGAAAAGATTCATTTGACAAACTAGGTGTTGAAACAAATGTACAAGTTTTCAAATATGCTTTAATGTTCAGCATAATTTTCTGCATATTAGGACATGCTATAAGAAAAATTATTTTTGTTTAGTATCTTGCAAATGTCATATTTTGCCTAGAAAAAATATCTTGGTAAAATATTGTGTAAAAATCACTTCTGATGCTAGTTAACTTTTAAGGCATATTTCAGGTTCACTTGTATAAACCAAATAGAAACCAACAATGTTTTTATTTGTTTAATATAATCATTCTCATAGGTCTTGTGAGAAAATGTATGTATTTATTTAGAATGAAATGTGTAATTAGTTATGTAAATATGTAATTATCTTTAGTTAGTAAATCTATTTTCTAAAGAAGATGAATAGCTATGTGAAATGAAATGTTAAGTAAATGTGTAATTTCTTATGTGCCATCTTGTTTCAACATATTATGTATTAAGTATCATGCTCAAGATATATGTGACATTGCAGCCCTTCTTTTGTTGATTATATCTTTTATATGCTTTATTTGCATTGCTCTATTTATTACTAATACAATATTTCCTCTAAGTCTCTTTTAGACTCTACTTTGTTGGCAGTTTCATCATTAAGCAGAGGTAATTTGGTCTATATTTACATACAGGATTATTTTTGCCTTATAGAATAAAGATTTATAAGGAAATGTAAATTTGTAATGAAGTTATTCACAGTTTGAGCAATTGTCATACAGGTATCATTTTCACAAATATCATTACTACACCACATAGCTATAAACAGGGCTAGGATTTATATGTAAATATATAGTTGTTTATTGAATATAAAGGATCACAATATTATATAGTTGTTTGTTTTGTTTTTCATTAATCACATTTAAATTTACGACACTGTGGAGTGGTTAGACTACTCCCATCGAGGTGGCCCAGGTTTGATCCCAGCAATCATTTTGGGTTTGTAACATATGAAGCGGTGTCTGGGCAGGCTTTTCCTGGGTGCTCAGGTCTCCCCTGCCACTCATTTTGTTTTGTTCCATCATCATCTCACCATTTTCATTTTAATCATCAATCAGCATAATATAATTTGCTAATTTATGGTGCACGCATTACAAATGGACTATGCTACTGCATTCTGCTGCCCTTGTGCTAAACTCTAATGATCTGATAAGGCATGCAATTTGGCATTAGAACATGCACTTATTTCAAATTTAGTCGTGTAAGTAATTTATGAATCACTATATTTGCAGCAATTTAAAACATATTTCTAGGCACAGCAAATATTTTTATATATTTGAGGAAAACTTATATATCTTTATATAATAACTCAATATTTTATTTGAAACATTATTCATATTTTATGGCTTCAAAATGATTGTGAGATATAATTTAAAATTAATTTTACTATCATCAGTATTTCAAAGCTGGATGCAGGTTTTTTCCAAAAAGGGTGGAAAGCAGGAAATCTACATGGGAAATGTAGTTAAGAGGCAGTAGAATATTATGCAGTTAACACTGAAGCCATTGAAATGTGTTAAGGGGTTTTAGACTCTGACAGCACTACTTCAATTCAGTTCATCAAGCCCATTGTTGACAAAACAGTGAAAAATTATATAACATACACCAAGTAAACTTAAGATAACTGCATTAAATGCTTCCCAAAAGCAACATGCTTCTGTTGTTCTTGTCAAAAGGTTTATCCTGAGGAAAGCCACAGAACATTCCAATTGTTGCAGAAAAAAATAGTGAAAATAAAGTAGAACACAATGCTAGCTTTGAATCAGGCAATAGCAAGTGATACAATATCAGTAATATTTTACATGATGGAGCAAATGAAGAACTATATCTGGAATTAACTCCCCAAGATACAGCTATATTTAGAGTAGTTCCCATTACCTTTTGTTAAGTTCAGCAGAATTTTAGTAAATACAAAGCAAATTTAAGAGACAATAATTAGATGCAGTTTCAAATTTGAAAATATAAAACAATGTTTTGTAAACCACTGATTTGTAAATAGACAACTGTCATAATTTTTATTACACATAAATCTTAGCTTGGTTACGAAGCTATGGTTGGAAATTTCTCCAGTTGAGAAACAAACCCTTCTGCTCTCAGATTGATGATATAATCATTTCATGGACATTTGAAGCCAATCAGTCAAACAGTTATCTTTTAACTTTTATCTTTGTCATATTTCACTGTAATGTAGCATTTATATTTTGCCCATTTAGAGGAAAAGCATTTAACAATAAAAGTGAATCTAAAAGTTATGTAGAAATGTAAAAATCAATGCTTTTGACAGCTAGTATTTTGACTGCTGAACTTTCACAATTAATGAAACAAAGATACTACTGTTTAGCCTTAAGCTTAGTACAAAAGAGAATACAGGGAAAAATAATGTAAAATTTCTTGAGTTTAAAAAGAAGAAGATTGAAACTCTATAAACAAATTAAATGGTTTATAATATTCTGTTTACATGAGCTGCATGTGTTTGATTTGCCCTAAAAAAACAATAATTTGGCATCATTGGCCAAACAATATGCATCTATGTTTCAGTTTTGTTATAAAATAATGTTGATTATTTTGCTGTTTCTCAATCTTTTAATAGGTATATTTTTCAAACTTTGTATTATTTATTTTGCACTACTAGATGTGAACTGCACATCAAACTTAAGACTGTTAGAAATAAACTGTTTTATCTTGTTCACAGAACTGAAATGATTTCTGTGGCATTTATATAAATATATAAAAAAAAGTAAAATATGTGTTGGAATATAGTGTAAATAATGTCACACATAAAACAATTTGTAAAATAATTATTAATATGCTGTGATGAGTCAAACTAAACACTCTTCAGTTTCACTAACTTACTTTTCATCAGAACATGTTTTGCAGATCTTTGTCCTTACCATTAGCTACTTGTCAACTCTCAGAAGGGTTGTAATTCTTGCAGGATCTGCTGTTTGGCTCTGGAAAACATGATGCACCTGAAATTCGTTTTCTTTCCCCAAGATATCAAAGTTCATTAGCCCATTTTTTAATTTATGGACATTAGAAGAGATTATGGCAGTAGAAGGCATACAGAACGGAATACATGTGAAAAAAATGTATATTTACATATTTTAAAATCAACTAATGAACTTCAAAGCCAGATAGTACAATCTCAAAGGATTACAACCACCCTGACAGTCAACAAGATGATGCGGACAAAGGTATGCAAAACATGTTCTAATGAAATAGTAAGTTATTGAGGTTGCAATAGTGTTTATATTGACTCATCACAACATAACTATCTTATTTGCTTCACTGTGACAGTTCCATTTGTATTCTGTGTTAAGAATTTGTAAAGTATTTGCACTGTTAGCAAATCAAAATTCACGCAAATAGTAGTATTTTCAACAAATGCATTTTTTGGGGGTTTTGTTTACCAGGCAAACTAACAGCTAATATTACTATTAAACAGATGATGAGGCTTTAGTCAAATGAATGGTTTTTATGTATAAGGTAGTCAAAAAGTTCTGTCAGTTTCAGACCAGACAATTCAAAGCATGATATTCTGAACAAAATAGTATCTTAAGCATTAACTGTAATTATCAAGGTCCTTCTGCCAACATGATGGAAGACAATGAAATTCATTGTGATAGAACTTCTTAGGATGGTAAGAAAAAATTCAACTAGTGCAGTTTTCAAATTGGCAAAGGTTTGGAATTGCTGTCCTCAGAGGTGATGATGATTCAAAGAATTAAAAAGATGATAATCTGAGGTACAATATCTGAATAGTATAAGTGCAATTGAGTCTCCCAACAAAGGTAGACAATGGTTTCATGAGCTTTATTTAACTGTATGTGATTTTGCATTACCCTGAGAAAAACACCTTTGCAATTCACAAGTGCAGGCTCCCTAGTTTTCAGTTTTTCATGGGAACATTCCAGCTAATTACAGCACACATTGGCATTGATCGTTTGATCTGCTGGTATCAGCTCATGATGTACAATGCCCTGCATAATTCACCAGAGCATAAACTTCATTTGGTGCAGTGATGGTTTTGGTTGTTGGAACAGATTCATGGGCTGCCAAGCAGTGACAATGACATTGGAGGTCATAGAGAATCCATTTCTCATTGCATATCAGCAGTCTATCAAGAAAAGAATTCTTCTGCTGATGTGACAACATGCAAAACAGGTTATCAGTTCATGCCAGTTTCTGGGCCATTGTCAATTAATGTGGAATCCAGTTACTGAGATTATATAATTTTCCTAGCTGATGCAGATGGCCATATGATTCTGCACTGATACTGAATTATTGTACCATTCCCCCAAAGTGTGACTGTTGTTCATCTCAACAGTCACTATGAAAGCCTCATTATTGTTGTTGGTCTTCCTGTCTGTGGCTCACTCTCGAGAGTTTCGTTTCCCTTCTGGAACTTCACAAACCATCTTTGCACTGTCTATTCATTTACAGCATCAGTACCAATGTCTGGCATATTTTTTGCTCTGCTGCAGTTTACTGTTTCCCAGTTTAAATCCAGAGAGTAAACAAGGTTCATATTTGACTGCATTTCTCGGAATACTAGGTAGCATTAAGAAAAATTGAACCTAATAGCTTAATAGTCTTTAACTCTTGTAACAATCCCTTCCCATCTTAATTTTATTTGTTGCCATGTTTGAAATTGAAGCATCATGAAAAAACTGGCAGAATTATTTTGACCAAACTTATAGTTAAATTTTTTTGCCCTAAAATGATAAATGGAACTTATAAAATATTACTTACATAAAATTGGGTAAGTACAGACTGAGTAGCTCCAGTATTTTTCAAAAATACATTGCCATTTTCAAACAGTTTATCCCTTATCATGAACAAATGCATGCATTATGTTACTCACAAAAAATATTTTAAGTTTCTTCCACTATTTTCTTTAAAAAAAATATACAGATATCAGTTCAATAGCAATGAGATGCGTCCTCTTTGCCCTCCCATCATTCTCTGACTCCACAAAATGTCTACGGCTCAACTTAGGCCCTTTGCTGGAATAACATTCTTTATAGGGAAAGAAAGGGAAAAAGAAAAAAAAAAAAAAAAAAAAAAACACTCTCCAGACTCCTTTTAGTCAATTCTTTTCACTTTTCTTAAGTAGTGCAATAAAGGCTTGTATATCATGTAAAACAATTAAGAGTTATTGTAGGCCACTGAAACAGTTATGCTAATTTCAATGTTATGAAATATCCCCAATCCATTCTATGGATTAGCCTTAATCTAATTAACAATTTTTTTGTCATACCTATATCTGCAAAGAGTGTGAAAAACTGGGTACATTCAATTTTGGTTGAAAATGAGTTATTGGCATCCAGCAATTCTCTGTGAGGAGCTTCACATAGTAAGTGAAGGAGCTTCAGATTGGGTAAGTTTAATTCCTATTAGTTGGACAGATTTTGCACTGTGAAAAAATGTATGGAATGCAGTTTGCGGTAACAATGTAGGTAAATCGACTATGATTATTTTTCACCAATAGAATGCAGATGAGAAGAAATATGCAAGTCCAGTTACTTGAACATTCCCTCCTTGATCTTCATTTTGGTGGTGTGAAAACCTGGGTAGATTTACTAGGTTACTGCAAACCTTTCCCTCCTCCTAAGGAAATGAGAGAACCTGCTTAGTTCTCTTTTTTACATTAAAACTACTCTTATGGATAATACCTGTTACCACTGATTGAACCATTTTCCATGACTACTACAAAAATTTAAGAGTAGACAATGTTCCCATTACTGACCCTGATTTGGAACTAAATGAAAATGCATACAATGCAAGCTGCAACACATAATGAAATTAATATAGCTAATATCTTTTTTTTTAAATTTTTAATAAGAATTCAAATAAATACCTTTTTAATATTTAGTTAAAAAGAGACACATCTTAGGAAATATGTGAAATTAAATATTTGTAAATCTATTTTATCTGCAATTTTTCATTTTTTTCAATAGGCTTTAAAGTATGTTCTTAGATGTGCAATTCAAAAATAGTTGGCTATAACAAAATATGTGCCATTAAATATGCTGTAAAACTCCCCTGCTTATAGCTTGGAATATCTTCCAACAAGAATGAAAATAAACAGTTAAGTCACCTGAACAGCTAGCTGTACAACAGATGGGAAAAAGTGATTTAGGTCAAAAACTACAGAGCATAGTGAACTGTAAACATTTTTATTTAAAAGATTTTGTTTAAAATGCTGTATCCCCTGAAAATAGTTATTTAACATTAATTCTTGATTTTAGTGGAAGTTACAAACTTTGTTTTCTCTCTCCTGTAAAATTTGATTTTGGAGACTTAGCCAGTTTTTCACACTTTCTGCAGATATAATGTCTGCTGGGTGACCATTGTGAGTGATATCACATGATTACAGTTGCATCTTTTACAATCTGTTCCTCACACTTTATAAACCATTTAAAAAAGCTGTAATCTCTCTCTATAGACAAATAATCTGCCATTCTTTATCACCTGACCCACAGTTACAAGGATACTATTTTCACGTCTTAACTTCAAAGGAATGACCAGTGTTTGTAGTGTCTACTGACTTGGTCTTATGACTGATAACTAGGAAAAGCATTAAGAATAGTTTCTTTTTATAGTTTTTATTTTCTCCCCTTTACTTAGCATTCAACCATCTTCAGAGCATGTCCCATATTTTTATCAGTGCTAGTAATAATGGTTTTGAATGCTGCATAGTGCCTCTAAACATGCTAAAATTCAAACAACTAGCTCAAAGGGCATTGAAACTATACATATTTTTATTATAAACAAATGGATTTCTTAAAGCACGTGATAAAAACCTTCTTCCCCCTCCTCCACAAAGCATTACATTAAAAAACTACTAAAATTTTGGGTTCCCCTTTAAAAAAAAGCAGTACTATTTGGTCCAACAGAAATTTGTAATTCAGTAAAATGTTTAAGGCAGTAGACAACATTCCATTTTGAGGGATATCCTTACACTTCTTGTCACTACTGTAGCTAAGATATGGCATGGCATGTCTATTGTCAGGTTCAAGTTCTGATGAAATATTTTTGCAATTTCCTTTATTCTGAATAAATGGATTTCAAGTAACTCCTACGCTGATGGATTCTATGCTTATTTGTAACTTGAATTTATTCAATTTATTATTCTTGAAAACCCTGGCATTTAATTTTGAAATCTTGCAGAGAAATAGTGCAGTACTACAGGAAAATGCAAAATAGAAATTTGATCATCAAATTATGTTAAGCACGCAATTTTACTGAACATTTTTTATTTTGGTTGTTTAGCAAAAATGATACAAATAGTTTTAATTGGTTTAGTTTACTAACCTCAGAACTACAGATTTCAAAATGATTTCACTGGAAAATATTAAAGTTTATACAGACTTCTGATATCACTGTTATTAAATTTTTTTTTATCTGAATCATGAAATGGCATGTAAAAACTGGAGCTACTGTTTTCCTCTTTGAAAATTAAGAATGTGCAAATATGTAATTAGTGATACTAGATGACTAATTTTGATATGATGTTTAGCACTAATTCATGTGATGTAATGTATCATTAAATGTAAAATAAAATATGCAGTAAAACACAGTTGTATTATCTTTTTAATTTCTTGCTACACAAAGTATGCATTAGTTTTCATTCCTTTTCTTCATCCTTTATCACACCTCAAAGCAATTTATCCAGTATAATAGCAAACTGAATAACACAAACCTGCTAAACAAGAACATGTTCAGACAAAGAGAAACTCAGGGATAAATAGGTTTCAATTAACTTGGTATAGAATAGAAATTTTTAAGAGAAAAAAATTAGAAGGTACTATGACCATTATCATTTTCTTAATAAATTTTGCTTTGGCAGAAAAATTTAACCATCAAGTCTTTCATTATCATAATCATTCTACGAGGAGCATTCAAAAAGTTTTGAAATGTCTCCCCAAAATGCAATTTATGAGCTATAATGAAGCATTCAATCCTTCAAAGAACTCTTCATCGCTCTCCATATACACACACATACACATACCTGTAGGCATTTAACTATTTATCAAAGACACTATAATATTTCAACTGGAATATTATCTGCAGAGCTGAATTTACAGCTTTGGCAATGCCCTGCACTTGTTAAAAATATTTTTCTGTGAATAAAAGATTTTATTTGGGGAAAAAAACCAGAAAGGTAAAACTAACAGAAATTAGGAAATCAGGAAGATAGAATGTTTTAGAAATATTCAGCTTAATCAGAAAAATCGGCAATGGCCCCTAATTGGCAAGCAGCATCAAAAGATGCCCAAACTGCAGAAACATTATTATATGACTGAATTAATTAATTAAGCCACTTATGTCCCATCCAGGACTAGGGCCTCCGCAAGCAGGGGGCTCAATGATCTCTCATATGTTGAGCTAGTCCATATGAGCTATTGTCCCCATGAGTTTGTTCAGTCTATAATATTTCTTATTTTACAACTTAACACAATTTAACTAGAAGAATCAAGTGCTGAGTCTATTAAGTTTTTGTAACAAAAACCATAGATCTACAATGGTTTCCCTCGCACTATGGCATGTCTGGAAATGAGATCGTAGATTAGCTAGCCAAAAAAGGTATCAACATCAGTCAGTGTCTCCCTCAATCTCAAACCACTCAACTGCACAGAAATTTGCAAAAGAAAATAATTCATCAGAGACTTACAGAATAGAACTAAACAGAAAAATCTGGAAAGATGCAGCCAACTTGATACCAGACAAGCCAAGAAGGTGAATGCTTTAGACTCTACACAGGACAAGATTACCTGGCCTCTCATCTATACAGAGCATTGAACAGTCCCTCCTGCCACTCTATAATGCAGGAAAAGAAATGAATGTGCACCCTTAGACATATATATAGTCATCTCTTGAATGCAAAATTATTTTAAGTCCTACACCAGATAGTGCGCAGTTCATAAGGTAGTAGCCATGGCAGTAGTTGTGTAATATGACATACACTAAACACACTGAACAGTGTGGGTGTTGCATTAGCTCTATGGCAGAGTGAGCAGTGATGTCTCAGTTAAGAACACAGATTCAATTACCAATATGAAGCATTTTTTTTTAAATACACCTTTATAACATATTATGAAAAATTAGTTTCATAATATTGTTTCCCATACACAACAAGCTTTAGCATTAACATATTATATACATTATTATCAATATTATATCATTTCCTTCAGTATTTGTTCTATCTAAATGTAATATGCTGTACATGCAAAGGGACAAAAGATGGCTTATGAGTACAAATTAAAGAAGCTTGGATGTTGTAGCCTCTCGTCCATACTATTGTAGAAATCTGATAAAATCTATGGCTCAAAAATTGAGCACAGCTATATATGCTGAGAGTTCATACACCTGATATTAATTTATTTTATTTCTATGAGTTTTCACGTTAGAAGATAAAGGTTTCTGTTCATGAATTTATTTTGTTATTTGTAAAGAACATGTTAGTTTGTGATTATATTTTTGATTGTGCACAGGTAATGCCATAAAACTCAAATGATGTGTTAAAATATAATAAGATATTAAGGTAACACAATGTTCTACATACACTTATACAACCAATAAAAAAGAAAACAAAAATGTTGTGTGGAATGTGAACCTAGAAGCTTACGCAAAGAGCAATGCTTTCTAAACCACTCAGCCACTTCTACCGTACTCTAATGTTCTCTTTCCAGATGCTTATGATTGTGACCATTCAGTTTTGCTGCAGTGTGCATTGTAAATACAGCATTTTCAGTGTTCCTGAACTCCTCTGATCGACACATTTTTCTTTGTCAAAAGGTGGACATAGATCACCTGAAGAACTGCTCCAAACTCTGCTCTATACTCCTGGTCATCATTATTGGGAAGCAAAAACTAAACTGTCCTGCACCAAAGTGTAAGTTCTCCTCATTAACATCTTATGTGTCCCCATATTATTGAAATTGATAATTGTAACTCTCACTCTGTGTTTAGATACTGTTATTTTTAATAACTGTAATACTTATTCTTGTATGAGAGTGACTAATCGTCAAGCTTCAAACTAATTTGAGGGGATGGGGGAGAGAAGAAATAAATGAAGGGGAAAAAAAAAGTGGGAGGGATGCTTTAAAAGGTTAAGTGATTTTTAATAACCCTATATATACTGTGCCCTCTTCTACTACGATAAGAGTTAGTATATACTAGTGGAACTCAGCCTAACTCCTTCAGTGGATGGGTGATTCCCAATAAAACTGGATTTAAGTTCTTTTGTCGAAGTCAACTGAACATGCTCAGTTGTGTTTATCACACCAATTGTTTCACCTACATTTCTATAGGAATTGCATGTTAAACTCTCTAGTGTGCATTTGTGTATTATGGGGTATACTGAGTAAGATATATATTATGATTAAGTGCAAAAGAAATTGTACAAGTTCTGTATAAGATAATTTCATGCTGAATTTCTGCAGTAACATTTGTCATCAGGAAGTGCAATTTTTCAGATTGGTGTAAAAGTTAGAACCCAAAGTGTTTTCTTGGACAAGTCAAAATCAAAAAACAAGAGTTTTAATAGTGCTGAAATAGGATATCAATTATAAGCTTCTCAAAAATCTTTTAACAGGATTAGCCCAGTAAGTTGTTCTATATTTTGACAATGCATATAAAGCTACTCAGCTACTGAATCTTCATCCACACAAAATTACTGCTGTGCCTGAAATAAAATTGTGAAGATGCTGAAACAAAATATCTGGGAAGAAATTTACAATGTTCAGGAGGATGAATTGTGGCAAGTGTCTCAAAATTTTTTCAAAAGGGTTTAGATATGTCTCACAGCGGGAGATGGGCACTTTGAGCATCTACTATGATGGCACGTACAATAACTATTTACTACTAATTACTAATAAATAATGAAAGAAAAAATAAAAAGTGTGCTATGAGTTCCTACTATGCATCATGGTTTCCCTTGGCAGATGGCAAGGCTGTTATACAATAACTTGTTATCAAATCAATTTCTGATTGCACTTCAGTGAGTATTAATACAAACAGCATTGTGTGTGCATGTAAAAGAAACAAACTAAAATCTACTTCAGGAAATTACATGCTTTAAAGCCCTGCAGCATGCATAAATGATGGACTTGTGCCTACAACATTATGGGAGAAAATACAGGTTCCTTCTAACTACAATCACACAATGTTGTAAAATAGCCATTTATTTCAAAAGTATTATTTCAAAATAAATTTTTCATACAATGAATATTCAAAAAAGTTTTCTTCTGTTGTGCTTGAAATCCTATATTCAAGCAACTTAATTCTCTATGTAGAAAGCTGTATATTCATAAAGTACAGTATCAGTTATCAAAAAGGAGTTAGGAAAATAATTACACCTAACTCTGCATGCAATACACAATAATTAGTGTATACACTAATAAGCTGTTGAAAATTCCAAATACATACTGGAAGTCTATCAAAAGATTGTTAAACTCAATTGATCTCTTGAGTTTATGATTTCAGTTCATTAAACACAGTTGCTTTAGACAACATCTATGTAATAAACTATTTTTAACAGCAGAATTTCAGTATTTTCATTTTTTAACAACTCTTCTCACATAATGGATGACATCTCTTCCTTCCTCTTGGTAATATGTGCGTAAGCTCATTCTTAACATGATACAGAATTTTAGTAATTGATTACAGTGCGAATACTGCAATGAAACAGAAAAATAGAAATTATTAGCATTAATAGCTCCAATACAAATATGGCATTAACATAATAATTTGATGCTAGTGTCACAAAATGCTATAGGCGTATAAGTTGTAAAAAAATTTTAGGTCTGAAAAGTGCAAAAAGTTTTCCCATCTGCTCCGATGATAAAAAATGAATTAGTCAACATTACTTTCTACTCTGCATTCTGTTGATATTTATTTTTGCAAGGTCTAAGATAGTAATGAGATATTTTGTATCTGTATTTCATTTAGGCACAAAAAATATATTTTGTATAAAAAAAATAGGTGGTGCTGTACCCAAATGGTTACACTTTTCACCTCATATTAAGGTGGCTGTAAATGGAATTTACTACAAACAAAGCAAAACCCAGGCAGGTTTTTCTTCAAGTATTCCAGTTTCCCTTACCACTCATGGAGATGTGGTAGTGATGGTGGTGGTGATGAAGCAGCAAAGCTATCTCAAAAGGAAAATGTAGCAGCTGCCTTTAGCTGCACTTGGCGTTCTTGTTCAAATGCAGACTCTGAGAAGTTTTTTTTTTCCAAGCAGTTTGATAGTCAATGATAGAAGACCAACAGCAGCAAATGCAGATATACTCACAGTGTTTGCATTTGAATAAAAACACATTAAACCACATCTTGAATTTTAATTCAATAAATAAAAAAAAATAAATAAATAAAACTATTTTCAAACAACAGATATTCCTCCCATAATAAAAAGTCTCCCATTTATTCTTTATTCTCATTACTCAAATACTTAAAAAGTCCTTATTTCTTTTCGAAGTGTCTCCCTTGAACAAATTATAACAAAAGTTATGGAGAATACAACCTATATATTTTGGTATCTCAAGATAGTATTATTGTGCATTCTTTCCTTCAAACAATTTACTGTAGCAAATTGAATCAATTTTATAAATAAGCTTTCTAAAGAAGAAATAAAATTGATCATAAGCCTTTTATTGTACACCCTTTGACAAAAAAGATTAGTCTTTACTTGTTACAGCTTGCAGTTTACAAGGTATCCATCAAAGCTGTGTAGCCATTGCAGCAATTGTGTTATATGGCATGTACTAAAGATGCTGACTAGTGTGTGTGTTCCGTTAGTTCTGTAACAGTATGTGCAGTGATGCCATGGTTAAGAACACAGGTTCACCTCCTGGCATAAAGCACCTTTTTTTTGTTTTGTTTTTTAATAAACCTTTGTAACATATTATGGCAAATCAGTTTCATAATATTGTTTCCCATAAACAGCAAGCTTTAACGTTAACATATTATACACATTATAATGAATGTTATAACACTTCCTTCAGTATTAGCTCTATCTAAATGCAATATGCTGCATGCACATTCTCTGTACGTGCACGAAGGCAAAAGATGACTTACGGGAACAAATTCATGAAGCCTGGGATGTTGTAGCATCTCGTTCACACTACTGTAGAAATCTGATACTATCTATGCCCTGAAGAATGAGGGCAGTTATACATGCTGAGGGTTCATACATTAATTTTTGTTTATTTCTATGTTTTTTTACTCAAGAAGATAAATATTTCTGATCATATATAAATTTAAAGAATGAGTTAATCTGTGAATATGTTTTTGTGTGTGCACAGGTAATGCCATAAAACTCAAATAAAAATAAAGCAAATATGTTTTATTTTTTATTCTTGGTTTTATAATCCCTCTCTTCACAATGAATTACTGATGTAAAACTTTCACTGGCATTCTGAGTGAAAGACGACGATTTTCAATAATATCCTTTAGCAAATGGAGCTTACACAAAGAGCAATGCCTTCTAAACTGCTTAGCCAATGCTACTTTATCCTAATGTTCCTGATGCTTTAATTTGACATTTCGTTTACAGGCAAAGCACCCATTGCAGTGTGCCAGTCACTACATGTGCATTGCAAATACAGAGCATTTACGATTGACCAACAGAATCTAGGGATGGCTCATTTTAGTCAAAGGGTGTATGTAGCACGCTCAATCAATTTTTTGAATCTGCAGTGAATAATAAAGTCATACATGTTATACAGTATTTGTACAGTTTTCAGTCTGTTCATGTTTTATATAATTTCATTTTATTTTTTCATCTGCTCTTTCTGGGCTCATTCATGATGCTAAACACAACATAGAATAATGTAGCATATATTGCAACAAAGTTATGGTCATCAAATTAGTGGCAGATAAATGTTCCCAATAATAAACAGATGTATTTTATAATTTTTTCTTTGTTTTTTGAATAGTGTTTTAAGCCGGTTTTTACTACTGAGGCACCACAGGCAGTAGACACTGATGATACATGAAATGAAATGATAAATTGGGAAAGGAGTATTTTTTTTAATGAAGGAATTGTTCCAGCATTTGCCATTTACGAGGACTGAGGAAAACCTAGAAAAAACCTCAGTTAGGGAAGATGGCCCTGGCAGGAATCGAACCCCAGAACCTCCACTCACGAGCCCGTGCCTTAATGACCTCGGCCACCCATGGTGGTCTTTGGATGATAAATGAGAACAAAAGTAATGAGCATACCTTAGAGAATAGAGTAAGAATGCAGGCAGGATGTGTGAGGGAGGACACTAGTACAAGTAAGTTCTGCCTCCAAGATTTAATAAAACTTAATACACCTATAAAAGTTGGTATTATATTACACCTAGTAAACAACATTCAAATCAGCTTTCAAACAAAGCTACGGCGTGCCCCAAATATAACACAGGAATTAATTTTTAAAAAAATAAGAACTTTTATTTATTAATCGAGCAAGATGTTACATAACTATGAAGGTAAACATCAAGATTAAATATGAAACAAAATATCTAACAAACTTGCCCCATTATTCAACATTCTCATATTCTCTGGAAAAATTTCTCAATCATATTGTCACATTATTTGGCTCAATTTTATCAATAGCTCTTTGAATTTTCTTTATATTTGCAGCGTAACTTTGGACTTTACAAATTCCAGGTGTCAGGTCATACAAACTTGGACAGTTTTGATCACTGTTGCATGAAATCAGTGGACCATGAAATTTTTCAGTAGTCGGAAGCTTTCACAGCCGGAATCAGACATATAACTAGAAGTTTCTTCCGGGCTTGGAAGCCGTGGCCTGTTGGAGCTAGGGAGTTCAAACGTTTCATCCCCACCTGCAGAGGACATCTTAATTGGCACGATCCGAGTCTTGCTACGCTCTGCCAAAGACCCCAGGAACCGCTCGTTTCGGTCGGCGTCTACCGGATTCCTTGTTCCTGCGGTGCAGTATACATAGGCACCACTCAATGAAGCGTCAACACACGAATCTCCGAACACAAGAAATGCTGCTGTCTGGGTCATCCGGATAAGTCTGCAGTCACAGAACATGCAATGTGGGCAGACGGAGAACACATTATCCAGTATAATAAAACATCTGTTCTCTCTTCAATACCATACTACCACGCTAGATTACAACGCGAAGCAATAGAAATCTACAAGCACCCTAATAATTTCAACAGAAAGGGAAAGGTTCTCAAACTGAGCAAAACCTGGCATCTGATATTAGAGCATATAAAACAAGCCCACACTCGCAAAATTCACGTGAACCAATCACCGATCAGAGCGGAGATGCCCTGCCCTCTGAGTACACACCCCATGCTCCAGCTGAACCAATCCCCTTCGAGCAGCCCGTATATAAATATAACACCTCCAGTTGGCATTTCAGTCGTGCCAGGACCTTCGCCTAGAAGACTCAGACCGCGCCACTGAAGATGTCCTCTGCAGGTGGGAATGAAACGTTTGGACTCCTTAGCTCCAACAGACCATGGCTTCCAAGCCTGGAAGAAACTTCTAGTTATAAGTCATGAAATGTTTGTCATGGCAACTAATCTGTTTCATTCACCAGATGACAGGTGGCACCATCCTGCTGGAACCACTTGTCCTTCCTGCTGGAACCACTTGTCCTTCAAATTCATGCCATATGAATGAGGCCACAAAAGCTATGACATCATCTTGCATTAATATACACTATTGACAATTACTGATTTTCATTCTTATCTTCAAAGAAGTATGGCCACATCACTCCCTTGGTCCAAAATCCACACCAACTGTCCTTGGGCCTGCATCAGCTGTTCTTGAATGGCTTAAGAATTTTTCATGCCCCAAAAGCAACAATTGCTTGTTGACATACTCAAGTGAAAAAGTATCTTATTACTAAAGGTGATTTTCTTAGCAAAATCCCAGTCCACTGCCGATTATCCAGCACTCAATTGACAAATATCCTACACATGAGATGGGATGGTCATTTGGCTTCAGCTCTCAAGTTAGCTGACTCTTGAATGAATGCAAATGCAGATCTTTTGTCAAAATCTGCTGCATTGTGCTTCTCAAAATGTTCAAAGTCCCCAAAGTTAAAAAAATATTTAATAAGCTGGACAGATGAATTAAGGTTTCCCAAATAGCTAAATAAGTTATACACTTTTTAATGAGGAAATCATTCAAATTTCCTCATTAAAATTTGCACAATTATACTGTATTTCATGTGAAAATTTACACTATTTAAAACTATATTTAGCTGAAGTATATTTAACTTGGCAAATTTATGTTTTGGAATACTCAGTGACACTATCACTCACAGCAATGATTTTGGCTGACCAGGTAGTACAAGGACAGCTGGTGTTTTTCTTACCCATAACTGAACCTATTTGTTCAAATTTATGCACCAGCCTTTGCATAATAATTTCATTTGGCACATTTCTCTTACCAAAAATGGCATGTTATTTGCAGTCTTAGCAAAACTTTCCTCTCAATATTTGTAATGGAGCTTTAACAATTATTACATACTCCTGTATTCTATTCCACTCTGTATCTTATAAACAGAATGTTATTACCACAAAATGTGACTTTATTGGGTACTACCAAACCAATGAAACAAAAATGGTATGCGATTTAAATCAGGTGTTATTTTTGGGATGCTCATTTTATATGTAACAATAGATTCTTCTATCTTCATATTCATAAACAAAATATCAATGAGCATAATGTGTAATAAAAATCCACAACCTACCCTTTTCCAGAATGCATTAATCCAAGGCCATCATTTATGTTAAATCATATGTTATTTTTGGGACACCCATTACATAGTAACAATGAATTCTTCTCCTATCTTTATATTAATAAACAAAATATCAATGAGCATAATTTGTAATAAAAACTCAAACCCTACCTTTTTCCAGAATGCATTAATTCAAAGCCATCATTTATCTTCTCAAAAGGCAAAGTATGGGTCAAAAATTCATCCAACATCATCTTCTTTTCTAGATATTGTTCCACCAGCTTGGGGACACTCTCTCGGCTTTTATAACCTAACAGAACAAACAAACAAACTACTGGTGCTGCACAGTTTTTCAAAGGAATTTTTTTAATGTTGTTTGCTGAAACAAGCAGTATTATTCTTGCTATTGTTTAAAAGACATTACAAGCTAATGTGGTTCTGAGCCTAAATTGTACTACCAGTTCTAGTGTGATGTATATATGCATTACAAAACTAACAGGATAAGAGCCTCAGAATCAATATTGTCCTAATACAGCGAAATCCAGATTCATCGTTCTCAGCAGCATTGTTTTTCCTAGATCTATCATTTGATTTATGAAGTTCCAAACATAATTTTCTTATAAATAATGGAAGTAAACCAGCACTCATAGCATATTTTCTTGTATTGACGCAACATATTTTTTTGTTTTATATAGCCTGTATCCTGGAATGATCATTTTTAAATCACAAATAGTTCATAAATTGTAACAAGCACAGTACAATGTTTTTAAACATACCATACATGATTTTCTCATGTGTGAAACACAAGGCATCACAAAAAGAACACACAAAGACAAAAAAGTATTGTAAATGCATATGTTTGCATTGGAGAGAAAGTTTGCATAGAAACTTAAGATGCACAAGACATATATCAGACAAACCCATGAATAAACTCTAGCAGCAAGCAATCTTCTGTTCATAAATTCTTGCAGTAAGCATTTGGCATGAAAAGGAAGGTAAAATTTTTTATGTTACTGCCGAAGTCATGATAAGTCCTTTGAAGCATTTGAGGATGCTTGATGAAAGACGTAAGGTTATATTACACCAAAGGCATCTCATATTTTGACACTATATAATTAATGTAGTAACATTTTATACATTTTGCAGATTTTGTTTCATTTTAGTCAACAGGCACTTGCCCCCATTTTACCCATTTTAACATGCCAGAGGTGCCCATGTTTCAGATTCCTTCCCTCATCCATTGTTTTCTTGCAATTATAATTTTCTTTTGCTTACCCTGCATGAACAGTAGATCAAGGTTGCACTATACTACAGTAAATTTATATAAAATAAATTCTGAAAACTAAAAAAAATATTGAATTAATGACAAGAATATTACTTACTTCAAGAAAAAAGGTTGAAATGACATATTTCATACATGCATAAATAGCCGTAACATTGCAAAAGAAACATTATGCATAAAATGCTTGAAGAATTGTTTAATAGTAAAAAAGTGCAAGAAACCTGCCAGAAATTAATAGCAGAATTTGGAAATTAACTACCAAAACTTAGTAATGAAATTTTATTAATTGAAACTAATGCTGAAAACAATAATATCTGGCAGTAGTCTTCTAGAACAGGTTCTGAAACAAAACATGTTGTGCATATCCTAAAAATAATTAGGCCTTTTTCTTTTTTAATATAAGCAGCAGGGTCCCGATTCTGATCAAAAGTATATTTTTTTTCTTACATAGTATGCACAATGCTCTTGAGTACTACAATTCTGGTTAGATAAATGTGAATTTTATTTTAAATTTTTTGTCATGTTTTATTTTTCACATTTTATATATATACAGTTCTATGTCCTGTTTTCTTTTGTTGCATTTTATTTCCTTTTCTTATAAATTTTTGCAATTATTATATTACTTTTCACTCATTTTATAGCCAGTTGTAATAATTGATATTCATCATTTTGTTATCAGTAACAAAAAATACACAAGAACATTTCTACTGCCACGTACCAATAGGAGCAAAGCATGCTGCTAGACAACGTACAAGTATGTGTTGAAAAGCTGTGTCTTACTACAATTATGCTTTTGATTTATTTTCACTGCCAACTTTTAATTATTAAAAAATCTTCAAAGAGGAAATTCTGGTTTTCTGTTCCAGTAGTTTCAATCAGCCATCTAAATTATTTAATTTGAGACATTCTGTACTCAGAATTCAGAGATGATATTTTTTTTCTACCGATTGTGAAATATTATAAATTAGAAAGATGTGTGAAACAAAGGTACTGGCCAAAATAAGCAATACATGGGTTATGATAAGAACATACAGGCAACACAACTTGCAAAAAAATCCATGCAACTTTTAACAAAGTGTATCCAGAAGGAATGATAATTAATTGTCAGATTTTCACAAACAGTTATGGGTCTCTAGTTTCTACAAACATCCCATATTGATACTGCATACCATTAATTTAAGAGCTTTCTGGAACTGCATTTCAGATGTTCTATTCCAGATGAATCATTCTCTTTGGAAAGATTATCTATCACAATGCTACAGCACCACCACCATTAACAAAATACAGGGAAAAATACATATATCTATATCTATCTACAAAACCAAAGACACAGAAAATCATTATAGGTCAACATCGTTGGTACTTAGGAGATCACATTCTTCATTATCATAGAAACCACCATATTGAAGGTACAGGAATTCAGAAGAATACCAATGATCACATTCATGGATTTTCATGACTTAAAAAATATCTGAAAAATGACCAATAAAATTATCTAAAAATATTAACAAGTTGATGTTAAAATCCTATTGTCTTAATTTCAAGGTGTGATTGTGACAATTTAAAATCTCTAATAAATAGATATATTCTTAATTAGCTGATGAGTTAACTCTTAAGTTCCACTTACCATAGGAGATAATTTGTTAGAATCTGCTATTTTCACTTAAAAATTAACACTGCACTCAGGCATTTCTGATTTTATCATACATGAGTATGATGAACATAGGTTGGCAGAAGATAAATGCTATTCAACTTTGTGAATACTCAAAAGGTGACAGAATTTTCATAAATTCTTAAAAACATGACTGATAAGTTTCTTCAAAATTAAATATGTCAGATGATTTGTGAAAAAATGTTTTTGAAATATTGATTAAAAACTAAGAGGAGGGATTTAATATATAAACTAATACAACTGTAATAGCACAAAATAAGAAATCATAATCAAAATTTTTGTTCCTTACTTTGGGCCACACTGTTGCTTCAAATGTTCACATCAGGTGTGGGAAAGTCAACAAAACTTTAGAATTCTTTTATAACATCTCAAATCATCATGACACAATCGGAGCAAATTTTTATTTAATCAATACTTTCCTGTTGTGGTGCCCAAAGGAAGGTGAATTTGCCACAGACTGTTATGATTCCACAACATATGATAGCATCATTACATAATTTTGTATGCTATAAAAGATTCCTCTATCATAATCATGTCATCCCCTTAGTGATGTTACTAGTAGGTGATGTGATGTCACAAGTTACACATTTTAAGCTTAGGTCTTATTGTTGGTTTTAGCCGAGTTTTCGCAAAAGGGATAAGAGGTATTTTAAATAATATAGTTCTTAGTTTTGGTACTCTAATACATTAGCAATATAGTTATAAGGGGCATTATGAGGAAAGTGCAACTTAATGCTTCACTTACTTGTCATAATATACAGAGCTCAGTTTGAGTTGACTTTTAGCTTAGCTGATGATGAGAATGAAATGTTCTCGAAACCGGTTCTATACATTATGACAAGTGAAGCATTAAGAGTGTGTAGTTCAGCTAAATCATACAATAATGTCAATTATATGATTGGTTTCACTGTGCAAGTTCCAATTAACATTTCAATTTAATAATACTTTAATAAAGTGTAACTTGTTACAAAATTTGGTTTGAACATAATTTTTTTTTGTTACAGTTCCCAGATGTACACTTTTGCAATTGTTCTTATTTCTTAATAGTATCCTTTGACACTAATGTAATTTGTTCAATGATGTACTAAAGCCTTTACCCCATCATTGAAGTTAGATTCCTCCAAACAAGCAAATTACTCTTCAAACTTAAGTTCACTGGATAAAAATTGTAAGGAATTTTCTCAGCTTTAAGAACAGCTTTATGTACATATCAAATTTGGGGAACAGGCAGATGTAGCAAATCATAATCCAGTTCACTGGTTTTCATCATTGCAATGACTCATGTGAGAGTGGGGGAGCAGCATCTTGATGCAAAATCACTTTCATCTTTGATAAACCTGGTATTTTCTGGCTTATATGTGCCTTTATTTGGTCCAAAAGTTTAGCATACCATCTCAGGTATGAATGAATGAATTTATTTCAGCAACCAACAAACATTAGAATTAAATAAACAAACAAAATATCTAAGAATTTAGCAGTACCAAAACTAAGGTTCTCCCATACATTCACCACCAGGTTATATGGTAAAAAACTAAATTGAATTACCATTTTCATAACTATGTGTACCGCCACTGGTGGCCGAGGTCATTAAATTGCAGACTCATGAGCAGGTCTGTGGTTCGAATCCCGCCAGAACCGTCCTCCCTGACTCAAGTTTTTTCCAGGTTTTACTCAGTCCTCATAAATGGCAAATGCCGGGGAAGTACCCCAAACTTAGGCCTGGAACGTTTCCTTCCTTAAAAATAAATCCTTTCCCAATATATCATTTAATTTCATGTATCACCAGTGTCCATGCCTGTGGTGCTTCTGTAGCAAAAACGGGCATTAAACACTATTCATAACTGTGTGTGCCCTCAAGCTCATTATCTTTCACACTTATCACTATTACTTTTCCTAAGAATTCCCCAATCTTGTTTATTTTCTCTACATCATGTTTCATAACATTTTAACCTCTACTATAATATTTTCTTATAGTTTATCCCATTTTTCATCCCAAATACTAATTCCCCAATCTTGTTTATTTTCCCTACACACATGTTTGATAACATTTTAATTGCCACTATACATTCTTGTAATTTATCCCATTTTTCATCCCAAATACTATCCCTCTACTTTTTTACCACTGCTCAGGTAATAGATATTTTTTAAGATGGTCCATTAGTAAGATATCTAGCATTTCAGAAAACTGATGCCCTGTGACTTCCTGCATTTGGTCTTCTTTGACGATACAGAATCGTGATGCTTCCATTTTTGTTGTCTTTGGGGTGTAACAGTGTATTCATGTTCATCACAAGTCACAAATTGACAGATAAAATCAGATGCATCTTTCTGAAAATGCGCACAATTTTTCTGAGAGATTTGCATTTGATAAGCGTGGTACCATTCTTGCAGATAATTTTTTCCTGCATTATTCCTCAGTCAAAATGAGAAATGTAATTTGCCTAAATGCCAATAGCACCTCTGGCTGGTGATACTTATATAACATATTGTGTACTTTTTCAACAATTATGGTGGCTGTCCATTATAAATTGATCTCCTAAGCTTTCATGACACATTTGAATTAAGCAGTCCACTTGGAAAATTTGAAAATGATGCCATTCTTCACCTGAAGTATTTGTTAAATGTCATACCTTTACTCATTTTTGCTGCTGTCATACACTTACAATATTTAATTACATACATCAATGTTCCATATTTGCCATTTTTCCAACACATCATATATCTGCACTGCAACAAACAACAATATCTCCTTCAATCCTTCAATGATCAAAGCATTATCATACAGCTCTTTCTCTGGAGGATGGCAGATTTTGATATTAAATGGTTTGGAACTGTGGGTTATTACAGAATGAAGACTTTCACGGCCTGAGTCATAGACATAACTGCAATTTTCTTCCAGGCTGTTGTATCTAGGTCTGCTAGAGATGAAACTTCCAGAATATTAAACTTTCTCCTATTTTCCCTCTATATTCACTTAAATATAATCCCTACTCTGTAGCTTAATATTTAGGACTTACAGCTTGCTTGCAATTCACTATGCTTCCAGGAAAACTCACCTCTTTACCACTTGAATTTACAGTATATACTGAGCACATTTCCTACGTGTCTGCTGCACTTGGCAACCAGCGCAGCCACAAGAACTATACCATCTAGAACTAGCACTATAGTTCAATGGCTATTCAATTCAGGAATTGAAAAGAGATTATCGCCTAGCAAAACCAAAAACTACCAGCCAAAAATGAGACCAATCTCATGTAAAGGGCAAAGTTTTTCTACCTTATTTCAAAAACGTCACAGACCAAATTGAATATATACTGCAATGTCACAGTGTCAAGATGGTCTTCAAGCCTACTAAGCAGTTAAGCAATCTACTATGCTCTGTCAAAGATCCTCGGGAACCTTTGTCGGCCAGTGTTTACCATATTCTCTGCTTTTGCGATTCAGTCTACATCAGTACTACAAAACACAGCATTACCACCAGACTCAAAGAACACAAAAAGAACTATTGTCTAGATCAAATAGATAAGTCTGTGGTAGCCATCAAAGAAAAGGGGGAACATATCAAGTTTCAGGACATCCTGTATCTACTACAGACATAATGCAAGACTGTAACGAGAAGCTATTGAAATTTACAAACATTCCAAAAATTTCAACACGAAAGAAGAGGCTCTCAAACTAAACAGCAGCAAATGGTATCCAGCATTTGAAAACAAAGCACAACACACAAGATGTGAAAACAGTTAGTCTATCACATGAGAGCAGCAGCACAAGAGATGCGGGGCTCCTCCCACCAGCCCCAAATGGCCACTGCCCATCCCGGACCAACCAGCGGAGAGCACTGGCAGTATAAATATAGCTACTCTGACAGCCAACGCTTCAGACACAGTGATACCTTCTCTGAGGAGAATTCGTCCACACCACTGAAGATGTCTGCTGAGTTGCGGATGAAATGTCTGGAATTGTCATCTTCAGCAAACTATGGCACAACAGCCCATAAGAAAATTGCAGTTACATTTGTGTTTATTCCTAGAACTTTTCAAATGACCCTCCTATTTATTGTTAGTGCTAAAAATAGAGTTCCTCGAAATTCTTTAAACAAAAATGTGATACATGAATGCAGTAGTTACATTTACATTAAATGAACTTCATTGCTATAGCAAATAAGCAGCTAGATAGGCCTTAGGAAATTAGAAGCATTAGTGCAGTTATAAGCACTTTTTTAATAATATTCTATCATATTAGAAATATCCCTACCTGATGCAAGTCATTCTCTATAGGATTTCGAAATATACATATCCTCTTTGTACCTCTAACAAAAAAGTACCCTTTAATTTTTGAATAAATCTTAGAATACATTTAGTACAGTTAATTCATTTTTAAGCAAGAGTAGTAAAATATACAAAGTAGTACCAGTATCCAGAATAGTAATATTTTGCTCACCTCCAAATGCAGTTCCTTTCCAAACACGCCCGGTAACAAGCTGGAATGGGCGGGTGCTTATTTCCTGGCCAGCACCGGCCACACCCACTATGACAGATACTCCCCAGCCTTTATGGCATGACTCTAAAGCAGCTCTCATAGTTTGAACATTACCAATACATTCAAATGTGTAATCACACCCACCATCAGTTTTATCTATCAGTACTTGCTGGATTGGAAGATCATGATCTTTTGGATTCACAAATTCTGTGACTCCAAACTTCTCAGCTGAAAATAAAAAATATTCCAATATATATTTGCATTTATTTGAAAATGAAAGTTCTACATTAAAATTAGAATATTCTCAATGATAATTATTTTTCATCTGAGCACTTGCAAAATAATCATCAATATACAAGGGGCATTTGAATAGGATTTACAATATCGGTGTTTTACAAAATCCATGCAATCTATGGCACATTCTGTCTTAAGGCAATGGAATGATATTACATAATTATGCAGTTACATAACTTTTTCTATGCCCTAAATACTGCAGTCCAAGATACAATTTCCTAGCATTTGCACTCCAATGTCAAAACATCCACAAAATAAATATTTACATATTAACGGCACACAAGAAATTACTTTGCTATATACATATGAGGGATAAGTCATAAGTCAGAGCAACTATTTTTCTCTTGCAAACAAGGAACATTACAAACATTCTAAGATATACAATGAAAGTGTATGAAATGTTCTTTTGAATGAAGCCACCAGATGGTGTATGTTAGAAGAGATGCATGTCTCAGCATGCCCTGAAGTTCAATTAGTTAGTGGTCATGAATGGAGATCACAAAGAGTGAATGAGTATATGTAAAATGAATGAATGGATAGTGTTTAACACCCGTTTTTGCTACAGAGGCACCACAGGCGATGGGCACTGATGATACATGAGATGAAATGATATATTGGGAAAGGATTTTTTTTAAAAGGAAGGAATCATTCCTTCCTTTAAGTTTAGGGTACCTCTCCAGCATTTGCCATTTATGAGGAAAACCGGGAAAAAATCTGTTAGGGAAGATGGTCCTGGCAGTATTCGAACCAAGACTTCCTGCTCACGAATCTGTGCCTTAATAACCTCGGCCACCCATGGCGGTATGGGTATATGTGAAAAATATCATTTCTCCCTGGCAGGAATGCATGAGAATGCCACACAGAGCTATGGGTAGAACTGGGCGCACATGCCACGCCCTCTCAAACAGTGGCAAGGTGGACAGAGGCCTTCAAATGATGCAGAGTGTCGACTGTCAATCTGCCATGCATTGGGCATCCTACAGGTGATGTGGGGGAACAGTGCTTACATGATGATAGGCACTGGACACTTGTGGAATTAGAAGAGCAAACAGAAATTCCAGCAAAAACAGTGCACTGCATTTTACTGGAGGACCTGAATATGCAGCAAATGTGTGCAAAGTGGGTGGCACATTAAGTAAGGTACAGAAGTGGGCTCACTATGAAACATGTCACATTAATTTGGTGAGATTTCAGGATGAAGATAAGTTGCATTTTAAGTTTAAAATGTCTATCTCTAACTGGTTTACTCCCTGTGTACAGATTTGTCTTCTCTATATGAGGTGATAACCTCCAAACAATGTCTATACTGCAACAATTTCACTGAATGTTGTGGTTTTATTTCATCATGCCATCAATCACCACATCTTCACTGTTTTTTTTTTGTCATAATTAAGTTTATTGAAGCTCTGGCTCTGGCTTAACTGAAACAATGTGTGTGAACAAACTGAAGCCAAGCGATAATTTATGTCACAACAGACCATCATACACCAGCACTAACTGAACCTATGATGCTAAAGTGCAAACACAGCTAGGACACATGAAAACAAAGCAGCAATGAATTGAATCCAGTTACACACCATAAAACTGCTGGGGTGTTGATAGGGTTCAATGCATGTCACTGATGTTTATATTTTAATGCTCTACACAGGCTACAGTGTAGAATGTCCCTGCCCCTTTCAAAAATTCCTTCCAAGACAAATTTAATTTATAAATATACTCTTAGTACTATTCTAGCTCACCAGTCTTAAACTTGTCCTTGTTGATATCAATTCCAATAATTCTCTTAGCTCCTGCTGCTCGACAACCCATGGCTACTGCTAGACCTACAGCTCCAAGACCAAATATAGCACAGTTAGAACCACTCTCCACCTTGGCAGTATTTAGAGCAGCACCATATCCTGTAGTAATTCCACAACCCAGAAGACATACTTTGTCCATTGGGGCATTCTTATTTATCTATAAAATAAAAAGACAAAATACCATGTAGGCACTATTATCACATGTGATTGATAAATAAAGAGCAGGACCCGCCTTTTTGCCACAAAAAATGCATAACAGTTTATTCTTACCTTAGCAAGAGATACTTCTGCCACAACAGTGTATTCACTGAATGTTGAGCAGCCCATGAAGTGAAACACTGGCTTGTCTTTGCAAGTAAAGCGTGTTGTGCCATCTGGCATTAATCCCTTGCCCTGAAAAAATATGGCAAACTTAGTCTCTCTTCCTCCCTCTCTCTCACACAGACCCTATAAGGATGTATTAAATATGTTAACACTTAACTCCCTTAATTATACAACATGAAGATATATTTCTGGAGCAATTGCTCCCACATCAGTTTTGACCAATGACTCAATTTAATGGCTGATTCCAAGATGCTTCTGTGGCATTCTCTGATTGTTCGAGTATGAATTTGCCAAGTTCATACATGGGTGGAACATAAAATTTTTCCCCAAGTAGATAGTTCTATTGTATTCTATAAAATTCTTTTAGCAGCTTAGTCTCTGGTTTAATTTCATTACTTTGGGTCAAAGTGAGCTACCAATGCTGATTTATCAATTTGTTAAAAAGGAATATTCCTAAAGTGTACCTTTCTCCAAATTTCTAAATTTCTCTTTATTTTTCCAATGTATCTTTGGTAACCTGCACATTTAATTTCATATATTCCTGATTTCTGTTCTGTTGGTATGGTGTCTTTTATTGTGGAACCTAATAAATTTTTTATATTATATTTGTTCTTTGGGGCTAACTTTATGCCACGTTCTTTGAATATCCCATTGAATTTGCTGTGGAAATTTGAATAGTACGTGAAGCTTTTGAATTACAAAATCAAATGTGTAGACTGTAACTAACGATACCTCAGAAAACCTAAATGAAATTTGGAATTTTGGAGAAAGGAACACTTTAGGAACCTTTGTTGTAAACAAATTTGATAAAGTCAGAAATTAAACCAGAGGCTAAGCTCCCGAAAGAACTTTTACAACCAAATAGAGCTATCTTTTGGGAAAAAATTTTCACCATAAAAAATTGGAAAAACTTAATGAATCTTGATGTTCCACCCATGGATGAACTCAGCAAGTTCCTACTCAAACCACCAAAAACACCCACAGAAGCACCTTGGGATCCAGCCACCAAATCCAGTAGGTAGTCAACAGCTGAGAATGGAAGCAATTGTCCCTGAAGCATGTCCTAATGTTGTGTAAGTAAGCGGAGTTAGTGTGAACATATTTAATACATACTTATAAGATATACCATCACTCCATTGTCTACAGCATCATAAGTACAATTTGTTTTTTATATATATATAGGATAAAACACTGAGAAAAAGTCACATTTGAGATCGCTATATTTCGGACTCGAGATATATATATATATTAATTTAAATAAAAGCCTTTAAAGCAATCAAAGAATCCATATTCACAGTGCCTGGCCAAATTTCTCTAAAATTATGCATTTTTCTTAAATATAATCTACTTATTTACATGATTTTATCAGTTTTTTTATAGAACAAAATATTAGATAATCATACAAAAACCATGTTATGCTAAATATAAATATAATTAAAGGTAAATGTACCAAAAACTTTCATCACGCTAACATTTATGATGATTCTTTAGTACTGCACAGGGTGTTGACACACTTAAAATATGAAAGAAATAAAATTAAGAGGAATGATCCAGGGTAAAAGTACATGCACTAAGAGCAGTAAAAATAATTCACTATTTAAGGTCTTTATGTTATAATATTTCCTGTAGTTTCAACTTATGTCCAAGAAATAAATGTAAAAATATTGAAAATTTATTTTCTTTTCTTTGTATTCCACAAGATAAATATATAGTTTATGCATACATTGGTAATCTTGCTAGAAGGTATGACTGCTTGTTAAGACATGTAAATTCCAATTTGGTTTTGGGCATTGGTTTTTCTCTTTAGTATTTAGTACGGATAATAGTAAAGGGTTTTGGATTTATGTATTTTATATTCTTACTTGTTATGAAAATTTATGACTAATGGATTACACAGGACAATCTCAACCATACAAGATAATGACCAGGGGAAAAAAAGTTTTATGTTTTGATGCAAATATGAAATTGTAATTTTCATATTAATTCAATTTGGAATCGAACAGTGAAAAATGCATTAATAATCTCTTCTGAATTGAAATATTTAGAACATTCTTTATTGTTTCACTTACATGAGATTTACTCAGGACATGTTTCACAGAACAATTGTCCACAGCCTCAGCTGTTAAACAACTGTTGGATCATTCGTAGAAGTTTGGTAGGTAGATATCTGGGTTGACTCTGGTGGTCTTGTGATAAAACTTGAATTAAGTGCTGTCTGCTTCTGGGATGTGGAAATTCATAAGGTTTTGCTCATGTATTTTTATATAAATAATTTCTCATATATTTAGTTCTTTTGGTTGTTGAACAGTTTTTAATAACTTGATGCCTTTTTCTATTTCAAAACCCAGATACTTACCTACCCAACTTCCTTGAATGATCCAACAATCGTTTAATAGCTGTGGATGTGGACAATTGTTCCACACATTATGTCCTGAGTAAATCTCATGTAAGTGAAACCATAAAGAGTGTTCTAAATATTTCAACTCAGAAGAGATTATGTAAATGCAATTTAAAAGATGACATTTAAGTACAAGTACATTGCCTGGGCTATATATTGGACAATGTGAATCAGTCTTGGGGAGAACTAAGAATTACCTACATATGCTACAACAAAAAGTCATCAGGTTGTGTGCCCTTGAAAAATACAATAGGCTGAAGCCAGTATGAGTAATCTTTACATGATGTCAAAAAAAAAATTGTAGGTTAAGTGTTTTTATAACAGAAAATGGAATAACTGCCATAATCAATTGCCACATTAGCATATGTCGGCTATATCCTGAATATGTTACCATAATATATTGCATGAATCCCAGAATGGATAGAGGAGAAAAACTCTTACATTTGGCAGTTTTTCTGTATCTGTAAGCTTTTTTACACAGCATGGCTTTAGTAGGTCTAAATTCTATAAGTAAAAGTTCCCATTTGAACATTTTTTCGAGTTTAGGAGATTTTTAAGAAATTACATTGCAAGATAAAATACCATGAAAAATATGTGGCTGTTATAAAATTCTTGTGGAGAACTAAGTTATTCCACAGTTCTAAGCTACTGCCATTTTAAAACAGGTAAAGAGAGAGGAAAAAAAAGTGAATTTTTGGTTGCCAATGTTTTATCTATGGATGAAGTAAGTTACAGTCTGTAGCTTGGGTAACTAGAGATTTGCCTAAAGTATTTCAAGAGCTATCCAAACACACTTTTGCCAACCAAAACGACGACTCAATGACAATGACAATGACAATGTGAGGAATGTACCTCACGAAACATGTACCAAAATTACTTTTATAAGTGTGTTTGTGAAACTTAAAGAGAGTTTTAATGTGACAACATGATTTTTAGTGTTTTACTTTAAATCAAAATAAGATTAACAAAAGTTTCACTGTGTGGATTCCCAAATTCCGTAAACACTTTTGCTGATTGGTTTAACTGTAATAGGAAGATGAATTTACAAGTGTTGTAGGAGATTTAGGATAATGACAGACAAAATATAAATGATTCTGGTGAAGCTAAAATATGGAAAAGAAATTACATTGTGAACAATTATTTCTGGAGTCACATGAATATTTAAATGATCAAGGTTTCTTTTAAATTTAACTATTAGCTCTTGATAGTTAAAAAATTATATTAAATTTATATATAGAAAGAACATGAAGGGAAGTGTGGGATAAAGTTCCTAGATGTGGGAGAGAAAAAAGAACTACAGAGGCTATCTGGCAGAGTTTATGTTTCAGAGGGTACACCCAAATCAGTGACAAGCTACATCACTTCTACAGTTCAAAGATGCTGCTAAGCTATTACCATTACTACAGCAATCAACAATACACAGTTTTGATTAAGTTAATGCTTTATGTTTTTGATATTAAAAAAAATGTTAATTCAAGTTTCATTTTTTGCTAATTTTTGGGCTAGTAGTTCATGGCAGTCAGAGTAGTTGATGTTTTTATTATGGTGTGATAAATACAACCCTACTGCTCACCTTGTTGAGAATAACAGTGCATTTCTGTGAGAATAAGATAGTAACATTACTACGTCATTCAAAATTATCATACACATATAACCAATAAGAGTCTAATAAAAGTTAAAAGATTTGTACACATTGATAGGAAATTACAAACGTCACACATTTACTTACAATGTGATAGATTCTAATTTTACCAGCACTTAGTAATGATAGTCCAATGAAATATTTTATATCAATGTTATAAAATAACACATCACTAACTTCGCTTTACTTTTGTAATTTTGTATACCTTCTGACAAAGCTTTGCTGCTGAATCATCCCTCATAAAAACAAACTTTTTCTCCAGTAGATAAAATATTTTAAAATGCTTAAAAAATACCTTTGTTGCCTCACTCTTAATGAACAAGGAAAAAAACTGATTTAAAAATATTTAAAATATTAACATAATGATGAAACACTCATAATGTTTCACTCTCTACATCCAAAAATTCAGGTTGTTTTGTAGGACCTTTGCTCACATCGTCAACTGTTAAACGACTGGTAGATCATACTAGGTTGGAAAGGTAGGCAACTGTGAGGATTCTGGCAGTCTGTTGTTGAACATGTACAGAATATTGTCTAATTCCGGAATATCAAAATTCATAAGTTTTTTGTTCATATTTCTTTTTGAAAATCCTTTCCCATATGTCAAGTTCCTTGGGATGTTGAACAGTTTTTTATAACATGGTGTCATTGCCTATGCATATTTTTTCACAGTCTTTACAATTGCTCTAGTATATACTTGGTTTTTTCTATCTGGGTCTGAAATCTGCTTTATTTAACTTCATTAATTTCCAACACTGTATCTGTTCTGGGATGCTAATGTGATGTTATTTTGTTTGAAATTTTTTTGAAATTTTATTATTAGCTTGTGGGTGGTAAGTGAACATTTTATAATTTTTTTTCTTTTGATAAAGCAACCAAGATGGTAATTTGTTTAATTTCCTTTTGTTTTAGGAATCTTTTAATTTTGTGATCAATCATCTGCTTTTTCGAACCCATTAGAAGTGGCTGTTCTATTATATGCAGGTATTCTTTTTTTATATTCATCTTTGTTAAGTGGTACATTAACTAATCTGAATACCATGCTGTTGAAAGCTTTTTCCTTATGAGATCTTGGGTTAAAGCCATGGGTCTTAATATAATTGTCATTGTGTGTATTCTTTCTGTAAATGCCAAATTCTAGTTTATTCTTACTTTTTATTATCTTCAAGTACAGAAGTGGAAATATGTTGTTGGTTTCAATTTCTATAGTGAATTTAATTGTGGGCCGCTGCAGGTTTAATAGTTTAATTGCATCTTTTACATATCTCTTTTGCACAATAGCAAATATATCATTTACATATCTATATCAGATCTTGAAGATGCAGGGGAAGGCTTCATTGATGTGTTTCAAAATAATGCATAAATAAGTCAGCTAGAAAATAGGGCTGCCCATTACTAATCTTGATTTGTGTTTGAAAAATTTTCCTTCAAATGTGAAAAAGGCTTGATTTAAGCATAGTTCGGTGAGTTTAATGTACTGCTTGACATGTGTCTCTGTTAGTTAGGAAGATTGTAACCATTTTCTTAGAAGAGTTAATATTTTATTTTGTAGCATACTGGGAAACAAAGCTTTGACATCAAATTAAATCAATGTCATTGGGAGACAATTTGTAAAATTTAATTTTATTAATGAGATCCAGAGAGCTATTCAAGCTTAAAATGTGAAACTTGGAAATGTGTTAAACTTTGAAGATAACCCGTTTGCTAAGTGATAAGAAGGAGTGTTGATGTTATTAATAATTCGTCTCATGCTTTTCCCAAGTTTATGAATTTTTGTTAGGCCAAAATCCTTGTTAAAGATGGATTATTCACTTTGATTTTGTAATGGTTTGCTTTTGAGAATTAGGTGTTACTTTTTAGGATTTCTTCTACTGATTTTTTGCATTTGTCTAAAGGATCTTTTTTAATTTCAATGAATTCATCATGTTTAATAGCTCTTGCATTCTTTGTCTGTAATCCTCTTTGTTCAAGATCACAATTTTTGTTCCCTTATCAGTCTTGGTATAAATTACCTCTTTATTAATTAAAATGTAAATTATAACTTGCACAGTGAAGCTTATCATATAATTGATATTGTTGTATGATTTAGTGGAACTACACACTCTTAACGCTTCACTTACTTGTCATAATATATAGAACCGGTTTCCAGAACATTTAGTTCTCATCATCAGCCAGCTGGCGAGAACCAAATGCTCTCAAAACCGGTTCTATATATTATGACAAGTAAGTGAAGCATTAAGAGTGTGTAGTTCAACTAAATCATACAATAATATCAATTGTACCTCTTTAATGTTACGAGATTTAATAAATATTACATGAAAACTAGGGCTTTAGTTTCTTTTTAAATTTCTTGTAATATAATGAAAGATGCTTTCCTGACAAAATTTTTATGTTTTAAATTGAGGTTTTCAATGGCTAGTTCAATATTTGCTGTACATTCTTCTAAACTGGATGAAAAGTTGATACATTTGCGTTAAATCTTTCTTTGGAGAGATTGATTACTTTGAGGTGATTTGTCTAGTGGTGCCCAGAGACATCGATAGTTTTAAATATAATTCTAAATTTATTGCTGAAGTCTCCATAGTGTTTGCACTTTTCTAATTCAAAAACTTTCTTTTCAGCTGCTCTCTGTGCGTATTAGAATTGAAATAAACTTTTTGCTTCCTTACCATATTCATTCCAGAGCATCTTTGAATTTTTGGTCCAAAAGTGAGCTGCTACTGTTGATTTATCAACCTGCTTATAACAGATATTCCTAAAAAATTCTTTTCTCCAAATTTCTCTTTGTTTTTCCAATGTATCTCTGGTCACAATCTGCACATTTGACTTCATAAATTTCAGATTTCTGTTCTCTTGGTATGGTGTCTTTTACTGCACAGGTTGCACAGTAAAAGACACCATACTAATATTTGAATTTCTTTATTTTATCAAGTTGTCAAGTGGCTTGAAGGAGAAAGATTTTCATTGTCTTTGCCCAATTTTGCAATTACTTAATTGGACTCTTAGGAAGAGCTTTTCTAAACTTTTTTACTGTTTTGCCAGTAGTTTGTTAAAATTTGTGTCAGCCTTAAGGTGAATATAATGCAGAATTGTTACTGATCTTCCAGTTATCACTTTGGTATTTTTCTATTAACATGACAAATGGAAAATACAGTGGTTGGTGTTGAGTAAGTTTAGGTAATCTCTAACTTATGCAGTGCTGGTTCTAAGTACAGGAAATGAAAAATCTGCTTTTCATTTTCCTCTATAGTCACATTATTAATATTGTTATTATTATTACTGATTGTGATGTCACGATTTCATCGTAACTATGCACATCAAGATTGTTTTGGTTACTAACTGCCTCCGTTTAATGGCAGTTTACTTTTGGCCTCTTTCTAGTTCAGAGGAAGAGAACATTATACTTTTGATAAGAGTATGTTATGCCCTAAGAAGAACTATTTAAGAGGACTTAATAGGTTCCCAAATTTGGTTCTCATATACATTGGTGATGTTATGAAAACAATGTGTAAGTGCCATATGAATAAGGCTAAACCCTTACATATTCTCAAATTAGCTTACAGAACTTGTGCTAACCTGAGTTAAACGGATCTTTCCACACAAGTTTGTTTTTGGTGATTTACAAAACTTGCACTCTCCACACTGTGGTATGTATAAAGGTATAACATGGTCACCTGCAATAAAGAACATATATAATAAACATAAATAGCTGCAGTTTTTGCCTATATAAGCTATAGCTCCAGTTCCTTGGAGATAAACACCCTGACATTAACAGAGTACTCCATTCAAGGAGTTCCAGTCCTTAAGAAGATTGCATCCATACCCAGATACCTGGGTCTTTCAAAAGTGCTGCCACCACTTTACCACACACAGTACCAACCCCACCTCACTTGGCATTTTTGAACTAGTAATAAAACAGAGTGAAATGGGAGAACAAAAAAATTGAAATAGATCTATTCTGCATTTGCTTAAGTGACCAGGGAAAACTACAAAAAACACACACGCTAGTCAGGTATGGAAATGCTGCAGTCTGATGATTGGCAGTGAGTAAGTACAAAATCCTGATATTACGGCTTGAGCCATCACACTAGGTTAGTAAATAGTTAATTCTATAAGTTGTTTGGATGACAAACTGATGTTTTTGAGTACCCAGGACATATGTGCAATTTTAAATAAATCATGGTTATTAAAGAGTCTATGAAATATTGTAACCGGATAATTTAACTTACTTTAGAACAGAAAAACAACTTTTTATTTTTTTTTTGTTATTATTACAGTAAGTATTGTAAATGGAAGAATGTTAAATTTTGATTTTTTAGAAGTCAACTTGTGACTGGAACATTTATGTAAAACTTACTATTAGATTATATTCAGATTATCATCACTGAGCAAAAGGAAAAGACTGTTCATTTTTTAAACCTGCAGCATGTCGTGTGTTCTAAATTATTACAACAAGTAATTATTATTTCTCAAGTGTTAGATAAGGTTAGATTTAGTTTAATGTATAACATTTTTTAAAATTTTCCACTGAAAGATAGTTAAATTGTAAAACCCTAGATTAAGTTAGCTTTATATGTTTCCTGACAATTATATTTTGAATATAAGTTCAAAAAAATGTAATTTTGTTCATTTTGAGAAATAAAGCTGTGGGACAGCTTTATACTACAGTATCCATATATTGTTCTGAAAATATCAACAGAAGAGAAATGAGCGCTGAAGGAAATGCTGCCAACATAATTATTTCATGTAAAATTATAAATTCATAATTTATTATGGTAAAGTTTGAAAATAATTTACCTTATTCATTTGTTTTTGTTTCTCAGATGTGCCATTAGGAGCATGCAGATTGCAAAAAGCTTTGCAGGAGTAAAACAATTGGAGTCAAATAAGAGTTCATTTTCATGCAAGGGGTTTTCATAAAAAACTATTTGACAAAGCCAAAAATTATAAAAAATATATAACCAATGAAATGAAAAAATCCTTAAAATTTATTCATATAATACAAAGGTGGAACAGTCCAATGTATTCAATCGTAACATGTTTTGTCACCTAATGTCAAGGCATAGCTTTTATTTTTGTGTTCAAATGGATATTGCATTGACAGATTCTAGCATGATTATCTGTAAAAGCAAGAAGAATTTAAAGAAAAAATAATAATACTTTTCTATGCAAATATAGGTTATGATTCAGGCCCTATTTTCAGTCTGTGAAAGCAAAAAAAATTAATAAGGTGACCTATTTTCAAACATTACTGGTTAATTTTCATATTGTAGTTAACCTAGCCCTTTTTATATCCTATTAAATTTATTGTAAAGCCATAAATTGTTTTTATACTAAAAGACAGTGTTTTGTTGGCAATATATTTTGTTGGCAATACTTTCTTATGCATACGTGTGTAATGGAGGTGGGTACCATTAAACAACAACTGTACAAAATTGTTTCTGGTGTATTTTAAGCAAACAAGCTTGCTTTTGTAATTTTTTTTTTTTTTTTTTAAATTCAAGACACCTTGCTGTAAGTGCCTCTCTAACATTACTAAATATTGTCGTAAAATGGTCTCATAATGTTTTCAGTCATCACTTGATAAATATAAATTGCAAATTATAATTATAAAATACGTCATATCTAGAGACATTTTAATAAGGAGCTATATCTACCTGGTTGCACAGAAGTGACTCCTTCACCCACACTCTCTACAATTCCTGCTCCTTCATGTCCCAGAACACAAGGAAACACTCCTTCAGGGTCCAGTCCATTTAATGTATATGCATCTGTGTGACATACTCCAGTTGAAAGGATCTTAATGCGAACTTCTCCAGCTTTGGGTGCTTCAACCACAATGGTTTCTATTGAAAGTGGTTTTTTTGGTTCCCAAGCAACTGCAGCACGGCACGTGATAGCCTACAAAATGCACATAGTTGTGGATTTTTTACTGACAAGCTTCATGAGTAAACTTACCCAGAATAACATGCTCACCTCCTTAAAGTACAAACACAACAATTGGCGAAAATGGAGTTCCAATTCATATTCAGTTTTATGATTTTTGGGTACAAAAGTTAACTGCCACTGATGATTTATCTATTAGTTTAAATCAATATTCTTAAAATGTTACTTTCTTCAAATTTCTAAATATCTCTTTGTTACCTTAATTTCTGATTACATCTTGCACATTCACTTTTGTATATACACACACACACACTCAACTGGACCTAACCTTGAGTAAATCCTATAAACTGGAGGACAAAGTGGTTTATTCTTTTGTAATAATAACTCCACCTTCTCTATTATATAAAAATTATGTAATATATAAACTAGCTCACATACAAGAAAGGGAAGTTTAAAAGTAAGCTGCATATGTTCAGTTTCAATGTTACCTGGAACCATAAGCTGTAAAAAGTATTGTAATGTAATGCCTTATAACTTTAATATGTACAAGTTTCCGGCTAGCTTGAAATTCAAGAAACCATTATTCTTATTTTATCTGCTTCCTTGCAATTAAACGTTCACTGGTGACTTAAGTAATGGTCACCGGTGTTTAATGCTGATCTTTGTTTAAATCCTATAATATCCTCCTAACCAGTTATCATTGTTGGTAACCATTAACAAACCCCTACGCAGATTTCTGGGGCAATTTTATGGGCGAATTTACGTAAGTGCAAATTATTCCTGAAGTATATTAAATAAGTTACCATGCTAAATAACGCAGAGTCAACTCCCAAACTACTAATAGGCTTAATAATCTTTACCTTTCCAGCCATGGACGACATCCTGAAATAACCTTCCAAATTATTTTGATAGGTCTGCAAGTTTTCAGCTAAATGCAACCTTTTTAGTCCCACGTGCTCGTAGCAAGTCCACACAGATACCGGGTAGTGGGTACGGTATTCCTTTATCTTCTCACCAAAGTAACGAATAGATCAATGGCTCTGTGTCAACATTGCAATAGATAAATCATTACATAACGCAATCACATGCGAATGCTTATTGATTCGACCACGATTCGACTTTGAACCAACAATTAATGGTCACTTCAACTTCATTGGGAGATGCAATTTTGTAGTTGGTACAACCGGTCTGTGCAACGATAACCTATAAACCTAGTAACCACGTACTACCACTACTATTACACGCAGTACAGAATATGTAATAGTGTGTTCTGGGGTAAGTTAATTGGAGGGATCTTTGAAATGAGTATGACTAAGAGAGAGAGAGGGATTAATTATATGTTTATGCCTTTCGTGTAAACTATGGCTTCGTTTTTGTAGTTTTTATATTCTCACATCTTCGACAACCGTTATTTTTATAGCAATTATTCCCTGAAAATAGTTGGAATTCCACAAATTATAAAGAGATGTTACCGAGATATTACATGCTTCCCTTCTCTCGTCTAATTTCAAAATTAAAGAAAAATCCTCTTTACCTACACAAGTTAAAAAGCACATTAAAATCATGAATGAAACATATGGTCGCAAGATTTTGAAACTGCAAAAAAGAGTTTGTATGATTGTGATAATTTAAACATGGAAAGTTGCCTGAAAAAAAGAATATTTTATAATCACAAAACAACAATATGTTCCATTGGTTATATTACATATTGAACAAAGTTTCTCCATGTATAAGTATCTCCTGAGCTGAAAAGTTCCACTAACTTACATTTGAAAAGGTGCATAATTCAGTGTAACAAATTGATTGAAACCCTATAGATGCCATATTTACTTTCCAAATATTGGCTAATCTATGTTATTTGCTACTACATTCAATAAAGAATGCTAATGTATCTGGTTTAGATATGAACAAAAGCATTTATCAGCCCCTTTTTTGAAATCTTTTTGTAGACTTTTTCTGAATCTTTCTTTCCTCTTTCCAACCATAATTTTGCACCTTAAAATCTGTCCTCTGCTCATTATGTGTATCATCTTAATCTAATCTTTAATGCATACAATAACAAAATTGCTCTTATTTCATTGAAACTAATTCATTTAAGGTAAAGAGAGAAGTAAATGACATTCTATGCGGTAATATGAAATATGCATGTACATACATCAGCATTCAATTAATTTATTTCTACTTTGTTTTCGAACATTATCACATAACATGCTTAAAATCTTCCATGTATTGTTAACAAAGTATTTGTCATCCTTTTTGAATATATCAAAGAGCATGTTTACTGTACTATAAGGTTCGTGATATGAAATGCAATGAAGACCAAATTAGATACTATTTGATTTAACTAGAAGCAGATTATTTATTATCAAAGCTATTTTAAATATGAATTGTGATATCCTTCAATAAACTTGTACATTTACATACCAAACTGAAAAAACGAAGAATGTAAGGAAGAGTAAAAAGTTTTAAATTATTTGTATATGAATTTTTCTAAAATATGTAAGGTGGGAGATTTAAAAAAATGCAATTGAAATATAATCTGGAAAGTGTGGGAGATCTGGAAACTCTTAATGCAGCAGCAGCAACAACATCAAACTATGGTGCTCTTAATTTCTTTGGAAAAATCTCTTCTTCCATGAGCTTAAAAATGTGTATGCTTCCAAATGTTTAAATTTACGTGGTATTCACCTTTCCAGGGCAAGGAAAAATTCCACAAAAAATATATTAATATACTACTGATGGCAGTCATGCAGACTACAAGGCCACAGGGGCAGTTTTTATAATTTCTATATACAATTGCTACTTAAGACTTCAACCTGCTTCAACTTTTTTTCTTAAGTAAAAATATACAAATTTTACTTTAAAACTACCCAGAAAAAATATTATTATTAATTAATAATAATAATTACTATTATTCAAGACCCTGTCTCTATACTGTTATTTTTGTTATATAATCAATAATATCAGTTCTTCACTTTTTTAATCCTGCATGCAAACTACATCTGAAAAGGTAGGTCAGAACTGTCAGTAAAGGATGTGCATTGCTGCTGATAAGAATTGTTTAGTTTTAGAATAGTAAGTAATTACTGTATCACTGCATTTCATTTCCCTTCAAAGATTTAATACAGAATAATGCAATTTCATTTGCTGCAGCTTTTTAAGAAATGAATTAGCTGCTCAATGTCATGCAGAATTTCAAGAATGTTTTACGGGGTTCATCCACCTGACAGATCTATAGTTCGTAAAATAATGCTTAAATACAAAACAAGAGGATCAGCGTTAGACAAGAAAATAAGGTGCAGGTGACACGTACTAAATGAAAAAACTGAATATCTGCTCAATTGGAACATTCACCACAAAAAATTTCTTGCAACGTTAGGTAAGAAACATTACAAAATGGCAACCATCTAATTCCGGTCTGATTAATTTATGTGTGTTGCATTATAAATTCTTATACACACACACATATTGTAATAATGTCAAACGTTGATTTTAAACAAATAATTTACTCATTAATCTATGCCTGTATTCAGCTAATCAGTTGTCTATTACTAGAATATTCAGCAGACATTTATTTCACCCGTATCTTATTATTAGCAAACAGGGATCAACCATACATCAGCACATTCTGCTACAAAATTGCTAAACTCTCATCCTACAAGGTTACTGAAGTGCTCCCCTTATACCATCTCAGGAAGGAGAAATTTTATCTTCCGTGAAAAAGGTAAGCGTATTGTCAGTACCCTGTCAATCATGTGGCAGGCTGGGTGTGGGCAGCTCTCCTGTGTGCTGCTGGCTGCTGACCAATTCATGTGCATGGAAAAACAAAATGATGACCCCAATACATTGGTTGCAGAACATAACAATACTTAATACTATATGAGCTCCTTAAAATTTACAGCCATTTAGTATGTTTTAAGGGTTTTTTTGTCTTACAACATGCAATAATTATATTAAAAAATAAACCATTTAGCAAATTTCAAAGAAATGAAGCTATTGCATAATATATATTGTATGTATAATGTTATGTATAATGCTTAGCAGTCGCAATTTTTGTTTTTTCTCAATGAAGCTCGGCATATAACCATCAATTAACAAATGGTTTGCTGAGTTTGTTAACCAACAAAATTGAACCATTGGGGGTGGAGGTTAACCTAAAGTTAGTTAGTTCTCAGAGCATTCAGTGAGTTCGTGGAGCAGCCACAGAGACCTATGAACATTGAACTTGTCATATACAATTACCACAGTAGCTTTCAATCTGTATTTAGAAAAATTTGTTTGCATCTACATAAATAATTACAATAAAAATAAAAAAAGAACACTTAGAACAACTCAACCAACACCAAAAACAGACAAGTCTCCCGAAATGCATCTTACTTTTGTGTAAGTGAATACATTAGTTGAAGTTATATTGCCACTCCATTGTCAACAGCTTCGTAAGTACAATATTCATAACATTTGTTTTATCTAGATTTAGAGACAATTTGTTTGCTTTGAACCATACACACAATGAACTGAGAACCAAATTTAATTTAATGGCACAATCATTAAGGCTCTTTCCATTTATCAATATGCTTGTGTCATCTGCAAATAGAACAGTATTTCCTACGTCTTGGATAGATAAGGAGAGGTCATTTATATATATTAGAAAATGAAGAGGACCTAGAACAGATCCTTGAGGCACTCCATAGTTAATAATTCCCCACTCAAATGCATTGTTTTTATTATTGAAGAGACAATTTATCACTATAAAGCGAAATTTTAAAAAAATATTGAAAAATATCTTTAGCGACTCCAGCTTTTGCTTTGTCTCAACGGGACCAATCGGAGTGCAGATATATCTGAAAAGCTTTTGGGGGTTAAAGCGAAATTAAAAATCACTCTAATGGCTGCAATTTTAAACCTTTTTAAAGGAAACTTGGTATATGCCATTGAAATAAAGTAGGAAAAATAATTTTTGAAAATCAGTGAAATTGCACAATTAGGAGGAGGGTTTACCTGAAACCCAAAATTTAAAAATTGCTCCAGTGGCATTAATATTTTATTTTTCGTAACGAAACTCCATATACGCCATTTAAATAGAATAAGAAAAATTGTTGTTGAAAATCAGGAAAATTTGGACGTTGGGAAGGGAAGGGTTTGCCTGCACCCCAAAATTTAAAAATCACTCTAGTGGCGTTAATAATACATTTTTTCACAATGAAACTCATATGTGCCATTTAAATAGAATAAGAAAAACTGCTGCTAAAAATCAGGAAAATTGGTACAGAAGGGGGGTTGCCTGCACCCCAAAATTTAAAAATTGCTATAGTCGCATTAATATACATTTTTTCACAACAAAATTCCATATATGCCTTTTAAATAGAATAACAAAAATAGTTTCTGAAAATCAGGCCATTAGGAGTGAGAGGGTGGTTACCTGAATCCCAAAATCTAAAAATCATTCTAGCAGCAACAATAATTGTTTTTTCACAACAAAACTTGGCATATACCATTTAAATCAAATAAAAAATATAGTTTTTGAAATAATCAGATTATTGGGAATGGGGATGTACTTGAAAAATTTTGGGGGTTAAGCTCAAATTTAATAATCATTTTAACAGCTGCAATTTTAATTTTCTTAAAGCAAACTCAATATATGCCATTGAAATAAAGTAAGAAAAATCGTTTCTGAAAATCAATGAAATTGGGCTATTAGCAGGGGGAAGGGTTTACCCAAAATGCAAACATCTCTCTAGTGGCATTATTGTTTTGCAAAAAACTCCATATATACCATTTAAATAAAATTGGGGGGGTTAAATTGGACTATTAGTAAATGGTTTGCCTGCACCCCAAAATTTTGCTCTAGTGGCATTAATATAAGTTTTTTGCAACAAAACTCCGTGTATACCATTTAAATCAAATAAGAAAAATAGTTTTTGAAAATCATCAGATTATTGGGAGTATACAAGAAAAACTTTTGGGGGTTAACCCAAATTTAAAATTGCTGAAATGGCCACAATTTTAATTTGTTTAAAGTAAATGGGATATGTGCCATTGAAATAAAATAAGAAAAATAGTTTCTGAAAATCCGTGAATTTGGACTATTAGCAGGGAGGGGTTTGCCTGCACCTCAAAATTTAAAAATCGATCTTGCAGGCCCAATATTTGTTGTTTGTTTTTTCCCACAACAAAACTTGACGTATACCATTTAAATGAAGTAAGGAAAAAGTTCAATTAAAACTGAATGTAGGAATCAGCACAGTGAAACTATCATAAAATTGGTTTAGACTAAAAGTAAAAGAGTCGTTAAATGGTTGACAATGTGAACCAGTGCCTCGCGACACATGTCCCAATTTACTTTTAAATAAGTTTATAAAAGTGAAATATCAAGAAAGTTTTAATGTACTGACATGATTTTTAAGTAGTACTTTTAGTCTAAACCAGATTTTAAGCATAAAGTTTCTGAAAATCAGTGAAATCAGGTTATTAGCAGTAGGGTTTTACCTGAAACCCAAAATTTAATTACTGTTCTAGCTGCACCATTTGCCTTTTCGCAACAAAACCCTACATATATTATGTAAATAAAATAAGAAAAATAGTTCCTGAAAATTGGCCATTAGGAGTGGGGGTATGCCTAAACTCCAAAATTTAATAATTGCTCCAGCAACACCAATATTTGTTTCTCACAACTAAATGTGATTTATACTTCTTTGTTTATTAAAAATTTAAAATAATCAACACTCATGAGCGTTTCACTCCTTTAATTATTAAAATAACAGGACATGTTTCGTGAACATATCGTTCACATTGTCAAATGAACTGGAGAGTCCTTGGCACCTTAAAGCTATCTGGCATTCATTTACTCAAGGTAAGGAGAACTTCCCAAAAAACATTACACAAACAGCTTGACCTGACTAGGAATCAAGTCCAGGATCTTCAAATTACTCACAAATATTAGACCATGAAGACAGTCACTTCCAACAATTGTATGCTGCCTAATTGACTAAGAATTTTAAAAAGTTTTTGCTCCCATAAAAAGGTCTATTTTACTTCAACATTTTATATTCTTTGAAGATGGTAACTGCAGCCTCATATATTACCCATTTCTCTTGGATGATGTCTTCATGTTGACTGGAGTTAATTTTTAACCTGATTATGGAATCCTAAGTAAATGTGTATCCTAATTTATTTATTGTCTAGTATATTTTCAGAAAATGTAGTTATACTTTTTATTATCTGTTATGCAAATAAAGCAGATACTCAAAAAACATGCGCATATCCATATTGAACTAATATTTTAAAAACCAAATTTTATGCGTTTTGAGCTGAATATATATATACTTCATTTATCACTGCATCCATGATTAGCGAACTTACTACACTCTCCTTTGCATCAATTACTCCAAGATCAAGAGAATAATCAATGTTTCAGAAATGTATTATATTTATTCTTTCAAATTATTTCGAAACTTCCTCTTTTCAGAAGATACTCTGATAAAAATTACTGTATTACAGAGCAATTTAAAACATTCTTTAAATCTTTTTATTCCATTGTTAATCTAATTATTTCTGGTGCTGCAGGTGGAGGTGCGCTGATATCACGGACAGGTGGTAGTGGTTTTATCTTTCTACCAAATCGTCCAGTTTTACGTTGCCACCAGCCTGATCTCGGTCTATTCCCAAGTTCTCGGTTTCTCTGAGCACTTCCTATGTGTGTTTTGTTATGCATTACATTGGAAACCCGTCCTGGAAAAAAACAAAACAAAACAAAAAGTTTAAACTTCTGAAAGTCAACAAAAATCCTACAATTTTTTGGCATCCAGAAAAATATGAAAAATGTAATATATGCATTTTCCTATGTATTCTACTCACAAGGAATGTAAAATTTATGTACACAATTATGCAATGTCATTTACAGTCCTTTAAGTAATTTGCATATCTATTATGATAAAAATGAACTTTTTTTTATAAAATTGAGAGCTCTTGATAGAAAAAGCCTCATGACAGGGTCATCACAACAAAGAGACATATAGTATTGTTGTTTGACTAGAGATGTCTCTTGCACTAAAAGTGAAAATAGCAGAAATATATTTTGTATGGAATACCCATTTCTCATCAGTTTCTATTAAGTTTTGAGTGATATTCAGACTGGCAGCTTTATCACAGAGAGTAAGAAATATATGTTTACGGAATGTTGGAATCCACACAGTGAAACTTTTGTTAATCTTATTTTGATTTAAAGTTTCACACAAACTGTGTTTGTGAAACTTAAAGAGAGTTTTAATGTGACGACATGATTTTTAGTGTTTTATTTTAAATCAAAATAAGATTAGTAAGAAATATGATCAATCAATAACCTTATATGTGAAATGGAGAGGCAATAACAATAGTTTCTTTCCTCCAAATACAAAATAGCTAAGGTACAGAAAGTTCTGAAGGAAAAATGGACAAATATCCTGGGAAGAGATAAAGTCCTCATGTCAGAAAGGGATGGATGGAGTAAATTAAAAAATCAAGTCACAGTTCTGTTTCCTATCATGTATCAAATTGGCAAGGGGTGAACATCTGCATGTTCAATGTTTATATATACTTTAAAAAAAGGGAGGGGAGAACCCTATTCTGATTTGAGAATAAATGTTGCACAACAGCTGCAGAAATGCCTGAGTACTCTATTTGAGGTTGACTTTCTACAAGTTTAATGCTTTTGCATCTACAAGGCAAAAGTTGGGTTTATTTTCCTGTGCATATCCCTCCTATCGATAAAAAGAAACATGTAACTGAAAGATGTGTTATAGGCTACAGCAGAGGATAAAAATGTGAAAATGTATGGCAGTGCAAAAAAAAATGTGCAGTTGGTTTCAATTTGCTGAACCACTTCAAGATGTGCTATACTAAGCCATCATATTAGATGTTCATAATCAGTAATTGATAGTGTTCTTGCTTTGCATGCAAAATTTGAGTAAAAAATCTTCATCAGTGCATCTGTTATGGTGATTTGTATGTAAACATGCTTTTCATATCCCCCAGAGCTATTTAAACCTGATGTCTTTGAGCTGGGAAAGATATTTAAATATAGTTCAAATGAGTTAATATATGAAATTTAATGCATGGTTAGAAGAATAACGAAAATGAACACTATCACTATGATTATTACTATGTGAAATGGAATAACTGTTAGAGCAGACTAAAGGAGCCATCTAAATAAATACGAGTTTCTTGTAATACGCATTGTAAGTCATGTGAGATGAGGTTTGGCACGTCCATATTCCATTAGTGATCTAATCACTGATAATAGCCTTGATATTTGGTAGCTATCCCATTATTAATCTATCATTGCCAATGCATCATAATTGTAAAATTTTCTAATGAAATGCTTTTATTTTGGCATAGGGTTTTTCAATCATAATGCAGGAAGCTTTAAAAGTGGGAATAACCAAGACAAACTTAAAAAATTGTGAGCCTTATAGATGTTCATTAAAATCTTTTAGTAGTATTAAGCACTTTTATTAACAAAGCATAAGCCAATTTCACTTAATACAAAATTTGGGATGTCTACTCATAAATTTATGTAAAAATAAGTTGCTTATAAGGTGGATTTATAAAACACTGATTCAAATTATTTTTGTGTTTCTTGTAATTTTACTGCAACCTATGAAAATGTTAAATGAGAACAGTAAACACTAGAACCAGGGAATGATCATTTTGACCAATTTAAAAAATTTACACTGCTTTGCTACTATAAATTTTATTATCAATCTACAACTTTTCAAGTTGTATCATAGATTATTTAGGCAAGGTAACTTTTATTTATACTGAATTAATTGTTGAATTACCTGGAGTTTATACTTAAAACTGCCAAGTGGTAGTATTGACTGCTGTGTTTTTCTAATAATAATTGCTTTGTTTTAACTCGACTGTTGTAAGTTAAAGGAATGTATTGTTAGAGTTTATTATTATTATTTTTATTATTAACATCATTGCTATTCTATTAGTATTATTGTAATCAAACAAAAAATACTTCTCTCTACATATCACTTCTAAAATTTAAGGTTGTTGTTGATTTGGTTTATTTACGGGTGCTCTTTAATAACTCAAGCCATCAGCATCCCAATAAATTCAGCACATGAAATGGTTGATAAATTTTGCTTCGGCTTCTTTTTTGTGCTGTAAATCTTCAACATGGGACCTATGGCTTTACTTTCCTTCTGAAGGAATCCACACTTGGGATGTTTACACCTGCTACCTTGGGTCTACAAGGCAAGTATGATTACCACTAGACCACCAGGACCAACAAAATTTAAGGTGCTACTCTGATTGTTTATTAAGGGAAAAGAAAGAAAAACATTCTTGAACAGTTCTTGCATTCAGATATTGCAGTATAGAATATTGAAAAAAGAATTTTGGACACAATTAACTTCTGGAACAAAATAAATTTTGCAGATGATCCCATGAAATTATTGGCAAGAAAGTATTCTGTTTATTCTGGAATACATTTTGGAGAGTGCATATTTTCCACAACATCCTTGACTTAGCTGCATTAATTCACAGATTATTTTCAAGAAAACAACAGGGAGAAGGATAAGTTACAAAATTTTATCCTGTAACTCACAGCTGAACTACCCACAGAATATATGGAAATTTGCAATCAAACGAGGAGGATAGAAGAGGATGAAAAAAATATTTGGAGTAATCCAAAAAGTTCTTAATCACATATAGCACTGCCAAAAATAAGGAAATGTAAAAACAATGTAAATACAATTTGTAATAAATGCAGAAAGCATGTTTGCAGATCCTATGCAAAAATAACAATAAAAAAGTAGGTTTTACTGAATGAAAACAGAACATTTATTTTAAATTACTGTATTTGTGTTTTGTTAGCTCTTAATTTAAATACAGGGTGATTAAAAATGATGGACACACTTTTAGTTAGCTATATTTCCTGAACTATATGTTTATTTTAATTCTGTATTTGATTACACATACATGGAGGTTTATAAATGGTCAATATACCGCCCTCCGGCTGCACAGATAATATCTAGATAGTAGCTGATTTCATCCCATACTCGAAGAACGTCTTGAATTAATGAGTTCACCTCATGTATGACACAGTTTCTCTTTGGTCATTCAAATTCATGGAAAGAGATGGTACATGAACTACATCTTTCACAAACTCCCACAAGTAGAAATTGTAGGGTGTGAGATTAGGAGACCTCGGTGACCAGAACAGAAGTGCCAAGTCTTCCTTCCCCATGCAGCCAATCCATCATTGAAGTAGACATTCATTCAAGAAATGTCAAACAGTCTGATGCCAATGGGGTGAAGCTTCGTCCTGCTGAAAAAGTAATTTCCTGAATCTTCATTCATTAGAGGAACAAGTCAGTTTTGCAGCATGCTAAGATATCTTACTCCAGTAACCAACCATCTTTTTGTCAAAAAAGGAAGGTCCATAAACCTTTGTCAACGATAGGATGCAAAACACATTAACTTTTGGGCTATCCCACGCATGTTCCAGTGTTACATGGGGATTTTGTAGCCCCCATATCTGAATGTTGTGCCTGTTGACTGTCCCACTTAGGTGAATAGTAGCTTCATCACTAAAAACTACACAAGGCAGAGACATTTCATCTTCCATGTTTCGAAGCATACAGTCCTGTACCAGTTGTGGATGGTATGGTTTGTACACTAACTGGCACCTCAATACATGCCAGACAGTTGTTTGCAGAAGTGTAAGTTCCTTGCTTGCTCTACAAGTTGATTTTATTGGGCTATGTGCAAAGCATGCTTGAATGTGCTCCACCTTCTCCTCTGATACACGCAGGCAGCCTGGGCTTTTACCTTTAAGCCTGATTCATCATATTGCTTATTCCAATGATAAATGCTCTTCCTTGTTGGAGGTTCACTTACCCCAAAATGCACACTGCACTGGAGTTGCACACTCACTTTTATTGAAATCATGAATGCAGAAAATCTTGTGTTGCACAGTAGCTATTTCCCCTACAACTGATGCGGTATGTATGCGGAACAGCTGATACTACAGTGTAGTGCTGGAGCGCTGTAGTGGTAGTATTCGCAACTTTACAACATCTTCAAATATACTTGACAGCATTCAAGTACAATGTATAGTGCAGGAAATATAGCAGATTGAAAATGTGTCCATTTTTAATCACCCTGTATAATGGAAAATGACCTAAAGCAATGTACAAATACTTAGGACAAAATGTCAATAAAGGCTTTCTATAGGCTTAGTATTATGTTTTATTTTACTACTTTTCTATGTATTCATTATTACACATGTTATATAGTGATACATTAATGTTTCAATTAGTATTAAGTTAGCTTTTAACATTGCCAATCTAAATAGCCAATTGGTGGTTCTAAATGTATAACAAGTATCTAGTGGTTCTAGTGTTTAAAAATTAAGTTACTTCATATTTGTAACACTTACCTACAACTGCCATGCAATGTTGGTCAAATGAAAATTCATGCTTTGATGGCATCTTTACTATAACTTTGTCATTAACCTTCCTTACGGTCTTGCCATAGGTACCTGCCGCATGAATGCAAGCAGAACCTTTCCCTGGAAACTTCTCCACACAGCATACAATTGTTCCTGTTGGTAATGCTCCTAAAGGATAGGCATCTCCTTCTTTAGCTCTCACTGCAATACACAATTTTTGTGTCTTAATCATAGATTTATGAAATTTGGGCCTCCTATTAATTAAACAAATTCAGAAATGTATTTATTTTTGGATATTTAAATTAATCTCTGGATTAATATAATTAGAGGTTATGAAAAAAATACCTTTTATCTTTGGAATAAGAGCGGTGTTGCAAGTTTGCTAATAGAAGTATTACAATACATAAATATAATCATAGTTACTTCCATACTACAGCAATAATTTACAAGACTTAGATTTAATAATACAATTTAAACTTTTTATAATTCAAAATTTTTAATAACTAATTCTATCAGTGTGCTAAACTTTAAAAGCCAAATCAATAAGTTAAACATCTTATCACCTGGAATGCGGGGAATATAACTTGAAGTTTTTAATAGATCTCCTTCTTTCATATTTTCAGTAGCAATGATATATTTCAGTTTGTCAGCCACTGCCACAAGCGCTATGTTTGCTGTTCTACAACCATCTTCCATAATCTGCATAACTCTTTCTTCAAGTGGTGGACCCTCCTCTTTGGGACCTTCTCTTTTCCAAGCAATCCAGTGATATTTTTGCTTTATACCACCACCAATTCCTTTTGCAATCACACGACCTTTAACAAATGACAATATAGGTACTAACATTTGTGTTAATATACTGGGGAAATTGTAACAAAAACTTGTGTTTCTGTATTTCCTCATGCATACGCAATGATCTGTATATTGGAATAGCAGCAACCATGTCTGCTTTTAAAAGTTCTTCTACATCTTAGCATTTATGCATAAGTTTTTCTTACCAGTTATTGGATCTCTTCCAGCCAAATTTGTCACGTTTAAAGGTTTAACTGTATACTCTTCCGGATAATGAACAATTCGCCGATAAGCTTTACCTTCACCAGGCTTAGGAAGTTCATCTTTCCAAACACGACAGTCTATACTTTTTCCAAAACAAGTGTTTGTAGTAGCAATGTATCTTAACCCTAAAGCATAATTTAGCGGTTGTGAGCAAAAATGAGCCAAAGTCTTTAACATTAATGGGGTATTCATTATGATTAGTTCAATTTTAATGATTAGCTTTTTAAATGCACGACGGTAGAAATAATTCCTACATTTATTTAAGTAGGGCCAGTTGTAGCACTAATCTTATGCACTTCACATTTTTTTCCTTGCAACTGCTGGAACCAAATGACAAAATTTGTTCAGTATATCCACCTTATATCTTTTAAATGCTTTTTTCTATATATGCTAATAACAAAAAAATGGCGAGAATAAGTTATCAAAATCCTCCGGAACATGTTCTTAACAAGTTTTAGAAATTAATCCTATACTTCAGAAAATATATTTTTAGCACTAATAAAGTTTACCCCTCAAAATAGCTGCCTTTAAATTAGGCCAGCATTAAAGCATTAATGTAACACGTTGGCGACTCTGATCCAGCCGGATCCAGCTATGTTTACATAAAACAATAAACAAAACGGGGATAGTCTGAGAAGGGTATGGTTGCAAAGGTTGTTAAAACAGTTTGTGTAGAGTTTATAACTGGGAACAAAGGATAAAAAGGAATGAGTTTCTTAATTACACTCTTAAGGAATATTTTTCAGAGTATATTGCAAATGCTATCTTTTGGAAAACGCACAATTTCCAATACTTTAACTATATATGTGAAAACGAATACTGGAAACAAACTTTCTGTCGATTTAAATCCGAAATGGGATATAAAAAATGTGAAAGAAATCGTGGCCTTGCGTCTTGGTCTAACACCAGAAGAAGTGAAAATTATATTTGCAGGAAAGGAGCTTCATGACACTATCGTTATTGAGGTATGTTGTTGAAATTAAATTCTAACCTATGTATATCAGCAACTTTATGAAGATTGCATTTTATATCTAAATTAATTATATTTTAATGTCATATTAATTAAAATCATGTTATATCTCGACAATATTCCATATTTTAAAGCCGAACAGTAATAATAAAATGGTTTTGAATATGGTTCAGTGCTGTAATTGGAAAAAAATTGGGGGGTACTCATCAAAAGTCAGTTAAGGAGGTTTTAAATGGACTCATATTGCTCATCTTTTGGCTGATCACATTTTGCTGTTTCTTCAGCTGGCTCTTTTTCTAATCTGAGCCAAGACTGCACACTTCATTGTGGATTAAATTTTCCTAGTGGCAGTCAAAACACTTTTTAAAAAAATTATTCCCGCAGTTCATTCTATCAGTAAACTATTTCTTTTCCGGCTGTGAATATCATTCGTCACACTGAAATATATTTCACATTCTAATGTGGAATAGTGTCTGTAAAAGCTGTACAAGATTCTTAGGTTTACTGCTGATGTCCACGTACTCCCCGTATTTCCTTTTGTTTTGAAGGCAAAAAACATCACATAAGTTAGAGATGCTTTTATCTCCACACGATACATCTTTTCAAAGAGGCCTAAGCTTTGTTGTAACAAGGACAATTTTTTCAAAAACAGCTCTGTTTTCTGCTTTTTATTTTCTCTGTGTGGATTTTCATTCTCACTGCATTTCTTTTGTTTTTCCAAAACACCAACTTTCCCTTTGACCTATTTTTTGCTGGGTTTAATCCTGAACTTAGCTGTGATTCAAGGCCAAGTCTATTGGCATTAGCTCATTGAGAATAACCAAGCTTTTTGTCTTTTATTGAATGAATGAGATTATTGACATGCAACATTACAATCAAATACACATCATTTTACCTGTAATCTATTCTTTGGATTCTAACAGTACCAATAAACAAACAGGTTCCTTGCATACCTTAACCACCTGGTTGTATGTATGTGAGAAACCTCTAACCTAAATTTTCATTCATTATATTTGTCCCCTTTTTTCTTGTTCATACTTCTCTCCCACTTCTCCCTTACTTTTCCTAGAAACTCTCCCATCTTTTGGATTTTTTCCACTCTCTTATTTGATAGCATTCTTATTACCACCATATCTTTCGTAAATTATCCCATTTATCATCCCAGATACTACCTTGCCATAGCTCTTTCGCATTCCAATAAATAGTGAGATGCACTATCTACTTCCCCACACATAATGCATCTTTCCTTATTACTTCCCCTTAATCCTCTCAAGAACAATACTCCTGTATGAACCATGCCAAACGCATTCTTCCAGATTGCTCACAAATCTCAATATATTTCTCTCATCCTCAATTCTTTTTAATTTTGTATAAAATCAAGGAGCTTTTAATCTTCTAAACTAGCCCAAATCTGTCGCTTCTTATATTGTCTTTTATTAGCAATCAACTATTTTAGTTTTTAAAGTGAAAAGTGATCAACTTTCCGGATTGTCTGCCCTCTGAACTTAATTGGTTGGAAGGACAACCTTGATTGTTTGAGGTGTTCACTCTTTTTGAAGGGCCCTGTTCGTTGCTAACATTGTGCTCTTCAATATCCTTGTTATCATTTGAATTTTTTCTTTTGCCACTATTTAATGAATTAAGAAAACAACTCATTGTTCTTCTTTTTATCACAATTTCATAAACACAAACCAATCATAAATCAATAAATATAACTTCAAACATGTGAAACTAAAGCACAACTGAATACAATCACACCACTGTAATTTAACATACATCTTTTGGCTCTCTGAGTAAATACTGTCAAATACATATGTCAACAAAATGCCTGAAACATGATTCTCATGTATTGTTGTATATTATAAAAAAACAAAAGTCTGTAGATTTGAAGGAAAAATGCATGCTTTTAGATGAGGAATGATAATAATATTAATGTGGAAGTCTAAACTGTTTTATTTTTAACTTTTAGAAATAATTTTAATTATTTTATATTGATACACAGTGCTATAATTTTAATATTTTATATTGTATTGTTGCATAGTACTATGATCTTGATTGTAATGAGAGATATGTATGCTGCTAAGACAGTGCAGTTGCTATTACAGTTGATGTCAGGCCAGCCGTTGTGATACAAGCTGGCATATGTGATGTGTCGAAACACACCTTCTACCATTTCCATTTGTTTTTATCATGTTGCAATAATTTTTCAGTTAGAAAAGAATACTTATTCTCAGATATTTCTTTAGTGCACTATTATTATTATTATTATTATTATTATTATTATTATTATTATTATTATTATTATTTCTTTAGTTACCTAATTTCTGATATGTAAAGACAAAGTTTTGCTGGTAAGCTAGTGCCATCCTCAGTTTTTAGATGATATGGCATACCGCCTCATCCTGACCCAACTACAGCTCTGGCATAGTTCATATATATCAGGAGCTAAGAAATATAGTTTTATGCTGTGACACCAGTACTGCCAGGTGACAAATTTCTGTCACATAGAACATTTAATCAATGTCATATCTCAATCAAGAGATATACCTAATCATGTAAAAAATAGTGAATCATTGCTTTATGCAGGCTGTATTTAGTAAAATTTAAAGTTGCACTGAATGTTGCTTTGCATCTGCTTTATTCCCCTCCCCATCTATTTTTATAATGTTAAAGCATTAATTTGGCATTTTATTAATAAACATAATGTTTCTCATAGGAATGTGATTTGGGAGATCAAAGTATTTTACATGCAGTGAAGATTAAACCTTCTCCTAAAAGACCCCCTCAAAGTAATGATTCAACTGGTGAAGGTTCCAAACCACTATGTGAGACTTTAATTGATTTGCAGTTAAGTGACCAGGAACGCCAAAATCTTAAGACTGATGAAGGTAAGCTAAAAATATAAAAAGATATTTCACAAAAAACTGTGATGTATATATTTTACAGGATTATAATTAGTTATATAGTTTCAGGGATATTTTTTGCTTTACCGTACCACCAAATTGTTCTTTTTTATATCTATACATGTTGCTGCATTAAAATGGAATTTCACATTGATGGTTAAGAGTGAAACTTTAATTTCTGAGGCATGATTTCTATTTTCATGTGCTAGGTATTTTTTCTAAGGCATCTTTGAATCACATGCCATTGTCAAAAAAAGGTAGTAAGCATATCATATTTGTATATTTCACATATGCATGACTTTTTTGGTGCATCATATCTTTTTGTTCTGAAATGTGAATGATATATGTATAGAGACATACAAGAATTGTTCAAAATTCATCAATAATAAATTATATAACATATAAGTAACATGTGTGCAGTCTACTATCAATGACTTCTTATTTATAGATCTTGAACGCAAGAGAGCACACTTTTATGTTTACTGTGCTTCACCATGTAAAGCTATGCAGCCTGGAAAACTGCGTGTACATTGTGCTTCTTGTCAAAGTGGAGCCTTTACAGTAGACAGAGATCCCCAGTGTTGGGATGATGTTTTGCAGAAAAATCGCATCACTGGTGAATGTGAAAATGATTGTTGTGTGAGTAACATTTTGAATAGGTTGAACAGGGATTGCATGTTTAAGGCATATTATTTGTTATGCATATCTGTGATATGGTGTTTTAGAACTATTTTATTTTAAATAAAGATGAAATATTTTGTAAAATGTATTATTCATAATTAAATGTAAAACAGTAAAAATATTAGCATTTAAAAAATTATAATATGCATTAAGTTTATAATATTAATTTTAGATTAGTCTCTTTCATAAAAGCCATTTAAAAAGAAATGTAAAATAACAATGTTGAGAGAGAATGATGCAATCTTAGCAATGTTCTATCCAAGAATAGAATGAGATTTGGGCATACAATATAGCAGAAACAAAGATGTTTTTGCTAAAGGCCATGCCTCTCTGAAGTAAATTGTTGTAACTGGTAAAATATGGGTTACAAACTTGAAATCATATCAATTGAATTGAAAAATTTGTCCTATCCTAAAAAAATACAGAGAGAGAGAGAGAGAGAGAGAGAGAAGAACAAAATTATGGATCAGCCAAATAATAATATTCACTTATTATGAATGCATATGGAAAATACCTTCAAAATGGCAATGATGAAAATAAAATTATAAAGAAAAATGTAACAAAATCAAAGAAAAAATAATAATAATAATAATGTAACATGAAGAATAATGGAACAAATTTAACATGATATAATGGAAGACAGACATTTGCATAGAAAATAATGAAACAGCTAAACTCCAAAGGAAGAGATAAAAATGTTATTAACTGTATAACAGAGAAACAATATGATGAAAATATAACACGGTAATTAAGAAGAGGAAAGGAGATTTATTAACATTAGAAGACCTAGAGAAGGATCTTGAAGTTCACAGAGCAGAAAAGCATCTGGTACAGGTGGATTAACAATAGAATTAATGAAATATGGAGAAACATTTTTAAAAAAAGCAAATACTGCATCTATTAAACATTTGTAAAAAACACACTGCTGGCCATTAAAATTACATAAGAGATGCATTTAACCAATCTCACATTTTCTCAGAAGGAATAAGTGTGACTCATTGAAAATATGACAGCAATACTAGCAGGTGTCCAAATTTGATCGCAGGAGAATTGTGGCATGCATACCAACAGCATGGGATGTCAGAATTAAGGAATTGGTGTGTTGGATGAAATGTATCCACAGAAAAATGAATATGAGAACATTTGATTCAAGTAAAATGAACACTCAGCTGTGAAATATCCCAATGATGCTGTCAAACAACCAAACGAGAAGACAGACATACTTTCCATGGCCATTATGAACGCAAATATGTTGCAATTATAAAATGGAACATAACAAAAGCGATCACATTGTTTAAAAAAGGAGAAAGAAATTAGTGTAAGATTTACAGAGGTATAAATCTATTAAATATAATGTACAAAATTCATTCAAGAATTATAAGTAATAGAGTAATCAAATTTATGAAGCTGTAATAATAGAGGAACAAAACAGTTTCAGAGTAGAAGCATCACACCAAGATAATACATTCACTATCAAACAAATAATAGAGAAAAATAAAGAATTCAATAAAGAGACTCTCATCTCTATGGCATATCAGAACCAAAATTGGGTCATGGTCTGCAGCAATCTGTGCTTCTTCTATCTTGGTCTCACAACTTTATTGATATAGGGCAGTATTGCAGGGTGGCATGTGATCAGCATATTGACACCCTGCCAGTTACGTATCATGCAGCTTTCAAGATCAAAAGAGTACCTCTCCAGTTTAACTGATGAAGCTGGGTGGACTTCATTCAAACCTCCCTAATTCCTAAGTAGGTATTGGGAATTGAACCTGGAACTCCCAGGCCAGCAGTAACCAATGCTAACACTAGACCAAGGAAGTGGTCATTGAGGAGAGTCATTTAGCCTTTACAGACGTGGAGAAGACTTTTGACAGAGTAGATAGAGGAGAACTGTAGGATATAAAGTATACGAAAGGCTTCCCACTACACCTAGTCAAATTAATATAAAAAATATATACCAGAACAAAAATTATAATTAATAAATTATTAGAAGAAATTGAAATGAACAAAATAATATGTTTCCAATATTGTTTAATTTGTATATAGATTAAATTCTTCAGGAATGAAAGATAAAAGTTCATAAAGGAATAAATATAGGAAAATAATTTTTCAATGTATTGATTTTTGCGAGTGACATTGTGGCACTATTTGACAAAAAAAGAGAGGTGTACTAACTGAGCTTCCAGAGAAGGCTATGTCATGTGATTTAAAATAGAAATTTTGCCCAGTATGTTCCAGATTGAAAATAGCAATGCAGAAGTCAATTTTAAGTCGCAACAAAACATAGTCTTCTCCAAAAGCTCAATATACCAATGACACAAACCAAGAATCATACTCATCCAAGGAAGAGAGGTTTCAAAAAGGAACATTTTAATTGAATAAACTTTATACAGATTGTAGTTAGAAAATATCGAGATCAAAGACAAAAATAATGACATTCCATAGAAAATATCCAATTAGGATGAAAATTGTAATAGTTAACATAATAAACAATGTATACAGTTTTTTTCACACTAACTCCATTCACTTACTCAAGTTTGTCAACAGGCTGAAGATAGGAGGGATTGCTCCCGAAACATATGTTCCAAATTTTATGTAAGTGAATGGAGTTAGTGTGAAAAAAACTGTATACATTGTTTATATATATATACCACTCCATTGTCAACAGCTTCGTAAGTACACTTATTGAGTTAACATAATATTAGAACAGGTAATACTTTTTAAGTATTAAGAATGCAATGTGATATATGAAATAGATCAGGATATAAATGAAAAAATCCAAGCTATAAATGGCATATATACATTAAAAAAAAAACTTAGTAAAGTGACCCAATTGAGATTTTACACTGTAATGGTAACTCCTGTATTAATCTATAGTAGCAAATCTTGTAGAATAACAAATAAATAGCAAGCTAAATACATAAAGAGAAATTGATTCTTATGTGTGGCATAAAGCAAGATAGATACAGAAATGTAAATATTAGGAATGAATTGCATTTAGAGGCAGTAGTTAGTTGGTTTCTAAAGGCTGATATTGAAGATTTGCTTAATTTGTCTTCTGGCATCTCAATACAGTTCAATTTTGTTGTTGTTCATAATTGTTAAATATATTACACATAGCAACATACATACCTTGCTGAAATTGACTCCTCAGTCATGTTTTGGTTGACAATGTGAGGAATGTACCTCAAGAAACATGTACCAAAATTACCTTTATAAATGTGTTTGTAAAACTTAAAGAGAGTTTTAATGTGACGACATGATTTTTAGTGTTTTACTTTAAATCAAAATAAGATATTACACAGTGTTTACTTGTGCAGGTGGGCTGTGAAAGAGTTATGGCTGATATTTAATTCAAACAGTTGTAACTGATATTTAATTGAAAGATTGTTTTTGATTATGTTCTTGATTTATTTTTGTATGTTTTGTTATTTGTTGTTTGTGAACTGTCTTTGAAGAATTGTTGTTTAGTTCTTTTTTAAATTAAATTCTTTGTTCATCATTGTTGTGTTGAGTTGCCTTTTTTGGCTAAAAGCTGCTATTTCATTTCTGGGTCAACCATTTTTTACCCTTTTATAATTTATTATAAATGTTCATGCTAATTCCACTTACTTATATAAAATTAGGACATGTTTCACAAGTTAGGTAAGTGGAGGTAGAGTGAACATGTTTAATAAATTATAATAGGATATATTACCGCTACATTACCTATAGCTTAATAAGTACAATTTAAATAATACTGGATAATTTTGATTTTTGATGAGTATTTTGGTTATTTGCCATATTACATTAATTGCTGGGAGCATTTATCGAATGTTATTGCTTCTAGTGCTGGTATAGAATCTGGGAAGATTACTGCTTCTGGAAGCAATAATGAATAAAATAATAAAATATGGAGAAAAATGGATATCCCATCTTGAAAGAATGATGAAAGATACAAATACTGGAATATATACAATTAGTAAGACATTCTATAGGTTAATCTAGGAACATTGAGAGAAAATGTGAGACTGAAACAGAATATTCCTAACCTGTGAGAGAAGATGAAAAGGAAGTAAACTTTTGATCACCTTGGCATCATTCTGTCAAACAGTTTCATGTGGAACAGGATCAGCAGATTATTATCATGACTTCGAAAGTTGTCCAGGAAAATGCACAGCAATCAACCTGTCTTGCTCAGAGTTGGTCTTTTGGTACTGTAATATAACCCAGCTGGAAAGAGGCTATCATATTTCCTGGAGAAGTACAGTAAAAAAAATTATCTCATAAGGCTCACATGAATACACAAAACTTAATATTGTTTCCCAAGCTGAAAAAGTTCTTACTTGGCCAGTAATTTTCATCCGTGAATATCTTTACTGCAGCAGTTAACTTTTATCTGGCACTGAATCAAAGTGAGAACCTGATCTTAAATGTTAAGATGTTATTATCCAAATGCAGGTAGCTATAGAGAAATATGTATAACATGCTTCATAGATGCGAAGAAAAAAAAAAGAGGGGGGTAAACCATTTCTTTTGAAAGAATTCTTTAATTGCTTATTTCTTGATTATTTGCATCTGTTTTTTGTCTTTCTGGAAAATATTAGGTAACAAACATAGTAGAAATCATGCTCCATTGTTATAGGTAGGAAGTGATGATGGACCGAAATTTGCAGAGTTTTATTTTAAATGCGCAGAACACATATCTCAGGGAGAAAACGACCAAGCTGTGCCATTGTACCTCATCAAGTCAAACATTCATGATGTTCCATGCCTTGCTTGCACTGACATAAGGTAAACTACTCAATAGATACAATAGTTGCTGTTTTAAAAACAATTTAGAAGCTGTAATTTTATCTTTTTGTATTTATTTATATATGAAATAAAATCTTTATATTACACTTTCATTCTGCACAGAAAAAAAAACTTGTATACATTTTAGCATATAGTCACCCAACTAAGTACTCAAAATAACATATATATGGTATATGGTAAATAATATCATACTGTTCTCAAAAACCACACCATCTTTTTGCCCAGGCTCACTTTCAGGGGCATAGTAGTACTGGCACGACACGGCACACAACCCACATACAGGAAGCAATAAGTGTGTGGTAATGTAGCTGCATTGCTATAATTCAGAGTCAAAGACCTCTATTGGTGTGTTGTGTTGTTTCATTCCTGAGAAATATAGTATAGAACAAAAAATGTTCATTTATAGCAACTTTGTTACAAAAAAATCCAACTTCTCAACCTGGTAGAGAATTTTAGAAAAGCTTTCCTAGGGTGTTCCACATAACAAACATACAGTTCTTATATACAGTCCACAAATTCAAAACTACAGAATCAACACTGAACAAGAAAATAAACTGAAGACTTCATATTTTAACAAAGGAAATTAAAATTATCACTGAGAAAATATCTCTCTAAAGTTAGATAAATGATCGGGACTTGTCTGTTGAATTTGTTTATACTAAACTCCACTTAACTTACATAAAACTAAGACATGTTTTAGGAGGGCTCACTCCCATCTTCAGTTGCTGACAGACTATTGTTACTGGAAATGGTGGCTGGATACCCAGATGCTCCTGTGGCCATGTCTGGTGGTTGTAGTAGGAGCTTGCTGAGTTCAACCATAGAGGAAAATCAAAAGTTCATTAAGTTTTCTTTATTTTTTTAAGATGAAAATTTTTCCCAAGTGGATAGTTCCATTGGATTGTGAAGTTGTTTCAGCATATTAACCTCAAGTTTCATTTCATGATTTTTGGTCCAAAAGTTAGCTGCTGCCATTGATTTATCAACCTGCTTAAACCAAATATTCTGAAAGTGTTCTTTTCTCAGAATTTCCAAATTTCTCTTTGTTTTTCCAATGAATCTTTGATCACAATCTGCACATTTGATTTCATAAATCCCTGATTATTTTGGTTTGTTGGTATGGTGTCTTTTACTGTGCAACCTAATAAATTTGTGATATTATATTTGTTCTTTGGGGCTAACATTATTCCATGTTAAATGTGTGAGTCTCAACAGAATTTTTTTAAAAGTTCTTATTTTTCGAAAGTTCTTAAAGAATTATTCCATGTTCTTTGAAAATCTTCTTAAATTTGTTGTTGTAAGTTGGATGGTATGGGAAACTTTTGAATTTGTATCTTTCTTTAATGTTCTTCAGTGTGGAAATTTCTCTTATTGATTTTTATCTTTTAAATTTATTGATAATTTTTATTACTGTGTCTTTGTTGAAACCATTGGTTATTGCTCTTTATTATCTGTTGGTATTCTATTGTGTACTCTGTTTCTGTGAGAGGAATGTTAGTTAATTTCTTAGTTTTATGTCAGTTAAGTGGATTTTAGTATAAACAAGTTGAATACATAAGTGTAGGATATATTACCATTCCATTGTCTACAGCTTTGTAAGTATAATTTATTTAATTAATAATTGATAGTTCACTATGCATCAACACTGCGCTGCAAAATAACTGAAATTTCATCAATGTAAAATTTCAGAAGTGCAAGTGTTATAATGCATTAAGAAGACATGATTGAACTTTCTTGACCAAATTAACTGTGAGAATCTCAGCACTGTCAATAGTTTCCTTTAAAAGCTTAACATTTTTCGGAACATTCATCATTTTAAATTGCAAAAGTAATGTGCTAATTTAGCCCTATCTGCTTATTTGATTTGTCTCCATTCAATAAGTAAAAAAAGAAAACATGTGCATTCCTGTTTTGTCAATATGTGGACTGCTGCTCTGTGCAACTTCTCATGTTATTCAGAGTGAGCTCAAACAAAATGAGGCACCTTATGTTACACTATGGTATAATTTTGATTCAGTGATCCAGTGCTGGTGTTCCCATGTGATGCAGCACATGTGACATGTCTAGAATGCTTCAGAACATACTGTGTGTCACGTTTACATGATCGTCAGTTTTGGTCTCATCCAGAATATGGATATACACTTCCTTGTCCAGCTGGCTGCAGGGATTCTCTCATTACTGAGGTGCACCATTTCAGGCTGTTGACCATAGCTCAGGTAATTAGCACATTGAAATTTTCTTTACTGTTCACAGTTTTAATTGATATTACTTTCTTAAATAAAATTTCTGTAAGAGTTAAAAAAATACTAGTGGCTTGGTTAGAGCAACAGTCTAACACCTAGGAATATTTAAGAATACCAAAAAGATTAAAAATACAAATAATTGTAGTTTTAAATAAGTTGCTGAATTTTAATGATCATGCAGACTATTTGTGTAGGAAATTCAACTTTGTATTTACATATAATATATAAAATTCTTGTAGTTCAGTTAGCATCCAAACTGGGTATTTTATATTGTTGGTCCATTGTTAGGCATTCCTAACTTTTGTAGTAAGAATTACCTAAAAATCTATATAAAAGCTCCTACAAAAACATATAACTGACAGTAATTTTGAGGTATACTAAACAACTTGAGGAATGAAAAAAATTATAACAATTCCATATTTGGGTGTTTATTTTTTATAAATATTAAACTTAGTGAAAGAAATTAGGAGTTTTAATAAAGAGATATTTTGTAACATTAAAGTTATACTGAAAACTGCATAACAGTAGTATGAATTTTAAAAGATTGACCTATATTTCCGTGCAAGGTTAGCACTGGGTCTGAGTGGTTAGACTGCTTGCCTTCCAAGGTGGCCCAGGTTTGATCCCAGCAGCCATAAGTGGGATTTGTGGCACACAAAGCATCAATTGGGCAGGTTTTATCCAGGTACTCTGGTTTCCCCTTCCACTCATTCCATCATTACTCCATCATTCCACCTTCCTCTTCATCATCATTCAGCATAATCATAGTCCATAATTACAATTAGACTGCTACTGCCTCTGCCACTTATGTGTGGAATTCTAATGCCTTGATCAACAAGTATGTTGGCATTAGAAAACACATACTTCCATGTGAATAAGTGGTAAATATTTTTTATCCATTATTATCTATTATAATTATTGTATATTAATTTTGTATTGTGTCTAGTAAAATGTAATTTAATATTAAGCATAAAATATAGTGAACTTTTGTAACAGTGGTGTAAATTATTAACATTTAAGAGAAATTGAGTCGAAATAGTAACATACACACCACTAAAATTGAATTAAATGGAAGACTAGTTTCGGGAGCCATCGCTCCTATCATCAGTTCCTGGTCGACTGCCGGCCTCGTTGTTTGTGATAGATCGATTCGTCTCTGGTGGAGGTTTGATGAACTTTTGTATTAGTACATCACCTGGCGGGATTTCGAAATTAAAAACTTTCTCCTTATTCTTCCAAATATAGATATTTTCCCAGACTGTAAGTTCAGTTTTTCCTTTAATATATTTAAGTAATTTTGGGTTTTTATTAATGTTATGTTGTTCTTTCCAAAAGTGCCAGGCTACCGCCGAAAAACAAGAAGAAAAATCGGCGGTAGCCTGGCACTTTTGGAAAGAACAACATAACATTAATAAAAACCCAAAATTACTTAAATATATTAAAGGAAAAACTGAACTTACAGTCTGGGAAAATATCTATATTTGGAAGAATAAGGAGAAAGTTTTTAATTTCGAAATCCCGCCAGGTGATGTACTAATACAAAAGTTCATCAAACCTCCACCAGAGACGAATCGATCTATCACAAACAACGAGGCCGGCAGTCGACCAGGAACTGATGATAGGAGCGATGGCTCCCGAAACTAGTCTTCCATTTAATTCAATTTTAGTGGTGTGTATGTTACTATTTCGACTCAATTTCTCTTAAATGTTAATATTAAGCATTTCAGTAAAAACAGTCGAATCAGTGCATTTTTACAATATATGGAATGTCCCTGATCAACAGTTATATCAACATAAAACAAAAAGTAAGGGAGGTTAAAATAAGTATTTGGAGATGGAAAATATAGCTGGAAATGTTGATTGGGGATGAAATGTACTATAATAATTGTGATCGTAGTTTCTATATGCTGTTTTTATTTTTTTCTCATATTATAATATAGCATTAATAACAACTATAAAGGACAGTAAGCTTCAGCTTTGATAAATGACATACAATTTTTCTACATCCTTTGAAATATTTCCAGACTGTGTTCTATACAAACATTGGGCTAACAATGAATTTTTCTGTTTTTCCACTTGGGTTCTGTATACCAAAGGCTTCATCTGCACCTGCAGGAAGAAGTCTAAGGGAGTGAGATCTGATGATTATGGTTAACAAGGAATAAGGCTTTCTTTCATCTAGGATTAGAGAATCTGATGTTCAGTTGGTTCTAGATATTGACATTGGAGTGGGAATGCATGCTGCCATGTTGCAGTCACAATCTCAAACAAATAACAAAATATAATAGATGTTTATTGTTTATCTATGTATTGTGAAATATAAAGCTATTTTTCTTTCCCTTGTAGTAGTAGGGTAGTGGTAGTAGAAGACTAGAATAAATTTATTGATCACTAATATCTTTACATAAAAAACTTTCAATTCAATAATCTCTTCTGAATCGAACTGTTTAAATACACTCTTTTTGGCTTCAATTACTGGAGATTTACTCAGGATATGTTTCGTGAACCCTTGTCCATATCCTCAGCTGTTAAACAACTTATGTTATGCAATTATGTTTAAAGCAAGAAAGAAACTGTGGAAAGAATGCTTCAAAAGAACATTCAAACTGCCCTTCCCCTCCCTCCACCCCCATCTGCATATACTGAGAACATTAATGTATATAATATATAAAATATAACAAATGGTTGTATGTTGCTTTGACATTTTGGGCCATCACATATTCCTATTTGTATTTTAACACAAGAGTTCCATTCCTGATCATTACTCAGAAAAATATGGTTAATGCCTTAAGATGACATATCTGATTATAGTTTCCTTATCTGTAAATATGTATTCAAGCCTCCTTGTATCAATTGTATTATTTTGATATCACTGGTAAACAAACAGGCTGCATTGGCATGAATTATATTCTTACCGCAAGAAAGCATTAAATCATTTCAAAATCATTTTAAAATGTCAAATATATTGTTAATATTAAAAATGCAATGAAGTAATATTCTAAAAGTATTTTTTTGCTTTCCGTAAAATATTTTTGGAGGTTGTAGATAAAGTACAAGATATCCCTCCTATGGCTTTAGGCTATGCTTAAGTCATGTATGGATGCTCTCAATACTAATTCACTTCATATGCAGTATATGATATTACAACAATTTATTTTATGTGATTCTAGTATGAGCAATATCAAAAATTTGGAGCAGAGGAGTATGTTCTGCAGGCAGGAGGGGTTCTGTGTCCACAGCCAGGGTGTGGCATGGGAATCCTTGCTGATCCGGACTGTAGGCGCATAACGTGCATCAAAGGCTGTGGAGTAAGTATATGCACTTTCTATTTTCAGATTCACTTTCCAAAATGCTATGGATATCAGATTCATTAACAGTAGATTTTGTCTTTTAAAGAAATTCTTTAGAATTCGTACATATCTTTTCAACAAAGATACACCTATGGCATTCATCGTATACCTGTAAATTTTATATCAAACTGATAGAACTGTTGAGAAACATTGTAAAAAAAATTGGTATTATATAAGATTGAGAAATCTAACCTTAATGGGGGCATAAAGTCTATTTTGATCAAACTACGATAATCTCTCATCCTAAATTTAACTTAGAAAGGAAAATGAAAGGAAGTTGTGCCATTAGAAATTAGCCAAAAATAATATTGATAGAGATAACGAACCTCAATTAAATTTGGACTGCAGTTGTTGATTTACTTTTATCTAAGTGACAAAAATTCATTCTGTATCTGTTATTGGCTACATTCCAACCATTAACCAGTTTACCTTTTCTACATGCATATCTAAAACCTGACCCCCATTAATATATAAAAAAAAAAAACCCCAACACTTCCTCATTCTATACATCAGTTCCCTGATGATGGAAATAATGTTTGCCTCCAAAAACTTGGACCTCTAATTAGCAACTAATATGGCTGGGAATATCTGTATAAAGAGGAGATAATTTTTTTCATCCCTCTAAGAACCATAAACAAATTATGTTTAATTAGAAATTCTAATTGGAACTTGTACAGTGAAGCTAATTATATAATTAAGATCATGTATGATTGAGTCGAACTACACACTCTTATGGCTCCATTTGTTGATTTTTATCCCATTTACAAGGACCTATAGAGTTAGCAACATGGGAGAAAATCTACATTTACAAATACAGAGACAGATTAATGAACTTTGACACTTATGGAGATGAAAACATAAACGTTAAGTTCATCACACCTCCACCAGAGCAGAATATACATCCCCATAGCATAACGAATTATCCAGCAGTTGACAGGTAACTGAGAATGCAAACAAGGGTTCATGAAACGTGTACTACATTTAAAAAAGTAAATGGAGCCAATAAGAGTGTGTAGTTCAACTATCAATCATACAATGATCTTAATTATATTAAATTAAGTTTAATCCTTTTGCCAATTGATTGTGATTAGTTGAGTTTACAGTAAATCTCTGTTTGGTTGGCTACTTAGGAATTACCATATGACTAAGAAATTCCTAATCCATTTTAAAATTCTGTGAAATATATGGCAATTGCCACCAAATATATAACAAACAACATATACTAACACTATTACCAGAACAAATGATAATGCAGTAACCCATTTATCCCAATTCATCTAAGTAATAAATCTTAATTTCCTTGCTATGATTGCATGGCTCTTAAATATTTTCCTCTGCATATAATGTTCTCTCAATGAAATATTAGATAAACTCCCTTTCTCACTAAATGTGCAAAACCTATATCTAATAATAGTTTTTTAATGGTGGAATCCTTAAAGTTGAGCAGATCTGCACCATTTAAACAATAAAATTTTACATTTAAGAACTTTCGAAAAATAAGACATTTTTAAAAAATTCTGTTGGAACTCACACAGTGAAGCTTGTTAAATGTAAATTATAATTAATCTGTCATCTAACACACTCTTATTCTTCACTTACTTATAAAAGTAAATAGAAGTAAGTGAAGCATAAGAGTGTGTTAGACGACAGATTAATTATAACAAAATTTTATTTATTATAGGGGACTCCTCATTAAAATAAAAGTACACTTCTTGCAAATTGCACATTTTATAGAATAATCAACCTCCTCCTGGTGTTCTTAAAGTACCCATTTTTTTAAGTCCTTTATGTGCTCTTGTTATTCTCCGTTCACTGATGCCAGTAAGTTCAGTTATGAATATCACAAATCATTCATTAACATACCTGAATAGATTTCTATTAATTTATTAAAAACATTTAAAAATATTTCTTTTCAATACTCCTCAGTATCCTCTTTGTGATATTTCTTCACTTCACAAACATTTAAATTTTTAATTGATATCATTGTATGACTCAGTTGAACTACACACTCATAAAGCTTCACTTACTTTTCATAAATGTTCTCGAAACCAGTTCCATACATTTATGAAAAGTAAGTGAAGCATTAAGAGTGTGTAGTTCAACTGAATCATACAATGATATCAATTAATATGATTAGCTTCACTGTGCAAGTTCCAATTTACATTTTAATTTAATTTTTTTGCTCATATTTGAAGGGACATTTATTGCTTCATGCCATATTCAACTGGCTATATATAACCACTAGATTAAAGCTGGGCTGCCTTAGTTGTAGGTAAGCAATCTTAACTGTTCAAACATGGTACTGCTAGAGTCATGAAAATATTCATGAACTCTTGTGTTTCAGTTTGTTTTCTGCCGACAATGTCTGCAGGGCTACCATCTTGGGGACTGTGATCCAGATAGTGGATCTGGTACAGCAAGCGGGGATTGCAGTTATAGTGTGGATCCTGGCAGGGCAGCACAAGTATGTATAATTTTAAATAAAAAGAATGTTTGTACATTTTCCTAAGCCCATAATTAAAATGTTTAAGTTCTTAGCGTTTTCTTACTTTCATATCTGTCTTCTACAAATTTTCTTAGTTGCTGCACTGATTTTTTGTATCAGATAACAGCATATGGTCTTCCATTTTTTCTTCTTCCTAGTGGCTTCCACTTCCAGTATTCTCTTTGGCAAATTTCATCTGCCATCCTTTGTGTCTATTCCATTACAGTTGTTTTTATTTCGAATTTACGAAATAAAATGTGCAGAATGTGAGCAGAGCTACATAGGCAAAACAAAGAGAAATTTGGGAATTTGAAGGAAAGAACATTTTAGGAATATTCTGTTTAAGCAGGTGGATAATTCAGCAGTAGCAGCTCACTTTTGGACCAAAAACCATGAAATAAAACTGGAAATGAAACTGCTGAAACATCTTCACAACCCATTGGAGTTATTCACTTGGGAAAAAATTTTCATATTAAAAAATAGAGAAAACCTAATGAATTTCCAGTTTTCTCCTATGGATGAACTCAGGAATTTCCTACTTCAACCAACAGAGGCCACCACAGGAACATCTGGGTGTCTAGCCATCATTTCAAATAACGGCGGTTCAGTGAGCAACTGAAGATGGGATAAATTCTCCTGAAACTCGTCTTATTTTATATAAGTAAATGGAGTTCAGTGTAAAAAATGAATACCTAAGTTTAGGATATATTACTACTCCATTGTCAACAGCTTCGTAAGTAAAAATTTATTATAAGTTCATCTTCCCTCTTTGATTTGATTACATTCTAGTTGCCAATTCAATTTCAAATTAAATTTTATCTCTGCTCTGTGGTGTTACATCCTGTACCTATAATTTTTTATACTTCATAATTCTTTCCCCTAATCCAATAGTTTGCTCCTCTTAACTTTACTAATAAATCTATGGGCCAGATGCCTATTGATACTAATAACGCCATTGTAGGTATGATACTAACTGTGCCTATATAACATAATAAAATGTTGCATTGAGTTCTTCTTAATAGATTTCTAATTTGTATATCATGCATGCTTGTAGCCCACACTCCATATGTAATTATTGTTGCAAAGATACTGTTGTGATAAATATTAATAATTTAATACTTTAAAATTTGATTGATTTATTCTAGATAATTTCATCATTATTTTCTTGGCTTTAGATCTTGTATGTTCAATATGCTTCGTGAAATTTAACATCTCATCTAATAGCATCCCTAGGTATTAAACTTCATTTTTTCTTTTTATTGTTGCATTTAATTACTGGACCTCTCATCATCATGTAACCTGATTTTGACGGAGCTATTTGTAATTTAGATTTTGTAAACCATAATTTTAATTTCGGTGTCAAGCAGTTGGCTCTTGCTTCTAATTCTCTTTGTGAGTCTTCTTCAATGAAAAAAATATTATCATCTGCACATGCCACGGTATTTAATATATCTACATCTTTATTTAAATCGTATAGTAGGGCTTCCATTACTATATCCCAAAATATGGGCCCTAGAACTGATTCCTGAGGGCACCCTTTCGTAATATATTTACTCTTTCTCCAACTCCTTTTATATATACCCTTCTGTCTACACAGTAATCTTTCAATATTGCATAGAGGCTTTTTGGCACATGTTTGTTTCGTAATCTTTCAAATAGAAATCTAGAAATAGATGATCAAAAGCCCCAGAGATATCAATAAATATTCGTATTACCCATTTAAGTTTGGACTTTTCTGTATTTATTACCTCATTTGTGGCATCTTCCATTGATTTTCCTCTTCCAAAGGCAAATTGTTTATCATTCAGCCCGATCTTTATTCTTTTACAAATCAATTGTTCAAATACTTTTCCAATCATGTTCATTAGCAAATAGACCTATAAGATTTTGGATCTTTTTCTTTTCCTTTCTTCAGAATTGTCACTTTTGCTTCTTTCCAACAATAGGGGAAATGATCTTGCTATACGCAATCATTGAATAGTTAAAATAAGAATAGTGTTAATTTTTTCTCTATATAATCAGCATTCACTGGGTATACAATCAGGTCCTGCAGCCTTCCTTCTTTAAGTTTTTTAATGATTAATCTAATCTAATTTTATATTATATTATTCTATGTGAAGCAAATGTTAATTTTTTTTTTTGGGCATTTATTATTTCATTTGAATATTATCATCAGTAAGTATTTTGTTCAAAAATACATGTATTGAATATTTCCAGTTGGTAGTCAACATATCATCTTCTTTATTTATGCTAGTTACAATTCTGCGTTTTCTAATTTTTTCCATCACAACTTTATATGGAATTCCCCAAACATTTGAGTCAAGACTATTCTCAACAAAATTTTTCCATGGATTGTTTCTAGTTTCGTTTAATAAGTTTTTTTTTAAATTTTCCTTGGCTTGTCTATAATTGCTCAAGTTATTTTATTTTTCTTCTGCCGCAATTATTTTTTTGCTAGATTTTTCTTCACAATTTTTGTAAGGCATCTGTCTAGGATTTGTCTGTATATTTTTTAGTTCTTAATTTTGGAACTCACTTTCTAATTGCTAATTTAATTGTATTTATTAAATGTTATGCATCTCAATCTACTGTTGTTCTCATTTATTCTAAATTACTGTTATCAAATGTTTTTCATTAACAACCAATTAGCTTGTGCTAATATTTTATATTTTAACCCATCTGCTTCTATTTGTTCTCCTTGCACTTTCCCAATACAGTAGTTAAAATATATTAATTTGTGGTTGCTGGAGGTAGGATCTTGTCCTACCCTCCAGTTGATAATTTTATTTTCTATCTGGCTGTTGCACATGGTTAGATCTATGTTGGATGTTGCTCCTTGACGATTTTCATACATTGGAGGGTTGTGAGGTTCATTCTTCATGTTCATTTTTAATTCCGAGATTACTTCCTCCAGTTTTTCTCCTCTTTCATCATATTATGCCACCAGTCTGATTTTGCATTGGCATCAAGTGTGTGTACTAACTCTGCTGCATGTGTGAAGATTTTATTAACGGTTCTAATTTTTTCAAGATAGGGTTCTATCCGATGACTAAATTGGAAATAATGGTTTGACAAAATAAATTTTCCATTGTCATGAGTGATTTTGATATAGTTTGTATGAGAATCATTTATCTGTAGAACTCTATTTGTAAATGCGGATGGTTTATAATTATAGTCGCATTGGATTATCTCCGTTACTTATAAATCTTGCTTTAATTGGGATGTGTATTAATTTACCATTTGTTGTATATGGTTCCTGAATACAAAGTATGTCTAAATTTAATTCATCCAAAAGATGTTTTCTGACGTCACCAATCTGCTTCGTTGGGCATTTATTTGTCCTATTTTAATTAATTTGTAGTTATATTCTTCGTAACCTTCCTTTATGTTTTTTTTTTTTAAAACGTTTTCTGTGATGTTTTGTTCCATTTTTAGAATCTTGTTCAATTGGTTCTCTAGAGTACTTATGCACTCTAGTATTTTTTGCATATGGTATATTTCTTGCGTTTGACATATTCCTTGATCCAACTATTTCTGACATTTTAATACTTTCTTTTTCCCCTCCAAGTTTAAATCTATTACCTGTTTGTTTTATAAGTGCTCCAAGGAAATTGTCTTTAATGTTGTGATTTTTAACAGTTTTATGTGTTGGGTTTAGTGGTTGTGTGTTTGCTTTTAAATGAAATGTTTGTTGGTTGATGGAGTAATGCTGGGGAAATTAGTTTTGTGGATTTTGAATAATTTATGCCATCTTACCTGACCTGCATATAACAGTGTGGCCAACTTTGATTAATATCGAAAGCATACATCCATAGCATAATATAAAGTGTTTATAGACTCTTCTAGATCCAAATTTTCATCTCTTCTTTTACACACCACTTCTAATAGTTTTAATAATTTTGCAGATTTGTTATAATATTTTGAACTTTGAGATACATTCTATCGATTGTATCTTGAACTGGGAAGATTATACTTCACCATTTGTGTGCAATTTACAAATTACATGCCTCAAGGCCGTAACCAGAGTCTCTGTTTGAACTGGGTGAGTTTGAGGGAATATCCAATTCAGCATATATTTGATTGATGTTGGGTTTTGTCATTGTAACTAATGCTGTTTCCAAGTCTAAGGTGTTGTTTTCTTCTTCTATTGTGTATGTGTTTTGTTCTTTATCTAAATTGAGTTTCTTTGTTGCTTCCTTTTCACATTTTCCTTCTATTTCTTCTTCATCTTTACATTCTTCTTTCCCTACGATGTAATTAGTACCTGTATCCTGTAACTGATATTGTAATTTCTTTCCATTCCATAGTAACCATAAAAATCCTGTACTGCACGATTTTTGTTTTTTACTTTTATTTCCCTCCTGTTCTTTTGCTTAATCCTCATTCTCATCCTCTTCCATACTTGTATGTTATTGCTTTGTAGTCTACCTTAATTTCCTTCTTATTCACTATTCCCATTTCCTCCATAATTTTATTTATTTTAAATTTTGGTATTTCATTTTATCCTCATAGATCTCTCCATGCTTTATCATCAAGTTCATCTCAATATTATCCCTATCATAATTAATTTGTATCTCTTCAGTTTGTGTACCAATTTTGGCTTTTGGTTTGTTTAATTTTGTTTGTGGGTAATTATTCTCCTTAAATTCCTTTTTATTCATCATCTATTCAGATACTTAAGATTTGGTCTATTTATACTCATTGCATTAATAAAAGCATAATATTAACAGTTGCATTGTCAGCACATTCCTCTTACTAGCCATCTCTAGTTCCCAGCAATAACTATTTGATAGAAAGTGGCACATTTTAACATTATGACCATTTATCAGTCTCATCATCACACTTTTTAGGAACGAGGCTTTAAATCTATTCTAGTCCTTACCAAATTAAACACAAGATTATGACACAGTGGCAAAATATTCAAATCCACTCAATCTCTTTGTAATGGCCAACTCCAGGCATTGCTTAGACTAAATCACATTAAGTACAGAAAAATGTGCTTTTTAAATTCATGCTCAAAATTTCTTTGCAGGCTCGGTGGGATGAAGCAACCAAAGTGACCATTAAAGTCCTTACAAAGCCATGTCCTATGTGTCGCACTCCAACAGAAAGAGCAGGTAATGCAGAATATTTAGAATTAAAGGACTAACTCAATAATATAACAATTTATTTATGGGAAATTCCCTCATCTTTCACTAATTTTGTTCCACTTTACGTGGTCATGTTTCTAAGGCTGTTGCCTTCATTATCAATACAGTTCAGCTTCCCAGCTTGGTATTAAGGTATCACTCTGTGGATTTTATGAACTTTCTGGTGAGTTTACTATGGTTTTGGAAGATCAAAATTAACTAAATTTTCCTTTTATTCTTAATTAGCTAGTGAACTGATTTAATACTCTTATGCTCCACCTGCCATTATGCAATCAGATAGATAAATCAGTAGTTGCACTTTTGGAGGGATGAACATGATATAGAAATGGAAGCCAAACTGTTGAAATTTGTGATAGATCCTTGGAACTGGGATCATAGGAAAACATTTTTATAAAAAAATATGAAGATAAGGGTATGAACCCACCAGAAGACAAATTAATCCAAAAGTTAATAAAATGTCCTTGAGAGCTACACCAAGTCCATCTAACCAACAATAAATCCGACAGCCAACTCACAGATGATGATGCAGGCTAAAGCCTATGAAAAACGTTCTGTGTAATTGAATGGTAAGTGGAGCATAAGAGTATTAAATAGACTCACTAGCTAATTAAGAATAAATTAATTGCTTCACTGTATTAGTTTCAACACAAAATTAGTTTTAAATTTTCCTTGTTTTCATTTATGAATATATTTTCCCACATAGATAATTCTATGGGTTTATCAAGAGCTTTTAAGAGTTTAGGTTCATTTCAAATTTGTGTGTGTGTGTTTGTGTTTTTTTGGGGGGGGGCCAAAAATGGTAAGCTATTGCTGATTTTTTTTTGTGTGTGTGTGTGTGTGTATATTATATTAAAACGATTTATATTAAATGATGGTGAATGTTGGGATGAAAATGGTCTTCAACCACCAAGCACTGGGATCAAACCTGAGCCACGTAGATGGGAGCTCATAATCTAATCAGACCATCCTGCGCAGATGTTTAAAATTACACATGGAGTGATACTAATGGAATAGTTCATAAGAAGCCTGTTCTAAGGAAAGAGTTTTAATTAAGTTTATAAAAAAATTCTTTGCTATGTAATGCTGAGTTTAGGCATAATTATTACTCTTATGTGCAGGAGGATGCATGCATATGGTTTGTACTCGTCCTCAGTGTGGTTTTCACTGGTGCTGGATCTGCCAGACAGAATGGTCTCGAGACTGCATGGGTAACCATTGGTTTGGATAATATTAATTTTGCACACAAGTTTTCAATGAATTTTAAATTGCTCTGTTCACGTGGGAGAGAAAAATAATGTATACTGGATTGAAACTCATTGTAAAATAAACTTTAATATAAAGCACATTAGTTTATTTTCTTCTGTTTATTGACAACTAAATAATAAAAAATATATATATGAACTTAACCTATAATGATAGCAATTACCAGTATATAGGGTAAGTGTAGAGTAGCATAGTTTACACAAAACACAACAGAGTCCGATATGCACTACTCCAACAATATAATGAATATAATCAGGTTCATGGCAGACACCCAATAAATATGTCATAATTGTAATATCACTATCATGATAATTGTTAGTGTTCCTACCACTTCAATGGTGTATGTATGTATGCGTACTAAATATGTCAGAGAACATAAGTTGTTAAACAAGAAATATTTGCAGAAATCCTGAAGAAACAGGGTGCACAATTTCTAAATAATGCATCAGAGAACATAAATTGTGTAACAAAAATGTGCCTCACTGTGAGCTCTATGACAGTATTCCCACTTAGCAGAGCTGAATCAAATGGAATTTCCCTTAGCAATGTATTTAAATAGAAACTAACAAAAGGAGATGCAACAAATTGAAACAAAGGAAATTCCTGAGCAAGAATATTGTTCCACTGCTGCAGCAGAATTTTTGTTTTATATACAGTCATGAGTAAATGAGTTTTTGACGTAAACGATCTAATAATGGCACAATACTTTGCTTATTGGAATATTGCACATTGAAATATAAAGGTTAAAACATGAATAAAGAATAATTAATACTCTGCTTCAGAACTATCCACATCTGTATAGTAAATATTATATATATATTTTTTTTTTTACTGCAATAATTAACTGTGTTAATGTTTGGGGTGAAACAAATTAAGATCATGCAAAATATTTCATGCATATTTCTTATTATTGAAAGTCATGAGCCTAGCATTTTCATTTCAGGTTTGGGATATTCATTAGAAAATATTGCCTAAATTTTAGTTCATCCCTCAGCAGGCAGTTATAAAGTGTGCAAAATTCATAATGCTAATCCATTATTAAAAAATATAATGAATCCAGCATTTTTGTTTGTTTTATGGGTTATTTATATATCTCTTCACATAAACTAGTAAGTGCTATTATGCAATCCCTTTTCTGACGCTGCAAGTACACTTCAGTGCTGTTGCTCCATTCAGTTTGGTCTGGTTTGACTGGACTCCATTAGATGGGAACATCAGAAGGTGCTTTGATTTCATTCAGTTTTGCTAAGTGGGAGCAGGCCCTCTCTCTCCAAATTTTTCGCAGAGGTCCTGACTCACTCTTTATATAGGATTAAATGAAAACCTTACAGCAATATCTTTTATTAACTCAGGGCATATTAACAAATTATGTTGCACAAGGATAGGAAGAACATGACAGTATTTTATGGGATTAGATGCATGTATTTATTCCTCGTTAAAATTGGCCACTGGAACTTTCATATATGACACTAAAATTTATATTTCATTACCCCTACAGCAATAACATGAAGATAAGAGACCAGTAAGTTAAGGTTTGCCACCCTCTGACATTTAGAAATCTGTAACATAATTTGCTTTCTTTCTTTAGAAGATTAAATGTAAGAAAAAAATTACAGAGATATAACTGGAAAAAAAAAGGGGGGGGGATGAGCAGAACAGAAAAAATAAAGTCTTTCTTTTTCTCTTTATTTTTCCCTTTAAAGACTAAATATTACCTTTTTACATTTTCAGCATTTAGCTACAGTAACTTCAGACAGAATATGCAAGCAAATCGAAAAAACACAGAAAACTGAACATTATGTAATTAATAATTATTTAAAAAATTACAATGTGATATTTTGCTAAATGTTCAGGCTTTATGAGCAATAAAATTGTAATTAGAGAATAGGTTATATAAAATATTGATTGGCTGAACCTCAATCTTAAGAAGAAATTTTGTAAGTTTATGATTGAAGAGAACTGTTCTTTCCAAGAAATACTCCTTTACGAAAAGGTATTTTTATATGTGAAAACATTTGTAAAACAATACATGTCATTTATATTAGATTTCAATTTGTAGGATGATCAAAAATACTTTTTTAAGTTTTAATACCGACTATTATTAAATGTGACTCAAATTTCTAAAAGGATTTAATATTTATATATTACATACACCAGGGAAGGTAAACATTAGGCATTACTTCACAATTTGCTATTAACTTTATCATTAATTTTCACATGGTGTTAAGTAATAAAGCATTTGTTTTAATTTAAATTTTATTTCCATGAATTTCAGCACCATAAATTCAGTTCAATAGAGTAATTTAAGTACATCTGTTCTACTCCACCATATTATCAGACAATGACCTCAAAATGTTGCAATATTTCTTTTATAATGAAGAGCTCTTTATTTTCAGAGTGCTTTTTCAGTTTAGAAAAATTCTTTCAAATTTGTCTTTATTTTCAAAGCAATAATTCTGAATAATAAGATTTATTATTGGATCTCAAAATGAGGGAGAGAAGAGAATAAAAGATCATTGTAATACTGATATTTTCGACATTCCGTAAACATACCATACGAAGTGCTTATTATTATTGTTTTTTTAATCTAGCAATTTAACAATGAAAAAAAAAAAACATCAGATAAAAGTGAAATGTTCCTACAAAATGACAATATAGAAATGGTGGGAAACAAAGAATATTTTCAACATAAAAAACAAAAACAGTAACAACTTTGCAAAAACTTTGTTGCTATCACATTTGAAAGACTTATAATCTATTACCACATTTTTTAAGTAATCTTAATGAATATTTATTTAAAACTTTCTAAGCAAACTCCAAAACATAGGTAAGATTTTTTTTAACTTTACCCACTACAAAAAAAATTACCTATGTTTTAGAAGTTTGCATAGCTAGTTTTAAATAACTATTCATTAAGATTACAGGTTATGGATTACCGTAGATGATATGAGCTGATGACTAGTTATGTTGGTCGAGGTCCAATATTTCTAATAACAATGAACTTTCTTAAAAGTTCTTCCATTGAGTACCAGCTAAAAGGTGTTTTTTGCTGACAGTGTGCAGTGGTAGATACAAAGAAGGTGGACAGCAGGCTCCATACTGCAGCAAACAGTAGTATAAGAGTTGCAAAACGTCGCATATGGGCTATAATATAATCGGAATCCAATGGGAGTATGAATTCCTGTACCTTTTGCCACACAGTCCCAGTAATAAATTCCCTGTAAAAGAAAATATAAAATTAAAATAATTTTTTCCTTTAACACAGTGTTTTTTATATTAAACATTATAATACAAAATATTGATTTGTTTTGGATAATTAAACACCTTTAAACATAATATATTACCCATGATTTAGGAGATAAGTGATTGCTTAAACTTCCTTTATGTATAAGAATATTGTGCATAAATATTCTTACCTAAGAAAATTAACAAATCTCAGCCTCATTCACAAATGTTCAATCTGATAACATTATCTGATGACTACAGTGTTACCAGATAGAGAGATATATGTTGTACTTATGTTACCTGCAGTGAGTAGGTTAAGAGATCCTGCACAATGTTCAGTTAGGGACTACTTGTTGCACACTGTGATAACTAGTTTTGAAGTTGGTTGAAGCATAGGGAGGATTTGAGTAATTATCCTTGATTCCTTAGTTTCTTATGTGGATTACGATGTATCCTCTTCCATATTCTGTTTCTTTTTCTTTAAGTGCATTGTTGAACTTGCTGGTAAGTATGTTCTTTTAAAGAGTTTTAAACTCATGAATTACATGCTATATTTGATGCTCTTAAATTCATTTAATGGTAATATTCTCTTTTCTTTGCTCATTTTCCTTTAGGTGAAGAAAAATCTAAATATTCCATAGTTTTGATGGTATTCCTGCCTTCTTTCTTTACTTTTATTACTTAACGTTTTAATACACCAGTGGCCATTTTAACTGAATTATTAACATTATATTACAGTCCCATGTGTTTTTAATACTTTATTAAATATTGTATAACATTGTACACTATTTCACAAGTCTGACTATGCTCGATTTCAATGAAGTATTTTCTTTAGATATTGAGTCAAAGTGCATTTAATAAATTAATGTTACTAATAAAATATTGCCTTTGCATGATTATACTGAACAGATCACCATACTCAAAACGTGTACAAACTTTTGTAGCAGATAGTTTTTACTGCATCAGTACTGAACAGGTGATGGTCAACTAAATGGGCTTGAACAAAACTTAAGCATTTTAGTTTCATTAGAAACTGCATCTTGTTCTGGATAGTGTTGAGGATGGCCATCTGGTGCTCTCTCTTGTCAGTTAGATGACAGTGAAACAACATACTCTCAAAATCCAAGACAGCAGATCAGCTTGCAAGAGATGGCTGATATCCTATAAATAGGCCAGCAGAAGCAGAAAAGGAGGGCAAAAGGTTCCATGACCCAGTACAAGAATCCTCAGAATATTTATTTTACATGATGTTTGAACTTTAACTTAGCAGTTCTGGGAGTATTAAAAATGAATAAAGCAAAAAAAATTATATAAACAAGGCAATAAACAAAAGAATTATACATTTCACCTTTAAGCATGAAGCACTTTCCACCTTCCAGCATTAGCAAAATCATGGAAATGATCATAGAGCTAATATAGGCTAAGGTTACCATATTTTTTTCTCAATTTCTAGGGACATATAAACTACTGCTACTACTACAATACTACTGTAATGTACTGTATGTTAGCTTGCCTTTTTTAGTTATATAGTTTCATTCATATTTTAAATTAATGTTCATTCTACTTACATTCTGAAAATATTCATACCTCTTAATTGATGGTACTTTTTTGAAGAGTGAATCTTCTTAAGCAGATCTTCTGTGAACTCTAATTTTGTGGAAAGTTCTTAACAGATCATATTTACTTTTATTGGCAAGCATGCTTTGAACAGTTTTAAATTCATTCTGAACTTTTGGGGTGTTCACATCACATTCAATGAAGGGAAAACTTCTCCATTGAAGTAATACTTTCAGGAAGACACAAAGATAGTTCAATGAGCTTATGAATAAGGAATAACTTTTTCACTAAAGAATTTAAACATTTTAAAAGTGTGTGGCATTTTTCTTCCCACTTTACTATCTTTTCTGAAGTCACACACTGCTTTAAGTAAGATATTTCATCAAACAAATTATCTTCATTCGGGTCAAGGCCATCTACATTTAAAGAAAAATAATGGGCAGTTTTTTAAAATGTTTCTCTTTCAGGAGGTGATTTGAGCAGTATGCATTCCATAGTTGTATTATATTGTGTATGAATAACTCAAGCGGTGAGATATTCACGGAAATTTTATAAACTTCACAAGACACACCGAGAAAAGCTGTTGTGGAATAAAACCTCTTCTGGAAGTTGCTTAGCTGTAGATGGAATGAACTTCTCTTCTTGCCAGAGAGCACACAGAAGAGAAGCCATTTATATACAAAAAATACCCAAGAATTTTGTAAAAATTGCAAGTTAAAAAGCCATGAAATGTTATTGTTGACTTAAAAATATACTGATAATGAACACTGAAAATGTGGGGATTTCTGGGAACAAGTGATTAAATCCAGAGACCTCTAGTAGAAAGAGGAGGGTAGACTGTTCAACCATTCCCATCCCCCATATAATAAGGCAAAATAGATACCTAAAGTAATTGTTAATAAGAGTTCAAGGACAAATATCTGTTGAGGAGCAACAGTTATTGCAATTTATTATCAGTAATTCCTACTTAAATTTTCTCAGGAGGCAAAAAGAGAAATTCAGGAACTGGCTCCAGAAAATGGGGAAGTTTGGTAACCTTAGTCTAGCACTCAAAATGTTGCACAGTAGCAACATTTCCTTGCAACTGGTCCACTATAACTGCTGATATTTAAACATTAAAAATGATATTAAATTGAAAACTATGAAATAGGAATTATTCTTATTTTTCTTCTTGTTCTTATGCTTCTCTACTATTAGGACTTACATCCTCTGGGACTTAAAAACCAATGCGCTGGTCAGCTGCCTGTCTGGTAGTTTATTATAAATCTTTGGACACAGAGTTCATGCACACACATACACATTGGGTCATTTGAATAAAAACAAATCAATTCTTTTACTTATATTAATTTCAATTAATACTGATATGAAATTTAAAAAAAATGTAATTAATTGCAGATGAGAGTAGATGCAGATTTACTGATAAGTAAATACATTTTTATTCAATAAATATTAAAATTTCCAGTAAACACTTTGTAATTACTTTTTGATCAAGCAATTACTTAAGTATTTTTTAAGTTTGCAACAGAGTTGACTTGAAGAAGTTGTAAATAAATGACAGCTTTTTTACCTATATGGCAGATAAAGAGATATAACGAGAGGAGGGATATTAGTCCCAGTAATTCAAAGAATCTCATTAGATTTAAAAGAGAAAATTGTCAACTTTTTAACAGACTACTTTCTACTTGATACCAATAAAACAAGGGGTGGAGCATTAAGCTCAGATCAGAAAATGGGCGTTATTTTACATTATTTAGCTGATCCAGGCTACCAGAGTGAAGTTGCAGAAGATTTTGGTATTCATCATTCCACAGTATGCAAGAACATAGACTTGTGGCAGATAGAATTGGTGGATAAAGCAGGTGGATAAAGCTTCCAGCCTCAGCATTTGAAATTCAGAAGCAAAAGAAAAATGATCTTCTCATTTTAGAATTTCTTCTATTATTGGCGCTATTGACTGTACTCGTGCACGAATAAAAAAGTAATTTGATGATTTCGTAATTTGATGATTACTATATTAATTATAAAGGTTTTGCCAGCATCAATGTGCAAGCAACATGTGATGCACAGGAAAGATTTACTAGTACTGACATGTAATGGGCAAGTAGCACACATGATAGCAGAATTTTCAAATTAGGGTTGAAATTTTTGTGTAAGTTATATAGATGTTTGTATATTACTGATATTTGTTTGTTTTTATTGTATATGAAAAGCTACCTATGAATAAAGTTCGAAAAGAAGTAAAACCATATTGCTGTTCATTTATTTATTAAGTTAAAACTAAATAAATTTGCAGGTACTACTTATTAGTAAAAGTAAACAGTTATTCAATTCAAAATCAGTGATTGCTCTAACTAATAAGTCTTAACATTCAGAACCAGTAATTCAAAGAAGCTTCTTTATAAGAATTTCTTTATTTTTATTTAATTGACCCATTAAGAAACTTTATGAGTGGGTGGTGACCAATATCAGTGCCACATTGAAGACATCCCACAAAGATGCAGACACACAGAAGTGGAATGAAGATGAATGATGAAATGGAAGGTGAATTTGTGGCAGAAAAGTACCTTTAGTATTTTTGTCTGAATGGTTAACATACACATCAAGCCCTTTTTAGCTTTCCATGTCACTTAATTGCTAACTGCTATAGCTAAAATACATATGCATTTGAAATAAGCCTGTCTACACCTTGTAGATTACCGACAACAATAGCAAAGTAGAGAAAAGAATGTCATTGGAGTGCTATAATACAGCATTATGTGCGTTTCCAATTGAGGGCTGCTGTTCATCAAATGAATCTAAAGTTCTACCCTGGCAATGGAAGATAAAGAAAACCAGCTCTCTTCTCCTAACTCAAGAATAGCAAAGATAATGATAAGAGTTAATAACTGCTGAATATAAAAATAAAATAATAAGAACAAGAAATGTACTGGTACTCAGCAGTAAATGAAATATCCAAGTTTATTAATTACTGTGATTATTGTTATTATTATTATTATTTAAAAAATAGAAGAATATTTTTAATTAACTCAAGATCAATGGAAAGCAAAGAGCAGCATACCTAAAAGACTCCAACCTCTGTATACTCATTCCAAGCCATGAAACATTATGGTGTACATCTTCCTCCTCTTCTTCAACCAAGCTGGAGGAATCTGACAGTAAGCTGTCTTCAGCTATCTCTACTTCGAGTTTTGATGAGCTGCACAAATAATGATAAAAATACGTAAGTTTATAATTAGAGATGGGTCAATACCAATTTTTCTCAATACTCAATATCTATATATTTTTTAACCCAATACTGAATACCTCAATACTCTGATACTCAATATTTTAATTGTTTTATCAAATAAAATGCAAATTGATTTTATTATTTTGTGATTATTAAATATCAAACAAACATACCTAAATTTCCTTATTCACCAAATCGGAATGTTAGGTAAAATCAATTTAATGAAATGAGGTAACATAATATTTTATTTAAATGTAACTTTGTAGAACTTACACAGTCGAGATATAATTAAAAATTAAATGCTAGTAAGCTTTACACACATTTTTTCTTCACTTATCAACATTTACTGCACAATATGTTCCTCAGCTGCTTATAAACTGGCAGGCAATCCAAATTGCATCCTGGATGTTTACAGCTGGTTTCCAGTGGGAAATCACAACATTTTGCAAGTAAACTGTCATCTATCTTATCCCACAAGTTCAGTTCCAATGGCAGGTATACTGATTTTAACAATTTTGATTTCTTTTCTATTTCATGAGAATAATTTCTCAAAATTGTTGGTTAGAGCTGATTTATCTGTTTGTTTATACCTTATATTCCTGAAATCTCTGAAGTCTGATAAGTATTTTTTACCACAATCTAAACAATTAATCTGGTAAATGCCTGGTTTCTTTTCTGGACAATTTTGTCATTTTGGTAAAGCTTGTCAATAATATTGGATGTTATGAGATTCTTTACACTGTACTTATTATGTAGAACCAAGATGTTAAATTCTTTAGAACATTTTTTTAAATTTTTAGAAGCCCAAGGATGGAAGTAAACTTTTGGAACTCCTTTAGCTACCAGTTCTTTACTGAAACCATTGCATTCTGCAGTTTTTATTATATATGTATATCTTTTATTGTATTCTGTTTTAATGGGATATCTATCAGTCTGTGTTTTAAGCTATTGATGTAGCATGTTGGTGAGAGCTAGGATTGAAATCTTTGACTTTAATGTAGTTGTCAGCATGTGTGGATTTTATGAAAATGTCAGTTCTAACTTGTCTCTGCTCTTGGTGATCCTTAAATCCAGATAGCAAGCGAGTTGTATTTTCTTTCTCTTCTATGAACTTTACTTGACAAAACGCATGTAATTTTACCAGTTGAAAAAAAAGAAATGTTTCTGTTCTTAATTGATTTATGTATATTTATTTTTTATTAATTTGCTATAATCTGTTATATTTCTTGGTAAGTCTGATGATATCATGTACATGATTAGAAAGACGAAACAAATTGTAACCCTATAATCTGCGCTGGATTCAAAAGGGAATAAATAAATAAATATTATTGGTTCTTGCAAATGAAGTAATTTAAATGCATCTTTAACACCCAATAATGAAAACTGCAAACAAACAAAATCAGTCAATAAGAAAATAACTGAAGTAGAAAAATCAATGAAATATGGACAGTAGCTACTTTACACTTAAATATGTATGAACTCCATGAAAAAATGTACAATACACCGGGCAATTTCATAAATTGAAAAGAAAAAAAAAACACCTAGGTATAATTTATAGTCTTCCAAAAATCCATAAACAAGAAAAAAGCATATGAACTATCATCAATAATATAAAATTTCCACCTACTGCATCGGTTCTGATGGTGTAGTGGTTATCAACTTGCCTCCAAGCTCAAGATTGCGGGTTCGAACCCGGCCAGGACTGATGGATTTTTTTCGGGCATAAAAATCCTAAGCATGGCTTCCTTCGGAAGGGAAAAAAAACTGTGGGTCCTGTGTTGTACATTTGCGGCATGAAAAAGAACCTCAAGACTGAAAGAGAGGCCTCTGAGCAAAATTTATCGGCCGTTTCATGCCCTGAATAGAATGGGACACTGATGACCTGAGATGTTAAAGAGCATTTATAAATAAATTAATCAATCACCTACTGCCTATCCAATGGCTATTCAACCAATTCCAGTTCTTTTCTAAATTTGAAATATTAAACACAAAGAACTTAACAGAACTCACCAGAAACTTAAAAAATGTCAAAATTTCCTTTGATATTATTTCGAGTGTCCCCAGTATTCCAAATGACAAACTGATTATATACTCAAGAAAATGCCTGAAATTAATAGATTTAGGCAAGAAAATATGTATTTACCTCAACCAAACTGTACTTCGAAAAATTTGTTTTTGGATATTTTGTTGCTCTTGTTTAGTTATTAATTTTATGAGTTCTAGTTCAAAAGTAATTTTATGGTGGCTCCTTTTTTTGCTAAAGTATCAGCATTTTCATTCCCCTTTAATCTATCATGGTCAGGATCCAATGTAAAACTATTTCTGATCTGGATTGCATAATCCAGTTTTCTTATTTCAATTGCAGTGTACGTGGTGGGTAACTGTAATTTATTATACTTTGTGCTGCTGCTTTACACTTAGATAATAATTCTTTCTTTGTTTAGGTCTATACTGTATCTTTTCTAATGCTGCTCTAATGGCCATTATTTTACCATCAAAATTGTTAGCATTTGTCTTAAAGGTGCATATTGAGTGAATTCTTCACAGATATGCACATATAATAGAAACTACTGCATATAATGGATTCAATAAAGAACTGGTAGATAAAAAGATACAGGTATTCAAAAAGCAAGAATGGATGAAAATTAAGTTCAAAAAGTTTACATAATATCCTTGGGCTTTTACAAATTTTCCAAGATTTTAACATCACCTTGGTTCCACAGGATAAGTACATTGTAATGAATTTCATAACACCAAATCATATGGACAAAATTATCCTAGAAAAGAAACCAGATATCTACCAGATTGTTTGGATTGTAATAAAATGTGCTTTGGGAAAACAAAAAGAAATATACACATACTTAAGAGATTTCAGGAATGACAGGTATAAACAAACAAATACATCAGATGTAGGCAATCATTTTTAGGAAATGAATTATGGAATAGAAAAGGAATCAACAGTGTTAAAATCAGTTACTAGGGCACTAGAACTGAACTTGTAGGAAAAGATCTTTATAAGAAAATTGAAGATAAATCAAATTTTGAAATGTCAACAGATGACAGTTTAGTACAAAATTTTAATTTTGTGACCTCCTATATGAAGCCAACTGTTCAGGATGCAATATGTATCACCTACCAGTCAATTAGCAGCTGAAGATGTTACCAATGGTGCGAAACATGTTCTTCAATAAACATCAGTATATGATGAAAAAAAAGAATATGCAATTGACTCACCAGTTACAGCATTTAATTAAATTAATAATATTATTTCTTTATTTTGCTAGTGTAAAATTTTCCACCTTGTAAAATAACTCTTTTTACAAATGTAGCAAATGACACAGTTATCAGTTTATCACTCACAAGATTCAATTGAAAATGGTTTCAAATTTTACTCATATTATATATATATATATAAAAAAGGTAAACTATAAAATGCAGTCTTCTGTCACTTCAAAATAACTAGGTAGTAAAGTAATTCATGCTAAAAATGCTGAAGTATGACAGTGTTATAATGAGTTACTTAGATGTTTTTACTGATCACATGGTGTGTTTAACAAAAGTATCTTTTATTACTATCAGACCCTGAACTAAGATTACTTTATAGGCAGAGCATGGTTTTTCTTGTCTACAAAACGTGAAAAACATGTTAAAAATTAATGCAATAGCATTTTGAAAATTATACACTTCAAACTGCAATTTGACATATTTTAAATATTAATTCAATCAAACACAGTGAAACACCCATTAATGATCTCTTTTGAGCAGGATATTTAGAACACTCTTTATGGTTTCACTTACATGAAAGTAATAAAGTGTGTTCTAAGTATCCTACTCAGAAGAAATAATTGGCATATTTTATTGCTCTGGGGCAATTTTAAAAGAAATTTCCATTTCAGACATATTGTCACCATATCATCTACAGAAATACAAGGAAGGGGCTACTTCTTTTTTTATTATGGAGTCAGGGGTCAGGCTTAGAAGTGCATCCAGTTTCTTGTTACCTGCTATCTGAGAAGCTTATGAGTGAAACATTTTCTTGTGACCACTTTAAATTGTACTACTTGTGAAAATATGAATTAAAAATTATTATATTAAAAAAATATAAAGCTCACATACTGGAGTCCTGTTCAATATCAATATCTCTCGAATACTGAGATGTTAAGAACCCATCTGTATTTATAAGATATTAAGAAAAACCAATTAGCCATAGGATATTGCATATAATTTTTTATGTTTTATCTAGATAGCTGAAAATGTGATAACAAAAATTTTATTTTCTCTATAGCTTAAAATAACTTAATTATATTCTTAGAGTATCTGAAAAATACAATGAAAGATTCACTTAAATTATTCACTTTCAAGTATTTATATGTTAGTAAACCAATTTTATTTTCTCTATAGCTTAAAATAACTTAATTATATTCTTAGAGTATCTGAAAAATACAATGAAAGATTCACTTAAATTATTCACTTTCAAGTATTTATATGTTAGTAAACCTAAGAGAAAAACTTATTAGCTACAAACAATTTTGAAAATCTAGATGATGCAAACGTCAAAATAAAAGTCTACAGCAATTTTTAAAGAACAGTAAGCCTAGAAACCAGACTATTCAGATACTTTTGTATTTTATTTTACTTAAATATTAGACCAACAATTAATTATAATTATCTTTTAAGTGATAGTATTTCAAAATGGCCTGATTTTAAAACTAAACAACTCTTTACAGCAGCTTGTATTATCAGTCAGAATGACATGAGGAATGGTGATAGCAACAGGCAGCTTTGATGTCAGAAATATTTTATTTTCTAAGCATCTTATATTCTTATGAAATATAGCTGCTGTACAAAGTATTTCTATTTTAATATTTATAAGCTCATACTTTACAAGACTCAAGATGGTGCATTGGATGGCAATTAACTGGTTTCAGTGGTATTACAAAGTTATTGGAGAAAATTATTTTGCAAATAAAAATCTGCAAAATAATCTTGAATAAACAATAATATATTACTAATGGTGGATGGTGAATTCCTACCATCAGTGTGCCACAAGAAATACAAAGCCAATGCATATTGACTTCTTACTGTCTTTAGTAATAAAAAAACAGGGTCTAATTTGCAAATAAATGATACATGTAAATACAAAAATTTAGTCCCTTATTTAATACATACCTGCTAACTCTCCGTTCTGTTACGCCTTTATAATTGTTGTTCTCTTCACATGATCCCCGTCGAGAAGGAACCTTCTCATTATCTACTGTACTTTCTCGTCTGATTTCTACCAATTCTTTAATATTACTCATTCCTCTGTAATGTCAATATAAAAGAATATATATTATTAACAGGTTAAAAAATTATTTTAAAAATACTATCTGAATATATTCAAACTTTTATTATAATTTATATTGATAAGTTGATCACATTAGATGAAATAATGCAATTAAGACTGCTTTTATAGAAAGACAGAATTTATCAAGCTTTTAGTTAATTTAAATCATTTATTTATCTTTGATATTTATGGACACTTTTTTTTTTAGAAAACCTAGTAGTACATAAAGAGTAATTTTCTTTCATCATATGATGCCTCCAGTTTAAGAGGTATGAACTGCCTCAAAATAATTTGACTGGTAAAGTTCTTGTTTTGTTACTTACCCTAATAATGGGATATCAATAATGATTACTGATCTCTGATCAATCTTAGCCCTTAAGAACCAATGCACCAAAAATGACTTCTTATTACATAATATAAATTCAACATTAATATTTACATATGAGAGCAGATCCAAAAATAACTGGGATTTAGCATTACTCTCACATGCTTTGTAGCAATGAATTCTTTAACTGGGCATTGTTACCTTATGGTTACTTGTACCATGTACTTGTATCATTCTGTGTGAAAGGTTCATCTTTTGTGCTGCTTTGTGTGTATCCCTACTGTGTTATTCCAAGATTTTTGAGACAGTTGACCATTAGGAACCAAGAGTTTGCATGAAATTTACTTTTAAGTGTGCAAAATTATAATTGAGACCATTATTATGCTATGGTAAGCCTTGACAGATGACTTTTTAAGTAAATCATAAGTGTATGAGAAATTTTGACATTTTGAAATTGGTACTACCTGGCCATGTTCCAATGAGCATAATTTTTTTTGTTACAATTTAACGTCTCTCATAAAAACAAAGATCTAAAGTGATGAAAGAACATGTAAATGATTCAGAGTTCAAAATGCTTTTAGTTACCTGGCATTAAATTTTTCAGATAAGGACAAATTCTGGGAAAAACTGTACCCAGGCAATTGACCTTAAGAGATCTGAACCTAGGACCTCTGAATTTGCTGGCAGACATGCTAACCACAAGATCATGGAAGTGGTCAATCAGTAGAAATGAGGAAACACTGAAAATATTTATTAAGTACTAAGCAAAATAGGCCACTTTTCCTATAGACCTTCACAGTCATGCAATTAATACTGAAAAAAGTTTAAGATGTAAGATTATTTAATGAAGATTGTTGAAAGATGATCATGAACAATCTGTCAGTGCTAAACAGGACGATTTGCATGCAAATAAAGTGTTTGCAAAATGGTGCCTTGCTTGCTTACAATAGAACATAAAGGCACTCACCTGAATGTTTGCCACTACTTGAAGGAGGAATACTTAAGTTCATGACTGGGAACAATCTTGGTGCTAGGCTCACAACCCAGAAACCAAACAAGCTTCAAGTCAGTGCAAACTATAAAGAAAGTATATCATGTTTGACCAGATGTTAAGACAAAGTTGATATGTTTTTATGATGTGAATGAGATTGTGCACGAGTTGTGTCTATAAATTCACTGAATCTTATGATGTGAATGAGATTGTGCATGAGTTGTCTCTATAAATTCACTGAATCAATATTTTATCTTCATGTTTTGAGAAGACTGTGTGAGAATGTGCTACAGAAATTGCGTAATTGTGGTGCACTGGAGACTGCATTCATTTGATCACATCATGACAATGCCCTGACCTACACAGATTTATCTGTTCAACAATTCTTGGCAAAGAACAAAATACTGTTTGTGTTCCAATCTGCTTACTTGCCCACCCTGCTACATATCACACTCTTTTACTCCCACATAAGAGGAAAACTTTGAAAAGGAGCAATTCAGTGATATGAATGAGGTGAAAGAAAATACACTGGAGACCTTGAACAGTATATCTGGTCAAGAATTCTAGAATTGTTACCATATGTGGGAAAAATGTTCCGATAAATGCATCAACTCAAAAGAGAATACATTGAAGGGAATTAAAATGTGCAGTTGTGCAGTTCAATAAAACTGTTTAAAAAAATATAATTCTGGTAATTTTTCATCTATAAAATAACCAAACTGATTTTTTTGCCAGTTCTTCATGATGTTTAGATCAGAGAGTGGGAGAGGTCATTTACCTTCATTTACTCTTCATTCTAATCTGAAATATTCAATGTCATGTAGCTAACAGTTGTGTGGTAGCCTTTGATTGGGTGGACCATGTATCTGACCTACGTTTGAAAAATATTATATGTAACGGTGAAGCAATGTATGAATTGAAATTCCTTGCAAAACTTAGAAAATCTGCTAACAAACATATAGTATGTTGATGCAAGTTAATGGTAATGAGTGTTTAGTCTATTCATACTCATTTTATGAATGATTAAAAAAATTTAAAGGAAGGAAGGATAGACATTCAAAACCATTCAGGCACCAGCCAACTTTGCATGTAAAAAATGATTAAACATCCAAAAAATTGATGAAGTTGAAGGAACAAATTATTTATTGGCTGAGCATTCCAACAATTGCTGAGTTAGTTAACATCAACAAAGAAACTGTTCAGCAGATTTAACTTGGGGGGGAGGGGGGGAAGGGGAGGGGAAAGGTGCTTAAAAATGGTGCCAAGAATCTTTACTCTTAAACAGAAGTAAACTAAAGTGAACATTCATATTAATATTCTTGAACACATTGAAAATTATCCTAATTTTAGGTATTAATTTTTTTACACTAAACTCCACTTACATAAAAGTAAGATGCGTTTCGGGAGAATCTCTCCCATCTTAAGTTGTTCACTGAACCACTGTTACTCGAAACGATAGCTAGACAACAGGATGTTCCTGTGGTGGCCTCTGTTGGTTGAAGTAGGAAGTTGCTGAGTTCATCCATAGGAGGAAACTTACTTTTATGTAAGTGGAGTTTAGTGTAAAAAATGAATACCTAAATTTAGGATATATTACCACTCCATTGTCAACAGTTTCCTAAGTACAATATTTACATTGAAAATTGTCCGAACATTTTATAACATGTAAAAACTTGAAATGAATTTTAGCTTTTTCAGTATGACCCAGAAACTGAAAACCAATCCATGCATTTGAAGAATCCCAGTTTCACAAGATTTATGAAAGTACAGATGAGTAAGTCAAATTTCAAATCAATAATTATTTTTTCTTATATCCGAGGAGTGATTCATTGGACTTGATGCCTGAAGGTCAAACTGTTAACTGTTGAATAACACTTTTTGAGTGCATGAGAAGAAGATGACCTGAAATGTAGCAGAATGACTCGTGGATTCTTTACCAAGACAATGTAGCAGCACACAATGTGCTAATTTTATACCTTCTTGGCAAAACACAAGATCACCAAATTCACTTGACCTTAGCTATGCCAACTTTTTTTTATGTCTGAAGATGAAACCTGCATTAAAAGGAACCTATTGCAGTGAAGGCAAAAGCAACAGAATTCCTTAAGAAGTTAACAAAAGAAGGCTTCCAGCAATGGAAGATCCATGTGTCAGGATTGGGTAGGGGAGTATTTTGAAGGTGATAATATTTTAAAATGTATAATATATTAAATAAATATTTTTAGAACAAAGTCCAGTTACTTTCTAACCACACCTTGTAAGAATGACATAGGTTTGCTGAAATTCTCAATCACATTAAAAAAAATGTAGTAATGCTTACTCAGGTCTGTCTACCCTGTCCAAGTTGTCCCAGGAAGTGCCAAAGCTGTCACTGAGAGAACTAGGATTTAGAGAGGGACGACGGCTGTAGGCCCCTAAACGTGCTAGTCTGGTCCTCCCATCCTGAAATAATTAGGTTTGTTTTACAAGCATTAGTATTGTCATCGAGTTTCCTTTTAGTATTATTTATTTCTCACACTTATATCAAGACTTGAAATAGATAATGCATAATTTACACAAATATTAAAAATTAATACTGTATAGTCATTAAAACCTTTATGAAAAAAATACTTAATAAAAAAGAAAGATATATTAGGGTACACTAATTCACCTTCATCCACAGTAAAAAAAATAGGGGATACTATTTATAAGCTAGTATAAATGACAAACAGTTTTACAGTACATACTATTGGTGATTCCACTGGAGCATTATATATATAGTTGACCCAAAACATTCTGTTAGTATTTTCCTGATACTCAAATTTCAAGTGTTAGCAAAAATTAAACATGCAATAAATAAAGTTAAGGTGGAAATGAATTGTTGCTGAGAATTAGACTGTTAAGCTTGTAGGTTCAAATTTTCCATTTTGAGAAGCACGGTCAAACATGAATGTGCCAAAGATGTTTGTATGTTACGATCTTGTGTGCTCTATAAATTTAAGATTAGTAACAATATAACTGCAGCAACATGAAAAATATGCCAGGCTTTTGGTGCTGATGCTCTGAATGAATGGATGATAAAAGAACAACTCACAAAGTCCCAGAATGGCAACAAAACTTTCAAGGATGAGCATGAATAAGAAGACTAACAACATTGTATAAAAAAAAAAGCTATTAGTGACCATTAGCCACATCCTCCAAACTTGTGAGGATGTGGCACAGCAATTCAGCATCAGTGCAGAAACTCAATTTCCATCACTAAAGAAAAAAATATAGATTTGGTCACTGGGTTCTACATCAGTTGATGACTTACAAGGCAACACAAGTTGATGCTGCTTGTTTTGCACAGTTGCCACATCTGCAGAAATACCTTTCTTGATATGTTGCTGACATGCAATCTTTGACACTCCAAGATGCTGTCCAATGAATCATGCAGCCCATGAATCTATCCAATAACAATCAAAACCACCACTGCACCAAAAGAAGGTTATGCTCTGTGTTTGGTGGAATGCGCATCTTGAACTGCTGCCATCTGCACAAACAATCAATGCTATTGTGTATTTTAATAGCCATGAAAAGCTGAAAACTAAGGAGTTTGCATTCATAAATTGCAAAGGTATTATTCTTTTGCATGACAATGTGAAGCTGGTGAAACATGATCCATCTTGGGTGCAGGCTGTAGTTCACCCATCATATTCTTCAGACATTTGTTTCCTTTGAGTAATCATCTCTGATGATGATAATTACGAATCTTTGCCAATATGGAAACAGCACTGGATGTATTTTTGCTTCACATCCTAAGGAGTTCTTTCGTGATGGAATTTATAGTCTTTCATTACATTTGCAGAAGATCCTCAATAGAGACTGATTATATTTAATACTAAAAATATTATTTTGGTCAGAATATGATACTTTGAAATATCTGGTCTGAACAAAACTTCTTTGGTTTCAATAGCACAAGTACAAATAAGTTTAGTGGATGACCTGGAAGTAAGAAAATTGTTAATATGATAGGTCTCTCTCTTTATCACATAGGGTGATCTTTAGTTCTACAAAAAATGTTGATGAATCCTACAGGAAATTTATCACTAAAGATAAGTCAAGGGTAAATCAGTTTCATTCCAAGGCAAAAGAAATTTCCCTCTGGTGCAAAACTTTACATTTAAGTAGGGTGCTGATAGAGAATCATGATGTCTTGTGGTTTAGTATCCCTCTTTGTTCCATTATTTTCATTAAGCACAATGTTTTTCAGGTTGCTTTGCCAAGTTCTTTTCAATAATAATCATAATAATTTCAAAGAGTTACTTTGATACCACATAATTGTTAATTGCGATTGATCATTTTTGATATTGTAATAAGCAATATGAACAAAACAAGATTTAACAAACACGCAAGTCATGAAACTAATTAAGTTTCCAACTTCCTAGAAAGAAAATTCTTCATGATGCACATAATTGAAAACTGTTTTCAATGAGTCACCCTGCCATGGGTGGCAGGGTTTGTAAAGGCACAGACTTGTGAGCAAAGTTCGAATCCTGAGGGCCATCCTATCTAACAGATTTTTTCCTGGGTTTCCTCAGCCCTCATAATGACAAATGATAGGGATGTACCATAAACTTAGGGCTGGAACATTTCCTTTCTTACAAAAATCCTTTTCCAAGTAATCATTTCATCTCATGTATCATCAGTGTTAACCACCTTGATGTTTCAGCAATAACAATGGGCATTAAACATAATACAAAAAATATATATGAGTCACATATAACTTTTTACATATCAAATTAATTATCCACCAAATAATGAAAAAAAAAATTAGATGTTTTGATTAATGATTATAATAAACTTAGTAACCCAGACAACTAATTGTGCCATTAAAAACAAATAAAGATATAATAATATTGCAAAATATGTGAAGTAATTAAACAAAAGTGACATTGCATGGTCAGTCCTAAAATGTTGTTCTACCATGGTACCATCCCATTGCACAGTCGTCATGATGCTGCATATGAATTGATTGGTCATCTCTTTCATTTGTTTAATTTTAACCCTGTAATTACAGCTTGTGCCCACTGCTGATGGATCATTTGCACAAGGGATGAGTTTTTCATGCAATGATTATGCAACAGAGGCTGTGAATAAGTAGCTGGAAATTCAAATCAAACTTTTTTTTTGGAAGGTATAAAAACTATGATAGCTTTGTTTACACATATGATCTAAAATTTGTAATGATTACCCTTCACACGTTTATCTTACATACTAGTTTTCTCAAAGATATGTTCTGAAATTTGGAATGATAGTGAATATTCCTGGGATCTAAAGGAAATCTAATATTTCTCTTCTGAACACTAAAACTCACCATTAAAGTTGAAGAGGATGTTATAAAGTTCTTGCCTGAATCAGGAGATCCCAGAGGGCGTGGTATAGCAGCAATACTGGCTCTTCTTTTGGATACCTGAAAATTAGTACCAATGTTGAATTGAATTTATTAATAGCTTCTTTTCCATTGACGAGCCAGAAACTTATTAAAGAAATCCAACACTTTCATCAGGAAAGGGTAAGGTAATTTTGAAAAAATTCACTTATCATCCATGGACTATGCAAAAATTTCAAATATTCTAAAGACTTTAATATCAGATTGGCACTGATTTAATGTTAAAAATATCTAGAATGACAATATTAATTACATATTCCACTGGAGAAAAAAGCAGGTATTAACCATATAAAATGTGCAGAAAGCCAAAAAGTCTATATTACAGAAACATAGGCACACAGTTAAAAGAACACTTCAGGAACAGGAAATCAGCAGTAGTATTTCATTTCTGAACAGAAAACCATGATACAATGAGGAAAATTATTAAATATTGTACTTACAAAGCTGTTGACAATGGAGTAGTAATATATCCTAAACTTAGACATTCATTTTTTTACACTAAACTCCATTTACTTACATGAAAGTAAGATGCGTTTCGGGAGAATCTCTCCCATCTTCAGTTGCTCACCAAACTGCCATTACTTGAAATGATGGCTGGACACCCAGATGTTTCTGTGGTGGCCTCTGTTGGTTGAAGTAGGAAACTCCCGAGTTCATCCATAGGAGAAAACTGTAAATTCATTAGGTTTTCTCTATTTTTTAATATAAAACTTTTTTCCCAAGTGGATAACTCCAATGGGTTGTGAACATGTTTCAGCAGTTTCATTTCCAGTTTTTGGTCCAAAAGTGAGCTGCTACAGCTGATTTATCCATCTGCTTATATGGAGGAAAGAACATTTTAGGAATATTTGGTTTAAGCAGGTGGATAAATCAGCAGTAGCAGCTCACTTTTGGAGCAAAAACCAAGAAATAAAACCGGAAATTAAACCTCTGAAAATCTTCACAACCCATTGGAGTAATCCACTTGGGAAAAAAAATTTATATTAAAAAATAAAGAAAACCTAATGAATTTCGAGTTTCCTCCTATGGATGAACTCGGCAATTTCCTACTTCAACCAACAGAGGCCACCTAAGAAACATCCGGGAGTCCAGCCATCATTTCGAGTAACAGCGGTTCGGTGAGCAACTGAAGATGGGAGAGATTCTCCCAAAACGCGTCTTACTTTTATGTAAGTAAATGGAGTTTAATGTAAAAAAATGAAAGCCTAAGTTTAAAATTCTTAAAATCAGTACAAGGACCTACAGAATTAGCAACATGGGAGAAAATCTACATTTATAAATTAACAAACTTCCGACACTTCTGGGGATGAAAACAAAATTTTTTCATCACACCTCCATCAGAGCAGAACATACACCCCCAAAACATAACGAATTATCCAGCAGTTGACAGGTAGCTAATGGTGCAGATGAAGGTCTGTGAAACATGTACTACCTTTAAACAAGTGGAGCCAATAAGAATTAGTTCCACTCAGTCATACAATGATCAATTATAAGATTAGCTTCACTGTACAAGCTCCAATTATCATTTCAAGTTAACAATTTCTTGTTTAGCATTAATAACTGGAGATAAAATATGGCTTCTTCACTTTGAGCCTGAGAACATAATCAGTCCTAGAATGACATCTCAGAACTTTTTTTTGGTATTTAAATAAAATACATAAAAATTGTTAGGCAATATCCTTAGCCAGTAAAGCCATGATTACATTACTCTGGGACTCTAAAGAAATTATTTGAGCCAATGTATTGCCTTATGGTGAAGTACTTTAAGTACAAGCCAAAACACACTATAAGTTGAAGAGGTGGTTCTGGAACATTCATCCTCTTAAATCATCTAAAAAAATTACATCCATGGGTAGTCTGATGATGGACAGAAGTTAAAGCCACAATTTTAAGCCAAGATACTTTCACAGTAAATATTATGATGGCATATGAAAAAACAAGATTGCACAAAGGTTTGCAAGAAAAACATAATGAAAAATAACACTATATGGCCAAAGAATTTAGGAACAATCCAGTTATTCAAAACTGAAATAAAACAAACTGAAAGACAGGAAAAAAAAGTTGCATTAATTATTGAATACTTCTTGTAGTTAGAATAACTAAAAGAAAGGACAATAAATGTACTATAACAACTTAAAGCAGCAGTCATATCTTCAGAATTTTTGAATAAAGGCAAATCCTATAGGACAATGATATTAATAATTTTTCTCACAACTATCAAACTATTTAAAATGCAGACAGACAGCAAAGTCAGAGTGAGAACTGCAGACCTAATCTGGATGTGTCTTCAAGTCACAGAGAAGGAAATAAAATCTATTGCTATGAACAAATGGCTAGCTATGAGCTATCATAACCTGCTTCCAAGCTGGTCATACAGATTAAAAGAGTACACAAATTTTAAATATGCGAAATAAGAAAAATTTGTTCTGTTATATTAGTAGAGTTTATATTTATTATTGAGATGAAAATAAAAGCTTATTTTACTTTACTTTGGTGATTTCACTTTTTCTCTCAAATAATAATCAGAAACTTGTATAACACAAAATTGATAATATAACTTACTCGTTTGCCACCCGCTATAAGAGTGCGATATCGCATGCTCTGGGCTTGTGCTTCATCAATACTATCTTGTTCACACTCCATTACTATGTTGTTCTCCAGCAGCACTTTTCTGTAAAATTATATACTATATTTAATGTTGAAATGTGATTTATTTTAATTTAACACAATTCAGTAAAACTAGAGGTTTATATTGGGAACTGCAAGGTTAGGGAAACTCAATGATCCTATTAACAGTATTGACACACAGTGTGTATGCTTGTTTGCATTCCATTTGTCTCCATGTTGGTTTTAATTAAGATTACAGCATATAGAACATTTTGAAACTGACAATAACTATAAAATTTATATGTGGTTTTCATTAGGTGGAAAAGATTCAAAGTCACAGATGTGGCATGTACCAGGATCTTTCTCTTATAGTGCCAATGCTGTAACCATTTGGGCTAAGATGCCCTGTAAAGATAACTGCAAATCTCCCTCATATAAATCTACATAAGAGGTGCGGTTTGTTAGTTTTTGCCTATGTTAGGAGAAGATAGAATAAAAATACAGATATTATTTTAAAATAGAATCTCCCTTTAGTTCAATTCATTTCTCACATCTCTGGATTAAAATTTCATTCCCCCTAAAATAATGGTCCCAAGTTTTTACCTGCAAAATGCTTCAACTTACTATCATTCGTGAATCTGTCATCCAAGGTCAAATTTCAATTTTAAAAACAAGCAATATGGCTATGATGGTAACATCTGGGTTGTATGGTGGATGATCCAGTTTCTGGAAGCCTTATGTGTTCACAGTAATCTTGGCAACAGCAGCCATGTAGACTGTTGTATTGTCAAGCAGCAGAAGAGCGAGACTCAGTATTCCATGCCTCCTTCCCTTGATGGCATTACACAATTGATATTATAGCTCTGCATAATTACTTTCCATTCACCCCCTGTGTTTCTTTCTTTGAAGTTTTATCATCAAAATTCTTCAGCAGTCCCAAAGTCACCATAATTTTCCTTGTGGACTGCACGAGACCTTCTGTGTGACCTTGACCATTTTAGGTGTGCTTCACCCTTTTTCTGCTGCTCCACTGATTATCTTTTTGAAAGAGTCATAAAAGAGAACCAAAGTTTTGTCCCCTGTGACAACAGATTCCAATATTAACCTCTTGTTACCATGGCAAAGATTCAAAAACTTCTGACAACATTTCATACATACTTGCATTTGAACTGCTGAAAGAGTTTGGGGCACCCATTATGCACTGGCCTTATGCACATGCAAATGATGCAAAGATGTGAAGCATAGTTGATTTAGAAAGTCCCAACATTGCAGCTATTTATTTTGTCTTTAAATACTTGTCACTCAGACCTCCTCCTCGACAAAGATTTTTTCTTGTATCAATAAATACACTGTGGTATACTGTCATATGAGTCATCTTCATCGGCTCTCCTTCTGCCAAAATTATACAATTTTGACCACTGTTATAGTGAAATATGAAAGGGGAAGCTTACCTATACACACCATTAAGATGTTGTTTAAATATCATTAGGCAAAAGTTCTTCTCTAGTTAAAAATTTAATCCTTGCTCTGTATCCAATTTTGAATCTCATTGTATTATACAACAAGTCTGATTAAAATAAGCTTATCCAAATGAATATGTGACCAGAAAGAAGTGCAGTATTTACACCTCTGAAACATGTGAGCATCAGATAGTATAAACATTTCAACAATGAATTCTGATCTTTTATGTACAGCCAGAAACTTATGTATTGTACCTTATATTCTGGAGATCTAGATCTATGCCTTAAAGACATTTAAATCATTTGAGCACTCTGGATCAACATCAGTTAGTTGCACTATAAGGATTAATTTTTGTATTCTAAATATATTTCTCAAACAAATCATGTGTGTGGTTTGGATTTGAAATTGCTGAACAGCATATGGTAGCTTAAATAATTATAGCATTTGAAAAGTAAGCCAAAAATCTATAGTTCTGATTCCAACTATGAACTTAATTGTTTTCTGTCTGGTTCTAATTTTAAATCCTAACCAGCACACATGCTTTGTGTGTAAATCACTTAAAAAACAGAGAAGTTTATAATTCTTGGTACAGAACCAACTCTTGAAAAACATGTTTGTGTTTTTCAATTCAATTTAGAGTATCTGGCAATTTAATGTAAATATACATCAATCTTTTGAACAGGCTTTAATTGTGTGAAGCATCTGGATGACTGTAAAACACATCTCAATGTATAAAGCAGCAATACTGCCAAGTATGCAGGGAACCCATCCATGATAAGCAGGAATGCATTGCTAGATGCAGGTAAAGTGTACTGTTCTGTGTCATTAACATAAATGAAAATAATGAAAATAAAACAAAATGAAGACTCAAAGACCATAGTGAAAATAAATTCTTTCCTCAATAGTTCATGAAATAAAATCACTTAAGCAAGTCCTTTTGCTACTTATCCAAAAGACTGCCCATTTCCAAATATATTAATCAGCTTAGTCAGTAGGTATGCATAACAGATAAATATTTATGCAGTAGAAAACATATACTAAGTCATTATACCAAGCAATCAACAAAACTTCTATACAACATTGACTCATTATTATTGTTACCTTCCTCGTAAACATCCAGGAAGTATGCCACTGTCAGTAATGGGTAAAAATGTTGTGCACCTGATTAATACACAGTTGTTAAGATCCATAATTACACACCTCATATTTTTTCATATTTCATTTCAAAAAATTTGGTAATTATTTGCAACAGAAAAATGATAGAAGTTGTAACTGATATTTGGGCGCTTCAAATTTCAAAGTTAAAATTCCAGGTTTTAAATTAAAATTATTAGTTGTGATATAAGTAATAATTTTATTTGTATAAACGTCTATTTATTCTTCTTTCTGAACAAAGCTAACTGATGCTAAAAGAAAATGCTGCATAACCAGTCATGTTCAGAAGTACCTACTTTGTTTCTTCAAGCTCGGCATGAACCTTCTCGTACATGCGCTTTAAGTTCTCTACATATGAGAGCATCACATCCACAGCTCGAGATACTCGAAGCTCCTGCTGCATTGCTCCATATAACTGTAAAAGATGAGTTCATGTAAGAAAATGCATAAATTGATTCTATACCAAATTATTAAATTACAATTATGTGTGTAAACTTAGACAACAAAATACTTCACTGACACTGTCAACTCTACTCTTTCTGAGCCCTTGCTACAGCTTCCTACGAGAAAATACTATATTGTCACAGCCATTCATTTGCAATTTATGTATAGCATGTCTTCCCTGAATGTCTTTGAGCATCTCTGAACACTCCTTTCTAACTAGCTCTCAGAATGATTTGATTAATACACAAGATTTTCAAAGAGTATCTGTGCTTAGAACAGAGAAAAAAGTAATTAACTTTGTTAAATCCATACACTTAATCCAAGGTTTATTCCATAATTGAAAATATTTCTGAACACTTGTTTTGAAATGACTTTCAGCATTATCACTGTGTCCTTGTAATTGTCAAAATGCCTAATTTCTGGTTTGCACCCACACATCCATGTTGTGTCAGGAATTAAGGTTTTTATTTCTGGGTTGTATCCATACACCCATGTCGTGTCAGGAATTAATGTTTATACTGGTACACTACAACATCCTCTGACGAATGCAATTTGAACATAAACTCAATGGTCAAATCTTTCATTATAATCAACTGCATATATCCTGAGCTTATGGCAACCTTGTCAGCAATACTAGGGGCTATGAAATTGAAATGATCAAAAAATGCACTTTTTCATACATTTACATTTCAGTCTGGTGATGGTATGTGCATACTACTTTAAATCTATTTAAAATGTTAATTGGAACTTGCACAGTGATGCCATTATTGTATGATTGTGAAAAATAAGTGAAGCATCAAGAGTGTGTAGTTAAACTTTTTTCATACAATAATATTAATTATACTTTGAATCTGTTAAATTGAATAGAGCCAAATTCCACAGAGTCATTAGCAGTGTATCACTAGAAGGGTTCCTTGTCTGCTGGTCATAGGTAGATCCTAAGACCCCGTTTCCATCTTCCGTCTGCCAGACTTTCTCATCATGCTGAGTCCTAGAGAATTTTATTGCATCTGATTTGAGTGAATATTTAGGACAAAAAATACTTTGTACCTTATATTTTTTTTATCATTCTATAGCTGTATATGTTTAGTGCATTTATTTTTTAAAAATTGTTTCCTTTTAGGTTAATTTTTAGTTGAATTTTAAAAACAAATTATCTTTAATTATGGTAAAAAAATAGTTTCCTTTGTCATTATTGCTTCAGTTTGGTAGTGTTTAACCATGTAGATAAAGCATTCGTTTTATATTATCAATCAGACTAATTTCAATATTTCTATTTTAACACAGATTCCTCAAATATCATTTCAATTGTCAAGAAACAACTATGTAAAAACTTTTTGGGCATGTTGCTGCTTCTCACCATAATGTAGACATTTGTCATGGAATGAATAGCATGCATTTGTAGTATAATCTGGCATCAAAGAGTTAAATTTTTGTGGCATGAAAAGTGCTGGATTGTTATGTAATTTTCAATTAAATAATCACTGCAAATTTTCAACACGACTCCTTCCAGCCGTATAGGCATCAGATCTTCTGCAAGGTTAGGTTAGTATCTACCTGCCTTACTAATTACTGTGCAAAATTCTACCATATGTGAAGGTTAATGTGATAATGGCTCTGTGAAATTCAATATCTTCATTTACTTAATGTAACCCCATTGCATCGTCGCCGAAAGTCTGCTTAATCTTCCGAATTGTTTCCCTCTAGTTCTGATAAAACTTTATGTAGTGCCACTGTTACGTGACATGAAATCGTTCTATCTCGGGCGAAATGCAAATGTTACATCGGTCTTCTAGAGATGAATTATGCACCAGGCAAAGCCACAAAAAGCATGCATGCACATTAAAGTCCTCTGCAACAATGTGCCCAAAGTTGCTCCTACCTATCATTGTTTTTTTTTTTTTTTTTTTTTTGGAGACAAAAAAAAATTATACTGTTTGGACAGACCTGGTGCATGTATCATAGTAATACTGTATCTGAAACGCAAGGAAACTCTAATTCTATACCTCGTCCCTACCCTTTTAGCAAGTATATATTACGTTAGAGTCACCTCACTTTCCACAACGCATTAATGCAACTAGAAAATACTCAAGTCTTGTCCGCAGAAAACAATGGGTGAAAAAGAAAAGGAGGCACTTTTCGGTCAAAATTTAATGCTAGACTAATATATATTCTTTTTTGACTTTTACGCTTTATGATTCCCGAAGTGTACTCATTGCATTTTCTAAATCGCCAGATAACATGCATTTGTCGAAGGGAAGTGCAGCAGATTACTTTATACTTATTTATTAACTTGGAATAGGCTGGCTGACATTTCACGAATAAGCGCCTTATTGCCGGCAACTGTTGGCGCGTTAGCCGAAATTACGAGTGGTGCTGACATTAGTGCATTCAATAAAAACACTCTAGTTTAAATCGTCTAGCCGTAAATGTTGTCACAGACTTTCCAAAGAAAGTGTGCCAGGTGTTTTGGCGTTTAAATAAAGGTTTTCCGCCACACATTATCATCCTTATTGTTGAATTCAGGAAAAGCAGAAAGCGTATGAGCTTCAACCATGGAATGGAGAGATTATACAAACCGTGTTGCTGTGGTAGGCCTTTATGGGGGTTAGAAACTCATCATGAGTGTTTTCAGATCCTTAAAAATTTGGAAATCAGCAGGATGTTTGTATACAGCACCTTCAATGCTTTACCTACCGGTACTGTTTGTAGATGGCCGTTTAGATTCGGACGCCAGCACTATGTGAGGACCGTACTGTTCGGCCTGTGCTCTGCAGAATTTTCAAATGCAGAGGGTGTTGCTATGGAAGCAATTGCTACAACCTTATACTAACAACGGCCTCTTGAAAATTCTTTTTCTGACGAGAAAGATTTGAGATTAAAAGAAGCTACAACCGCCAAAACGACAGAATGTATGCCTGGACTTCACGAGAAGTTTCTGAGCGAGTTCCTAAAATTCAGAGGAGCTACCTTAAGTAATGTTTTGGTGGGAAGAAACATTTGATGCGTCAGCAAATTTCATTTCTGTCAAAAGAAATTGAAGACAACCTCCCAAATGTTCGAAACATCTATGCTGGAACATATGGTGAAGAACCTGAACACGATTTTGTTCAAGAACATGTAATGGAGCTTGCAGCAAGATCCACCAAGATGGTTTGAAAAAAAAAAATGCTCTAGAATGGCCTTCCAGCAGTCCCGACCTGAATCCCTGGACTGCAAGATATGGTTACTGCTTGAGGGCACGGTTTGCAAGAAAAGGCACTTAATATTGAGTCTCAAAGTTCTCGGCATGTTCCCAATGGAAGTAGTGTGTGATACTGTAGTAAAATGACCACAGAAACTTCGGTCATGTATGAGGACAAAGGGGATCATTTTGAGAGACGACTGCCGCTAAACGTCTGAAATACATGAGCGAACAACAATATATCAAAAACACATGAAGAAATGATATGCTGTAGATTCTTGACTAAAACTTTGTAGCAGTGTTTATGCAAAACTAGATATAAAATGCAATTATAATTTAACATAAATTAGTCATTAAATTAATATCCTATTCTAATTATGATTACATTTAACTTCCTCGTTATAAAGAGTGACAGAATGTGAATATATTTATACAAAAATAGTAGTTAACAAACGTAAAATTAATATTATGGGATGTTAGAAACTTAGAAAAAATTACAATATTTCGCAGGTATAATCCCAAATGTTAAAACTTGTTTTTTATGGTTTACGTACACACTCACCTCTGCGGAGCTAGATACCATCTCCGTTGATCTATGCAAGAAGCCCACTTGAGTCTTTATTTTGTTGAGAATTTCTACAGAATCGGAATCCACACACAAACGATTTAAGTTCTGAAACATTCAAGAATAATCATTAATATGAAGTTACGAGACTGAATGAACAGCAAAGTCAACCCCCAGTTCTTGACATGAGAAGTCTTCAGATATTACAGTGAGAGCTTTATGACACCGAGCACGTGATTCTTCTGACTTTACCAGAAATGCACCCGACTTCAAGGAGTCGTTCGAACTCATCGGGGCAGTGCGTTCTCGCAACTGGAAGGCTGGTTTTGGTGACTAGGTACCGACCTAATGGAAAAACACAGAGAATGACCTCTGCGCTAAGCCCAGAAAGGATCCCTATCGAATGTGTTCTTTTAAGGGGAAAAGATGTAAATCGAGAACACTAAGTAGGGGCTATAGTATGGGAATGCGTTAGTGTGATGAGTAGGCATCGGAATTTTTAGGCATTAAAACCATAATGAAGCAATTAATTTATGTTCATGCTAAACTGTAGACAACAGGTAATAAGCGTATAGCTCCCGCACGATAAGTATGCACTTGGTGTCCGTTAATGTGGGAAAGAGAAAGTTGTTCAACGAAAGAGAGAGAGGACACCCTACGTCTGCACATAGCCTTCTTCTGCAGCATTAATTTTATGCTTGAGCAAGAACGATGAACGCGTAATAATAAGCGAATGTTTGCATGTTATCTTAAGCTTATATGGTTAGCTATTTCTATAGGTGCCAGGCATCCAACTCGTTCACTAGAAGGCGATGTGCAGTTTAGTTTGCATGATATTTTGCGGGTGGTTCGAAAGGTCAATGTCATCATAGCATATAGTATAGAAGCAGTTTGCGGCTGTGTGACGTAAACTAAATGCAGAGGTATCGTGCGTTAGCTTTACAATAGGTTACCTAGCTACAAATCAGAATTTCGATGCCTAGAGATGAGATTCAGTTTGCTAAGTTTTTATGTGTGGTTTCGCTTTCCCCTTTTGAGCTTCCTTACTTAACTGCTGTTTTAAAGTAGGGGAAAATGACATTTCCTGTTTAGTTTATTACCACATTATTATGAACAGAGCCCGAAAGTTAGGTAAAATGCCTTTTCTATCTGGGTAGATATATTTAAGTCAGAAAGAAATAAACATATTTCCGTACATTTGGGGTCCATAGAGCTAGTTTTTATTTTATCTATTTTATCTTTTGCCCATTCTGGCTTGCCCGTTTTAAGGTTTAAAACCTTTGTTTTTTCTCTTTTTTGTGCGTTTTGTATCGATTTTATTTTTTCTGCATTTTAAAAAGCACATAAAGTATTTCATATTTCGAAGTGAAAAAAAAAAAGTATAAAATTATATGGCATGTTCACCTCACAAAAATATCTACAGGGAATCTTGTTATAAATTTGTTCTTTTTCAACAGTTCAAATTTCTCAAATCATTTACTTAAACACTTTAAATACCAGAACCTTTATCAGTAAAAGAAACGCACGGTTACCACATATACGAATACCACGAAATAGAGAGGATGAGAAAAGTAATGTAGTTTTAAATAGTCCTGGTGTATGACCTTGTTTCAATCTGCGCGAGACAATTCTAGGAAATTGTGGTACGGATAACTTCTCAGCTGCATAAATGTAACAAACAATTACAAGGGAGAAAGACGAGAGCGGTACAGCTGTGCAATAAACCTTCCCTACAATGTGTTCAGCACGGAAGCTAAGAGAGACCGTAACCTGGTTTCCCTATAAATGTATAAACAGAAAACGAACTCGATCAGAAATCACTGCGCATCTTTTGATTATTCGTCAGGACGTTGAAAACGATTTTACTTTGTCTTAATCAACGTTTCTACGATATAATGAAAGGTGAATGTTCTGTTGTGGTTGGTATGAGTCCTTCCGAAAGAGCTTGTTTTAAATATGCTCCAACACTTCAATGGAAGTAGAACGTTCTTTTTCCATAAAGAAAAACATTTTCTCTGACAAGCGGCTGACTATGACAGCCAATACTAAAAACATCTTTTGTGGCTTTTAACCAAGAAAAGTAGTTTAATTATGTGATAAATTATTAAGCATCTTAAATAAGCGAGTGATATTACTCTCCCGTTTCACTTTTAACAAATACGTATTTTATTACCGCCTACATTCAGTATTTTAACAAAATAAATGCCTGAACTTCGGGGCTCAGGTTATGAAGAAAAACGTTATCTTAATTTCCATATTAAATTCAATAAAAATCAGCCGCAGGCGTTTAAAATGAGGCCTGCATTCTCAAGACCACCAGTGGACACACGCATTTATCTGAAACTGAATCCTGATGCCAGTCCAGTTCATAAAGGAGGATGTGTCGTTCAGATCTCAATTCCTTATAAATCATTTCCGTATCAACTAACTTAATATAGTATACAGTATGGTATGTCCGAAAATAAAGCTTACCTGCACAAACAATCACAGTATATTGAGTTTTCCCGGATATCTATGCATTTAAAAATCTTCCAAAAGTTCCGCAAGATATAGTTGCTTATTAATTGCTATGGTTGTTAAGACCAGCCACAGATCTAAGTTTATTGAGAGGTTCACCTTAATCTTTTATTAGGGCCGTAGCTTGCCGTAACCGACAATGCTCTTTACAGCGAGTTGTCGCCCAGTTTCTCATTATTAGAACAAATATCTTCCGGGGCTTTAGTATCCACTATCTCATTCTTCATAATACCATCCACGTGCTCACACTTACTGCAGTTATCATCAAGAGCCTATTCATATTGCCATACTTGCCTGGAGGACTATTTCTTCTTCTCAAAACTCAAGAAGGACCTTCTTGGAAGGAAATTTAAGTGTGACGAAATGTGATAAATGCTGTTTATGCTCATTTTGCAGACAACCCTTCCTTCAAAGATGGGATAGGTGTATTGCAATAATAAGTAATTATGTTGAAAAGTGAAGTATATATTTTGTCTTTATCATACCTAGAAAATGGTTACGCCGGAAACTTCTCGTGAGAGCAAGCTGGAGAAACAGCTTTTGTCATAACGTCGCCATACCTTGAATTAGGTTATGTCCACTCCTGAGGGGTTTTTAATGTACAGAGCGGATTATTGTCATTCTTGCTAATGGTCTTGTATTTTTTCTCAGATAGAATGATAATTTAAATACTTTATTGTGCATTTATCAATACTCAAGCGTAAAAAATTACTTTGAGACGACGGTCTCGTAAGGTTACGTTTAGGAGCATCAATTTCAGTCGTCGAGAGATGGTAAAAGAATCGATCTTCCCGATTGTTCTCGACATTTATTTTATTAGTCCATTTGATCGTTTATACGTATTTATTTACTTGTTTAATTGCTTGACAATCACTTCTCGTTATACGCAAACAATTGGGAAAATTGTCTCAAAAGAGAATGAAGACTGAAAAAATGATCTTCATGACATGCAGCAAGAACCTCAAAAAGACATAAACTAACATGCTAGTTTGAAATATGCACCTGAAACAAGAGACGCCGATATCAGTCATATGTCGTACTTCAACTGCACGTAACCTAACTTTATCATTGTACACAAAAACTGTTATACATATTCCTACTCATTATCATCACTTTCGCTAATACTTAGTACATTTAGGTCAATTGATTCCCAAGAATCATTAAAAAGATAATACATTTTGTTCTAGTATTTGAAGTTTCACTTAGAGAAATTTATATTGCCAAAATAGTTATTTAAATAATTAATAAAAATTATTTTAAGTAATTTGGTCCTCTCGAACTAAAATTCTTTACTTAATTAAAGATAAATTACCAGTGCCCGACTAATACTTCTGTGAAACAAAACAACAAAAATGCACTTTTTTATTTGTTAGTATGGAGTTGTAAAGTACAAGAGCAGCAAAGAACTTTGTGAAACAAAATTTTACTAATAACTACAAATTACAAAGTCCATGCACTTGTAATGTGTTACAACATACTTTTGTGGAAAAGGGCCCTGGAATATCGAAGCATATCTCCCCAGAGGGAAGGAGAGAAATACTGCAGCTTCATAGAAGCGCATTAGTTCCGGACCGTTAGTATAACAGGTGAATCGCCACAAGCGAGCGGCGCGGCTCAGGCGGTAAAAATTGTGCCTCGCGTTCGGGAGGTCCCGGATTCAAATCCCTTGTTACTGGTTATCCTGAACTACTGCTGTGGTTTCCCCTGGCCGCTTAGGCGAATGCTGGTATGCATATTCCGTTTCCATGAATTTTATGCTCTCCCACTTCATCCCGTTGGTTATGTTACAACATAGAAAGTGCAAGGCGGGCTGGTGTGGCGTGACGGTGGCTTGCGCTTTGGTTAGGTTTCTCTCTAGATGTCAGGTATGGAAGTTGTGTCCACAGGTGCCGGAGTGTTCTATTTGGAAACTAAGTTAAGGACCTTGTGTATGTTCGTGCCTCATCGTCCATGGATGATCCTAGGCGCCCGGTGTTTCTCTCATCTCATACCTTCCTTCCGGATGTACTCCCATTGGGGCGTAGGCACAAAAGTCCAGACCTTGAGCAATGCTCAAGTATATACCGAAAAGTCCCCCTCCGTACTTATCAACCCTCCGCTCGGACAAGTAAACACATTAAACTGTTTTCTCTTGGTGCAAGATTTAGTAATCAGTGTGCGAGTTTAACGGCGCAGAGAAAAATATCTCACATCGCTCTCATGGATTCCGAGGCCATGGTAAACAGGTGCCTCGCGACTTCAAGTTTCTACTCATTACCGGTAGTACTGCATTCAATTATTTGGTGCGTATGGTAATTTAATTAACAGGAATTAAAGGCAATATTATAATTATTTATTCCTTTAATTCATGAATGACATATTGTAGCATAAAGGGAATTTAACAATGTGGGGATTGTAGCGTATCGGTGGTTAGACTTGCAAGTAACAGCTGAAGGTTTGAACGTGGGTAAAGATTAGCTCTGCGCTTGCGCAGAATGAAATGCGTAGCGTGTTAAACGGTTTCTAGTGATATGAGCTAAGACGCAGCTAGTCCCTTCGTCTGGCCTGAAATCGGGTGAAATGATTACAGAGTAGCTCAATAGTAGGCCGCGACAATATTCCTCCATCCAATAACGAGTAATATCTCGTACATAATAGGTTTTACTTACAATTCGTTCAACCCTCATAATCACAATAGAAACAGAAAAACAAGTGTGTTATAGGGTTTCACATAAATAAAGTTTAAGCACTGTTCATACATAACTTTTTGCTGTGCAAACTAAGGAAATTTAGTAGTATTTAAGCAACTGTCAAATAAAGTTATTTTGAATGTCTGCTGAGCATGTTACTGAAACGAACATTGAGTAAGATATATTGTGGGGTAAATACATCTGAGATGTATGACTTTGGTAATGGAAGAACATAATTACACAAATATTTGCAGTTTTATATCATGGACAATGGACACCAAACCTCACGTTTTGGACAACCTGCTGAGTAAGTGTCCAGCATTACGAACAAGCATTACATCGCGCGATACAACATTGCAATGGCATGTTCCGCATGGCACCGATGATTGGGGATATGTTGCGAATAACTGATTCTTTACATCGGAGTAGTCAAAATCAGAGAGTCGCGCCGGCCTATGTATTTCCCCAAAGTAGTGCAATAGGGAATGAACATTCAGACACTATGAGCTGTTGCCCAGTACTGTGGCTGGCTTGTAGAACGAGAAAGTCATTAAAGCACTTGACGTCCCTAAAGATGTCAGCGATTTAATGCTCCAACACACATCCTTCATGAGGGCAACTTCTGATAGTTTGTTGATTGGGGACATTGTTCTAAAGTTCCAAATGAAACGGCGAAGAAAGATCCTTTGCACAGTAATGGGAAGACAATGAATGCAGGATCTCTACGGTTGTCGCCTTTACCAGTCCAATCCACGTTGCTATCCTGTGCAGGTGTAAACAGTTCCGTCGTTCTACGTCAGTGAAATCAACTCAAGAATTTCTCGCATGGCTGTATTTAACGTGTTGTCCAAATGAGAGAAGAAGCGCATTCCTCTTATCATCAAATTTTTTCCTGACGGATAAATACCTAATATTGCTACCTCTTCAGGATATGAAATCAATTTCTTAAAAACAAAAATCTCGTGATTATTTCTACTTACTGTATGATATAGTTAATTCTAACATACTTACACAGATAGCAGCCTTGAGTCTTGTTAGTTCGGTGTTCATGTTACATTCTGCTTGGTCTCTCTGCCGTTGTTGGCGCTCATAACGGTTTACCAATGTTAACTTGTCTGTCTTGAATGCCAGCGACAGAGAACTAAACTTCGTCTGAAATATTAAACCATTTCCTGATTACGTATTTCGTTTACTCTTCTAAATATTGTAAAACACCTGGACTACCCTGCGTTGCCCAGAACTATTGGTTTATAAAATAAATCAATTGTAGAGGAACACCCAAGTATTATTGAACCAGATACGGAGTACCATATAATATATTGTGAACAAACAAAGTGGTGGAGACTACAGGCATGGAAAGAGAAATGGAATTAATTTGAGGGAGACATTTTAATAAGGAAGGTTTTTAGGAATTAGAGGAAATAAAAATATAAAAATGATGGGAGAGTACTTGGGCAAAGTTAGGGATAAATGGTGGAGGAAGATTAGAGGTAGTACAGGAGAGGAGAGTTTAAATATAGAGGACGAGAAAATGTTGATTAGTAGAATAAATAATGGAAGTGGTGAAATTGATTGTGGTTTGGTCTCTAATATATCGACAACCTGAAGTGAAGATTTATTAGAAGTGGAAATAGTTTAGGCAGGCAACGTTTGAGTAAGTTGTAAGATGGAAGGTATGTTATCTATTTTGTAATATAATTGGTGCCAAATAAATGTAGTGTTTGTTGGCAATATAATTCAAAGTTAGCAATCAACTGATGGTCTTTAGTTTGTTGTCATTTTTTATTAGAGGTACATATTGGTTGGTTAGCATTGGAATCTGGTCCCTTGCATATTCCAGTCGGTTACTACTGACGAACCGGGAACTAGGGCTCAAAATTAATAATAGTATTAGGTATTTATGAAATAATGGAAATATGTACATTTTAATTAAGGTGTTTGTGTTCGTTGAAAATAAACGCATTCATTCTGAGTTTCTCGAATCGAGCGCGATGGCAGACGTGCATCGCGATGCAATTTGGCGGGAGTCCATATTGATCATATTTCCAAAACAATTTCTACTTAACAGTACTAAATTGTTAAGAGATTGGAATTAGGAATGCTACTTAATTCCCTATCCCAAAATAAACGTATCAAATTTAACTGAGATGTAAGCAAATGGGACTTACCTACTGTCCCTTTCTCTGTGTGTGTGTGTGTGTGTGTGTGTGTATTAATAATAATAAAGTAGATAAAGATAAAACACTGAGAAAGAGTCACACTTGAAATTGCTATATTTCGAACTACTGCGAGTTCTTCAATGGCAAGAAGCTAGAAATTTCAAGTGTGACCTTTTCTCAGTGTTTTATCCTTATCTACTTTTATTATTACTGTTAATTTGTTACCTTGTTAATAGTGTTACTTTATTTTTATTTTTCATTTATATTATATATATAATATAAATATGTGTGTGTATATACACACACACAAACAAACATACATACACAGGGTGTTTAAAGTTCGCATATTTCACAGCAAGTAGTACTGATCAGAACTACGAAGCAACTTTATATTACAGGCATTCGGAAACAAATAGTTTAATATGTGAACCATGTTGTATTGTGACCCGTTATCCTCAAGTGGCCACTAGTAATCCCTATTAGATCTGCTGTATGTGGTTGCCAAATTCTTCAGCCTCCCTTTCAGAGAATATATTCATGCGAACGCATCTGGTTGCTCTCGGATTTTATGACATGCAGTGTACACTCGCTTATGATATATATATATATATTTGTTGTATTGATTTTGCGTGTATTTACCTTTAGGAATGTGTTGTTTACATGCAAATAGTTTTTATCAAATTGTTTTCAGAACTCATGACATGAGTTTGAATCTCCCAAGAATTACTAAAAACTCATGATAGTGACAAGATTTCAAAGTTATGTCTCAGGATTTTGTATCCAGCTTGAGAATCGTTAGCTTTTAATAGTTTAAGGACACTAGGTAAAGATTTTGGTTAATAAAATCGATTTTGGGCTTTATGCATAATATGAAAAAAATTGCAGATTACACCCGTATATCATTTTTGTTTGTTTGGGGAATTAAAATTGTTTTAATGGCAATGTAAATATGGTCCATTCTGTTACACAACACACACGCTTATCTTTTGTCATTTGGTGTAACTTGCATACTTTTAACTTACGGTACACTTTCTTAAAACTATATCAGACAAGAGTTAATGTACAAAACACATTGCTCTATATAGCTGGTGAAAAATTTTAACTTGCACGATTAAACATTATGAAAAAAAAAACATGGCTTGAAACTTGCATAAAATAATGACAATTTATGCAAATAATTTCAAAAATTAAACTTTTGAATTTAATTACGTGTTATTTCACCAGAAGTGTTACATAATGTTTTCAAACTATTTTAAAATCTAAGAATTTGAAATTAATAGTCTATGGGAATAGTGCACATAAAGCAGCAAAAATGTTCAATATTTGTTCCGCTTTATTAAAATAAATAAGAAATAACAATTAAGGTTAGACTAAACTTAAAAAATTTATAATTTAGAAATAATTGCTTCAAAATGATAAAAATTGTCATTTGGATAGACAGTATAGTTTTACTAGAAACTGAGCTCGTGTTCTGTTGAGGTTCATAACCCAAAATCGTCATTATGTCTCTACTAAGGGTACTTAAGGCGCTGTCAAACATATATCGTCATAGCATTAAGACACCTGCATTTTCAGAGAATTCTTGTTATATTTTATACACTCTTTATTTTCTCAAGTATTTCAGAACCTGACCAATTCTGGATATTACATTCCTGTTTTTTTTTTCCATAAAATGTTATACTTTCACAATTTGTTGACTACCACGTGTGAAGTCTATGAATGCCTTTGGGCAAACTGCGTACTTTTCCCTTTCAAAAAATGTTTAACATTGATATTACTCACCTCAATATCCTGTTGTGTTAAAGCATCTCTGCAAAGAAACAAATGTACAATATGAATAAAAAGTACATTAAATAAAGTTGGTAATTTCATCTACATACAGAAGTGCAGCAAGAATAGTGGAAGGTGAAATGAAGGATTTGCGTCACGAAATTATAAAATGAATTCAAAGAAGCTAGAAAATTAATAAACTCGTTTTTGATAGACAAAATACTTTTGATCACATTCTATCTTAGTGACATTCCCGATGTTCACATGTTGCTTCAACTACAGCATTTTCTTTATTCTACACATTTTCCATCTTTCAAGTCTCGATATCTAAAACCTTTCAGAGTTTTGTGCAGCAACGTACTTTCTTACAGGATGATTCTGAAATATAGGATAGCTCCGTTATTAGTACTGATAGCGCGAAAAATACCTACAAATTTAAAGCAGGCTACCAACATAGCTGGTTACTCTGCTGGACACGTGATCTAGCAGCACATGACATGCGGAGGAAATTATGCAACATGGAGTTGCAATTGTAAATGTTTCACTTTGTGATTGGACAGAGATCTGTGTCAAGTGTCATTCGTGAGTGTTTTCAAGCGCATTATATTATAAAAAACACATTCCCCTGTCCAGGTGCTAACTGGTATAAAATAAGTCGGCCCTATGATCTATGGGATTACACTTTTGAAGAATCATATTCCATAAGTACTGTTACGACATTTGATTATAGAAGCAAAAATACTAGACTGTTTTAGAAAAGTTTCCATTGTTCGTTCAGTAGTTTATTATAAATATAAAATCAACATATGTCGATTCATATAGCACAGGGAATTTCTGCTAATATAAAGGATCTCTTTAAAAATTACGACACAGCAAGCCACGATCTCTAAAGTTGACCATAACGTGAGAAATATAATTCTTGTGAGGCCATGCTCGCGTTATTTTAATGTAATGGCTATGTCAGGAATTTATCATAATCCAAGAGCAGCTGTGTTAAGTTTTAACTTGAGATCAATTCTACCGTCTTGTTTGCTCAACTTCTTAAATCGTGATCATTTTGCTAATGAAAGCAGAGAACTTTTCGTTGCTTCTCTTGCGGCATTTGTGTTTACGAAATTGAGACCTGTGGTACACAATACTGCATTGTCTTCCTGCTACTGTAAAACTCTAACATCCTCGACTACAATAGACGAGAAATTAGTTTGTGATTGACACTTGGGACGTATTTATGCTGACGACTGGGTTGGCGAGAGGCTCGTTTTATCGCTAATCTATCAGGTAACAAAAATACATTTTCCTTAGAGGTATGATATCATCGGCGTTGCAACAGTTAACGGAAATTACGCAGTAGCAACGCTTTTTCAAGGGAATGCGTGGAAAAAAGGCATTCCAGAAAAAGAAATGGGGCGTTTTATAATAAACTTGGAGGATTCCAGTGATTTCATTGACGGTGATTGTGAGCATAATGAAATAAATAAAACACTTGAACATAAATCAGAAATTCAATTAATTCTAAATGATTGGTTAAAATAAGTAAACCGGGGTAAACCCGCGACCCCAAAATTTTTGCCCGGAAATCCACAACGAAGAAGAAGAAGAAGAAGAAGAAGATGCACTTGAAGTGATGGACAGGGAGTGATGGGGTGTGGTAAGCACATACTGGCACGACCATGTGGCGCCAGAAAGTTCAATCACAAGACAATTTTGCGCTTACTATAGTTCCATTACAACAGATATAGATTTTTTTACCGTCTCTATATTTTGATGACTCAGTTTCTGAAACTACACACATATATTAGGACAGAAATCTTCACAATTTCAATTTCATTCCGGTATGTCTATTTATGAGATGGTGGTTAAGTTTGTGTGTTCAATTCAACAAATCAATTACGAAATTGTTACAATATATTTCCAGACGTGCCTGTATTATATCAAAAAGGTTACATATTGTGGTTATGTCAATGAATACTTGATAGCGATAGGACTCAGCGACCTTTAATATTGTAATGAGATGGATTACTTACTAAGTCTTGGATATAGAAGACTTACAGCTGTGTGGTACGGCCCAAAAGTTTGCGGCCTGAGCATGTTAGATAGAAGATAGAACAAAAATACAGCTATCATTTTTAAACGTAATCTCCGTTTACCTCATTGCATTTCTCAGAATGAATTTCAATGCCTATAAAAAATAGTCCGAAGCTTTATCTGCAAGTGGGTAATCTAGCTCCTAGAAGCTGCAGTGTGGACAGGTGGGTTGACAAACTCCACAGCTCGTTTCCCTGATGCAGGCCTCAGCATACTTCCCTGCCATCGTTGTGTTCCTTTCGTTGAAGTTCATCAGAATTCATCTATAGTTCCAAATATTGTCTCCATTGTCTTCTTCGTAGACTGTGTTATTTCTTTCCTTCTTTGTAGGGGTTGCTTTATCCTTTTTCCGCCACTCTATTGATTCTACTTTTAAAAGAGGGTTCAGGTCCCCATGTTAGTTGGCCTTGGTGGTTTACTTGCCAGTGGATTCAGACCCGGCCAGGGTCGATGGATTTTTTCCGGACGTAAAAAACCACAAGTATGGTTTCCTTCGGAAGGAAAACAAGGCCGTGGGTCTCGTGTCATAGATTTACGGCATTTAAAAGAACCTCAAACCTGAAAGAAGAGGACTCTGAACAAAATTGATCTGCCATTTCACGCCCTGAATTGAATGGGACGATGAAGAGCGTCCGTAAATAAAACAAATCAATAAAAAATAAACCTCCTATGTGGATAGATTAAAATCCTGCTTTATTTTTATTTAGTATGCAGAACATGTTCAGTCTACTATAAAAAGATATATATTATCAGGTTAAAAAAACGAATCACTGCACGGTATTATGGGCAAATAATAGACTTTACTGCCCTCATTGAAGCAAGTCGCATAACAAAGCCCATAATAATAACAATCCTTGTCTCAATCCTCGGCGGAGCGTAATTCCTGCAATTGTGACTTTGAAGGCCGCCTCCAAGTTACGTGATCGCCGTTGCTTAATATTCAATTACTAATGTAAATCTTTCATAGGTTGTTTTACATTATACTTCTTGCGAAAGAGTCAATATCGGCCAGTGTGCCTTTTAGCTGCAGTAAAATCCCTTCAGGAAATGAAATGTCTAAGGAGATGCGTTTATATTGACAGTGACACCTAGTAACCCAAGATGTGGAGCTCTGGTGATCGAAGGACAGTGGTATTGGTAGCCGTAGTAACATTTTGTGTAACGCCAGTTTCTACTACTGAGCTCCACAGGCGGTGGGCACTGATGCTACACGAAATGAAATGATAAACTGGAATTTTTTTATAGGAAGGAAGGATTCCAGACCTAAGTTTAGAGTACCTCCTCGGCATTTGGCATATATGACTGAGGAAAACCTGGGAAAAACTACAGTCAGGGAGGACGGTCCTGGTGGGGATCGAACCCCAGAGTTGTAGTAACTGTTGGGAAGAAATAGTGTATTTTAAAATTGAAATGTGCCTATTTTCTTTGACATATATAATAAAATTTCACTCTACATGCTTGGCTGATACACTTTAAAGTACTCTCAGAGTTCGAGTTGTCAGATTAATTTGGGATAACCTCTAAAAGTGTGTGTATACTTCACCCTTATATTCATTCACAGTGTTGATAAAAACAATTTAGCCTTTATTCAGAAGCTAAACCATTAAAACCTAATGGGTTCAATTTACACGTAATTTACCTTGTCACTCTTTCAGGTAAAGACAATAGCGCAGACAATGTACTCGTAGACAACATGAACAAGCTACCTTTTTTGTTATAGCACATGCATTTCATGATCGTATACAGAAAGCATACACTGTTGAAAATAACAATTTGGGAAAAGGCATTTCAATCCCAGAAAAGGAAAGGTATTATTTACCTCATATTTTTAAATAAACCTCGGACTTTTTAAAATAAGACGGGAAACGTGCAAACCGCATTCATAAGCTTCATATCCCTAAAATTTATAACTTTGTTATTATCAATGCCAGCCCGCTGTTATCCGAACTTGTGGGCATGTTCTCGTGGAGTGATGGAATTGCAGCGCAATGTGTTATAAAAGGTGATATGTTACACAGGGAGATCATTAAACCTAGGGATACCTACACTAACCGGCGATGTCGCCATAAGGATCATCCTATGAAAGAAAAAAAAATGCCCTTTACAGATGTAGGAATCAAACGCTGACCCCAAGAATAGCAGGCAGAAGCTGTAACCTTTGGACCGTGAAGATGGTCTGATATCTATAACACCTTTCTTTGAAAATTTAAAGACTGTGTAAGGTGTGTGTGTGATTTATTGATTTATTCATGGACGGTCTTTTAACATCTCAGGTCATCAGCGTCCCATTCAACTCAGGGAGTGAAACGGCCGACAAATTTTGCTCAGAGGCCTCTCTTTCAGGCTTGAGATTTCTTTTTCGTGCCGTAAATGTACGAAACGGGACCCATGGCTTTACTTCCCTTCCGAAGGAAGACTTACTTAGGATTTTTACGCCCGAAAAAATCCATCGGTCCTGGCCGGGTTCGAACCCGCGAACCCTCTTGGGTTGAGGAGGCAAGTATGGTAATCACTACACCACCAGGATCGACTGTAACGTATATGATATAGCCATTTTCGTTACAGATGGTTGCTTGCAATCTATGGAAGCAAATTTAGATATTGATAGTAACGCCACACTTAAACCTATGGAAACAGCTTCGGCAGTGTGAGTATTCTAGAAAAGATACATTACTGTTCTTCCTGATGCAAACATATTCTCATTATGATGGTTTACCATCTCCATGGAAGACCTCTAAAAAAAAAAGTAAAAAAGTTGGGCCAGAATAAGACTTATTCCAAGGGCAAGAAACGGGCCAATCCACGACCAGCCACCAGTCGTATACCCCAAGACAATTTGGAAGTTTGAGACCCTTGTCTCTAGCCTGAATCCAGATACACAGAGAGTCAGTTCATTGAAATCGAGGATCTTAGTTACAACCTAAAAAAGTGTGTGGCTGCATTAGGATAAGGCTTTAAACCATTTATATGTTTCAACCCGACATTTTCTACGGATATGGAGAGAGAGAGAAACGGGAATATAACCCATCCCTTGCCCTTTGATGAATCGCCAACATATTTCTATGAGTTTTGATTAATTGAAAAGAACCCATTGTAAGCAGAGACCGCCAACTGTGGACAGTCTCTGGAGCGGTGCAATATTACTGTACTTCGCACCAGTTTGCTGCAGTTAACGCTCAAGTTCACCACTGATGAAGAAAGTGTGGTTTTTTTCATAAGTTAAAACTGTTTGAATTCGCTACCATACATCGCGAATAACTCTCTGACGTACATTAACTTCAATTATTGACAAGCATAACGGCGCAACTAAGGGATGTGCAAAATAGACTTATTTTCGGAATAAATTAATATGACTTTAGAAAAAAAAAATCTTTGGAAGGATACGGCAAGACTGAAAAACTTTCTTCTTATTGGAAAAAAGAAATGCAAAATGTGAATAATCAGACTCTTCATTTGTTATGTCATTTACTGCCGCAAAGCAAAAATCAAATGGTACTTAAGTGCTTTTCGGAATTGCTATTATTGAGGTTGTTCCCATGAAAAGATTTTTGAAAATGTTCTTCAAATCCCCGTCGATCCTATATATCAAGCACCGACAATATATATATATATATATATATATATATATATATTATAAAAGCAGAAAAGGATAAAACACTAAGAGAAAATTACACTTGTAATCGCTATATTTGGAACTACTAGAGTTCTTCTATGTCTTCTTGCAATAGAAGAACTCTAGTAGTTCGAAATATAGCGATTACAAGTGTGACTTTCTCTTAGTGTTTTGTGCTTTGTTCTTTTATAATTACTGTTAATTTGTTACATTGTTGATAGTGTTACTTCATTTATATATATATATATATATATATATATATATATATATTCATACTGTGTCTGAACGCTTTAGCGGTCGCAATTTGTTTTTTTTTTCCCTCAATGAAACTCGGCATATAACCATAAAATAACAAATGATTCATTGAATTAGTTAACCAGCGAAATTGGACCATGGGTGATGGGGGTTAACCTTAAGCGAAAATTTAAAAAGCATTCTAGCAGCCACAATCTTCTTTTTTTCTCAACGAACCTCTGTATATACCTTTGAAATAAAATAAGAAAAACAGCTTCTGAAAATTAGAGAAATCGAACCTTTAGAAATGGGGATTTATCGGAAAACGGAAACTTAAAGAGTGGGAGTTAAAGCAAACATTTAAAAATCGCTCTAGCGATCATCATTTTTATTTTTGTCAACGGAACTCGGCATATGCCATTGCAATAAAAGAAGAAAAATAGTTACTGAGAATCGTGAAATCAGATTATTGGGGGAGGGGGAGGTTATCTGAAACCCAACATTTAAAAATCGCTCTAGCGACAATGATATTTGTTTTTTCGCAACACAATCTGTATATACCATTTAAATAAAATAAGAAATATAGTTTCTGCAAAAATCGAACCATTAGGTGAAGTGGTGTGCCTAAAATCCGCTATTTATAAAGTTCTCTAGAGTTTAAATTTCCCTCTATTGTTTCAAAATAAAAGGAAAAATTAACTCGGCACATAAACTGTACATTTAAACGATGTTTTATATTTGACAAAAAAGTTGTTGTGAAGATAGCAACTGATAGAAACTGTAAAATATTAATTTAATATATTTGTATATAAGAAGCGTTCTGTAATAACATTCAGAAAACGTTTCAATTATATGTTTTTGCTATAATAAAAGTTAAATTAAATTTCAGAGTTACTGAAAAAAGAAGGAACTTTCGATTGTATTTTATTGATTGTATATATTTGCTTAGTATATTGAAACTGTTTATGAATAGCAGCATGTTTTTGTTTTATTGAAACATATGAACATCATCTTAAATACACAATGTAACTATAAAATCGAAATACTTTTGGGGAGCCTTTGTGATCAGGTAAAAGCACCCGCGGTATTCTCCATCTTCAATAAAAATATTACGGTTCCGTTCTCCTTCTGAGATATTTATTACAGTGGCCATTTCTCTCAATTTAAGTCTTCTGTCTGCAAGCACTATATCAAAGAATTTCATGATCGTTTCTGCGGTTGTGACACTTCTTGTGCGTCCAGGGCAGTGTTCATCTTGTTTGCTCTTCCGGCAGCGTTTGAACTCAGCCACCCAATTTTTACAATCTCATATGACGGAGCACTTTCCTCCAATGCATTTATCACCCCTTCAAAATTTCTGCACCCTTCGAACCTTATTAACATAATTTACTAAAAGTGCTTTGTTCAGTATCGTCTACTTTGAAGCACACAGAGAGCGAATTTTCTTTCAACAATAATTGACATAAAAGGGGCATTTTCAGTTGTGTCAACTAAAAGACCGATTTTTCAAACTGTGAAAAACAAGTTTACCTGTCCAAGGCTAAGGCTACCCATTTTGTATTATACCCATAGACTCTATAGAATTGCAAATAACACATTCTTAGTTGTTCACGAGGTACGAATATCCTCCAACGCCACGGGCAATGACAGCTGACCGAATCCAGGCATTATTGATTCATAATCTCCTTTTGTATTAAATGTTCATTCAATTTTGATTAATAAACACAATGCACATCTAATTTTTATGATATGGATATTAATCTGAGTTACAGCAGACGTGCAAAGTGATGTGCATCTGCTTTCTAAAATATTCTGATAAAATTACAATTCACCTGTCAAAGAAACGTTTCCTAATTCTTTGTATTTATGTTCTAATTTATTTAGTCTATTTTTCGGGTTCCTCACAAATAATTGAAATGATCTGGGGAACGCGAGGACCAAAATCCTATAGAAATGATTCCGTCATCTAGAACCTCAAAAGAATCACCGGCAATGCCTGTCTGTCTCTCATTATCCGATAATTGCTCAAAATACAAGCACATGCGTGTGATATTTTTTTTAACTTACACTATATTACATAATCAGGCTCCCTATTATTTACCACACAGTTAAAGCGCACAACACACCGATTTTTTCATCATACAAGGGAACTTTGTGAATTAATCAAGGATTACTTCGTTCTTCAGTGCCTTTAGTTGCATAACCATGTAAATGAGGCCAAACCTCATTCGAGATTTCATTAACTGCGGACCAGCAATATTCTACAAAATCCAATTACAGAAATTCACAACATGTCGTCATAAAGGAATTATTCTTTGACTATTGCCGTTCTTTAAGGGTTGAAATTTAGTAATTTAGTTAAGTCTATGAGCCAAGCTTTTGGAAATACCCATGTCCTGTAACACAGGATGTAGATATTTATTTAAAAACGCCCTATTATTTACCCATCAAGTTAGAACATGTCGTTTTCGGTTCAGATAAGTTATAGTTTGTCCAGCCTGTGTCCCTAAATATAAGAACAACTTTCTTATACTTTTTAATGTGGAACCGGTACAGAATGAATTTTATTTATTCACAAGTCATGCGCAATATTATCTGTTCTAGTCTTAACTTGTGAGAACAAACTGCAAGCAACAACAATTTTGCTATAGAGCTGACTAGAAACCTGAAAGATGTTCTTGAGCAGGGAGATTACGGATTGATAAGGTTTGGGATTTGGTCGATCGGCAAGACGTTGTGCCCCGCGCGAGTGACCGGCAGATGGTTAATGGAACGCATGGTATAAATTTTAGTTGGGATTACTTTTAATTTTTTTTTTCCAGAAGAGCTCTTACATTCCACTAGGCAAAGGCTTATTAGAACAGATATGTTTTAAGGAAAGTAAATAAATTGTTTTACTACAATTAAAATTGATAATCGTCTTTGTGTTTATTCACAATTAGGTTTCAGCTATTGCTATTTCTTGAATGCGGTATTCAGTTTTTTTTTAATATTTCTTCATAATTCTGCATTTTTCTAGCTTTTTTTTTTTTTAGTAGTAATATGTATTTATTCCCCATTATTAACAAAATTATTTGTACAACACCGTTTGCATGAGCTTCATACAAACGCTAATAGAAAAAGAATTTGCAATCCAAATACTTTATTTATTATTACTTAAATATATGCGCGCGCGCCCCCCATATAAATACATAGTCACTTGCTCGCTCACGCACGCGCGCACACACTAGTACGTTCAGACTCTAAGAGCTCGTCTACTGCTCCATCAAAGTGCTTCTAATTCCACTGACTCTAACCAGGTGTCTAGGTCCCAACATGCTAACCTATCCCTATTCGGCTTAGTAAACGTAACTCCACAAAAAAACATTCTCTGGTCAGCCTCATCTGTCATTTTAGTCGCCTTCCATGCCCCCAATTTAATCGACGCTAAACCCGGTCTGTCTAAAATTACGTGCACATTCCTCTCTGAAATGCCCTAAAAATGGCATTATATATTTAAGAACACTTACAACAAAGTTCAAATATGCTAATAAATATTTTACACAGCATCATTCAACTCCACCAGCAGTTTTGCAATTATGGAGATCGCAAAAAAAACAATTATTTGTCTAGACCAACTTTTGCCTGTCGCGTTACAGCTCTACTCCAGAAAGTTGTAATTAAATGCATCGTGTCCAAACTCTACAGTACGTGCAACGAGTTAATAGTTAAACGTTAATTTGGTAGTCAGCGCTCGTTAAATTAGAGTTCCATCAGATGGCAAAATTACGTTAATTACTGCACTCACGTCTGTCCTTGCTCTTTCAACGACACTAATCAAAAGAATTTAGATTTACTGCGAGACGATGACAGAAATTAGTCCACGAAACTTATGGCTCCATATTTATAGGATCTACAGGCCGGTCTCTGGTAAACATAAAAAGTTGTAATACATGTGTTCCCATACCTAATTATTCACTGTTGTAACATGATACACCGTCTTGTTAGCAGAAAACGTAAGAGGTTGTTCTGAATGTAAAAGTTACAAATACTATTCTTTTAAATTGCCACTAATTGCATGTACCATCATCTTTCACATTATAAGATTTCAACTATGGCTCGGAAGTTGATAAAATGCCATTTTTTGAGAGAGAGATGAAATTACTTTTTTTTTTTTTTTTTTTTTTTTTTTTTGCTAAGATAAGAACAGAAATACACTGTTTTACTGTTTTTTATTTTGAATCTTTTTCTTGATATGGAAATTTTTAAGGCTGTTTGTTTTTCGTGCATCTTTAATAATTCATATCGTTCTAAAGGGAAACGTCAATGAAAATGTTCAAAATCACGCTTAAACAATTCTGTGTTAATTTTGTTTTGTGTAGCTCAAACTATAAGTTACCAAAAGGTTATTTTTCAATTCCATTAGGAAGTGGTTTAAATATCCATAGTGTCGTGCCCATTTTACAGGGATAGACTGTAATTTAGCAATTTTTTGGTTATTTCCTGCATGCAAAAACTAGAGAAAGTGGAATGTCCGTGTTTTCTGAGCACAAGAGCTAACAAGTGTTTATTCTAGAAGGCAGTGATCTGTTTTTCATTTGTGTTGAAGTTACTAATCTTAAAAAAAAAAAAGTTTAAAAAGATGGAGCAATCATAGGAAGATTTTAGTGCATTCAAGAAAATAAAAAGGCTAAAGTTCATCATATACCTTCAAGAAGAGCGGACAAAGGGCCAGCAAAGGTCACAGCTGACACTTTTGCGAAGCAATTTCCTACCATTTCTATGCAAAAACTATCGTTAAATTTAGATAAGTAAAGTGCGGGGCAAACCTTAATAAACCGCCTCCGAGGTCCAGTGGTGACTACTAATCAGGTGGTGTTCTATTCAATTCCCGGTAAGGTCTAGCTGTCTGGTAAGGTTTTTTCGCAGTTTTCTAACACTGACTCGAGAACGAGGTTTACACAAAACCACATAAACGTTTATTAAAATTACACTTAAACGAAATGAAAAAGATACGATTTGTTTCGCGGAAGCAGTGAAACTTTCGACATGAGAGTAAAAATGAATAACTCAAACTAAAAATACTTGTTTAACTATTGTGTTAAGCACTTCAGGTTCACGTTAAGGCTGCTAAGTTTATAAGGTGATATTGTACAGACTGCGAGAAAGATCGGAAAGAGGCTATAAAGGGCTATTTACAGTCTTCAGCGTCAGTAATGATGTTTGGAATAAGAAAACCAAACCCATGACAACTATGAGAGAGACTGTAGGTGACAAGATATAGGTAAACATGGATTTTTTTTATGTTGTCTACATAAAATGTTGTTGTCCTTGTCACGCTCATTTGTCATTCATGCACGCTGACACGAGCCTTATGACAGGAGCGGTCTATTTGCGGCCTTCATAATTGAAGACATCTGTCTTTCGAATGTTTTACACGCTTCACGGCTTGCATCAAAAACATACAACTTCTCTTTCCACGAGCTAATGGTAACCACTTCCTGAACTCTAAAAGAAAATAAAACGCCTCAAATTATAAAGTGTAAGCTGCTTAAAAATTAATAAGGCAACGTTTGTATCGTGGAAGAATTTATGTAGGTCAATGAATAAAAAGAATTTGTATTGCTTCGAACAAGTACAGTTAGAGCAATTTAGTCTTTTGGAAGCTAGACCCTGTATTGCCGCTGGTATTTCCCAAGATCGCGGGGTGCTTAGGGCTTAAAAAAACCTAAGTATGTTTCTTTCGTAAGGGAAGTAAAAGCGTGGGTCACGTGTCGTAGATTTCCAGCTCGTAAAACGAACCTGAAGCCTGAAAGAAACGGCCTCTGAGCCTCAGTTGTTTCAGGTTCTGAATTGAATGGAACGCTAATGACCAAATAAGTTTAAGAACGTCCTTAAATAAAATAAACTAACCGCTGGTATTTTCTTGCGTAGACTTGCGGCGTTCAAGCACTTTATCGTTTTAAAACTTAGTACAACATACACAGCCCTCGTTTGGTAGTGTGGCCGGCTTAGTGGGGATTTGCTTGGCATCGGAAAGCACGCTGTTTGCAGGCGGTGTCGATATTCATAGAACCTTAAATTCAAGCGCATATATTTCTGTATGCATTCACAGCACACCAAACACCAATTTTCTGGTTATACATGACATTTCGTGTACAAGATCGGGTTTTTCTGCACTCCAGTATCTATTCTTTTGGATCACTACCTGATCATGTAAGTAAAACCATACTTCATCCGTAAAAAGAATTAAACGGGATGAACAGAGCGAACATGAACATTATCCAACACCCAATTGTAGAAATTAACTCTACTCACATTATTACATGGTTGTAATTACTGAACTACAGTTATCTTCTAGGGTTTTAATTTTAAAAGTATAGTGGCATTCCAAGCAGAGGCTTGCGAAATTCCTGATTCCTGTGCAAGCTTTCTTAGACTTTGTTCAAACTTTTCTCCGATGTCATCGAGATTTTCCTCTGTAAGAACATTGCGTTTCACTTTCGGTTTCTTAGCAGGGGCAGATCCAGTTTCCCGAAATCTATTCACAACATTACGAACCGTTTTTGTGAGACACATGAACAGCATGGAATCTGTCTATAAATCGCAGTATCACTTCTACACAAGAGTTTGTCGCATACATGAAGATTCTGTGTGCTAAAGTATACAGATTTTTTGGCATTATAACAGCACTGACACACGTGGTCTCACAACGTTCAACTTCTGTACAGCACAAAGACTTCGCGTCAGCACACGGAGAGGCGGGAAAGAGGAAGGGGGTACGGAACCGGTTAGAAACAGGGCGGGGAAATCCCCGTTAAGCCGGCCACGCGCCCAAATGAAGGCTCTGTAATAAAATAAAATGTGATACTCTCCTTCCTTATAGGTGCTTGAAATGTTACCCATTTTCCCTGACACATAATTCACATCTTAGAAAATGATCCCTGACACGCGTCAGTTCCCCATCACTTATGGACCTAACTTCGTTTCGAATGTTTCTTTAAAGTTCTTCCAGTGTGTGAGGATTCATTGATTATGCTCTATTTATCAATGTCCCCCCAAAGATACAAATCATAAACGTAAGACCTGGAGAATGATGAAGTCAAAGTCAATAATTCTACAGCGCAGTTACGCTATGGATATGGACAGTATTCGAACTTTTTCCGGTCAGTCATAGAACCTGTTTCAGTAAACTAACTTTAATTTTGTTTTTCGCGTTTGAACCGTACTGCTAAATTCCCACACTACGTTCTGTACCTAGTGTATTTCTTGAAGATGAATACAGGACGAAGCAGTGAATATCTTACAATTGCTACTGCACTGTTTAATAAACTCTCGCAACTGAATGAAACAAAGAATAGCACCGCGCATGCAGCGTGGGAAACCTCAGCGATTGGAAGGCGTAGATTCGCTGATCGGCTTATCAAAGTTGCGGGACTTTTAAACTGCTCTCACTGCATTTCAAATATAATTAGATTTATTTCAAAATTATTTGGGGAAGTATATAACCGTAACTATATTATCTCTCAGTTAATGCAGTTTTCCCTTATCGGAGATAATGTCCAAAATGCAGTTGATGCCCAGGATACCAAGTCTCTTGCGTTTATCAACATGTCGTCAGGTTTTGACAATGTAGTAATCTAAAGCATCCTCCGATGCCTATGCCCTATGCATAATGTGGGTCGTGGAACTTTTCCAACTGGATCGCAATGTTTAGCTTAACAAAGAAATATTGTAATATAAACGATTTGAGAGAAAGAGAGGGGGAGAGTGTATGCGCATTATTTAATGATAATTTAATAAATCATTTGACGTGTTAATTAAAATCCATTTAGTTTTTCCTTGCACATAAGAATGAAAATTATGAAAACTTTTCTATCTGCATTAATGAAATACTTATGTATATGCTATATACATCAAACGCCAGATAGCGAGGCTACAACACTTTGGAATTGTTAGTTATTATATCTTGAGGCGTGAAACATTGTCTTCAAAAGAAGGATAGCCTGAGCTTAACAATGTTGTACACAAGTTGCACCAGTTCTCAAGTACATCTAGGAAAATGCATTAAATTTAGTTTGTTTTGTCTGTTGTGTTTGGAAATGGGATCCTTTCATGAACTTTGCTTCTAGCTTCCGAAGTTAGCTGACTTTCAAGAGTTAGTTTTCGAATCACGCTCTAAGTGTTTCATATGTTGAACGGTAAAGTCTCGCAGCATGTAACTTATTTTAGGAACTCAAAATGAACTCAAAAAGTTACCAGAATTGTTAACTTTCTCACGTTATTTTACCATTTCTCTATTTTTGATCAAGAAGATAGAATGGTTCCAAGAAAAACTAAAATTTCTTATGGCCGGCATGCATTGAAAATGCTGAAACTTTGGAATGTAAATCGTTTTAGAGGATTTTTTTGTTTATTTACGGACGATCTTTAACATCTCAGGTCATCAGTGACCCATTCAATTCAGGGCCGTTCCGTGCAATTAAGGGCGTGAAACGGCCGATAAATTTTGCTCGGAGGCTTCTTTCAGGCTTGAGATTCTTCTTCGTGACATAAATGTACGACACGGGACCCACGGCTTTACTTTTCTTCCAAAGGAAGCCATACTCAGGGCTTTTACAGCCGAAAAAATCCATCGATCCTGGCCGGGATCGAACCCGCGATCTTGGGTTTACAAGGCAAGTATGGTTACCACTACATCACAGGATCGACTTACAGGAGGTTGTTGGAACATGTTTCATACCGCATACTGCTGAATATCACTTGGGAGAAGGGGGGGGGGAACTTCACAGTGGATTTGAGACAGTTTTCTATATAAATTTTAGGCCAAACTTAAGGAAACATATTATATCTGCATTTCGCATTTGATATCACATTTTTAAATATTAAAAAAATACACAGTATGCGTGGGAAACAAGAAGATAGCAACTAAATGAAAGAAACAAATACACCGAATGTATGGACAGAAGTTCCCTTTATGTAGTTTTAATTTTAAACCGGGTGCGATGGTTCTGTCATTTGCTCATTATGAGCTTCAAGACAATGGATTGATGCAAGTGATAATGTACGAATTAAATCACCATTAGCAATTCTGGATTGTTGTTCCTACCTAGTTTTAGGCTGTACAAAATATATTTTTATTCAGGTTTAAGGTTTCTGACATCTTTTAACCCCGTCTTGATACGGATTTTCGAAGAAAAAAAAAACATTATTTGCTCAGAGAGGTGTATAATGCATTGCAAAGAAGTTCAGAATTTTACAAAATTTATTTCGCAACAACAGCAATTAATACATCTGGGAACAGGAACAAATTCCTTTACGAATTTACCTGCCTTCTAACTATCCTTTAAGAGCGTAGCTATCAAGTGGCCAATTCAAGAGATTCCTCTATTTTCCTGTAAGTCACTCGCGAATCGTTCTTCACTATGGCTTCTACACAGCTACAGAGTGCTATAGGTCGCAGATTATCTCCGAAAAACTTATGAGGGCAAGAAGGAGCAGGGCGGTGTGTCTAAATTTCGTATTGGATAAGAATAATTGAAGGGATGTGTAAGTTTATTAGGAAGATAAGATGAAAGTCTCTGACTAAAGTGGACATAGCATATAATTGTACTTATACGTTTTAAATATATCTCAGTTGGATTTTTATTTATTTAGTTTATATATACAAAATGAATGAAATATTTCTCTCGTCTAATACCCTGTAATCATAAATTTAAAATTTTTATAATGACATTTTTGTCCGATATGATGGGGGACGGTTATTTCATAATGACTGTGTATATGTATTTATGTTTGTTCCCCCCCTTTTCTTAACATTTCATACGTGCAAATTGGAGCACAAACGCTCTGACTAGACTCGTGCGCTGATTCAGTATGCACTTTATGTATCCGCAAGCCATTATTGAAATCAATATACTTACTATTACATACTCCCACTTGTAATTTAGGGAGCTCTTTTGTTGGTCACAGGAAGTTGAAAGTATCCTTAAAAAGCTATTTTGAATTTGAGTCTAAACAAATATATGCTAACCCTCCCTTCTAATCAAGATTATTCTATTTTGTCGATTCTGACTTACTGCTGTTCACAATATCAAAATAATCGCAACCGTGTGCAATGAGGACTTACAACTGGAAGATGTAATTTTTAAATACACGTTGAAATTTGTAACACTATTCTATCGGAGATTTCTGCATCCTCCCAGATTTTTGGAGTTTTCTGTACGGTTTTTCCTTTAGCTTCACATTTACTGGCTTCATCTCATACCAGCCTCAAATCTATGAAAAAATGAGAGGCACTTGCGTTTTGTTGCAGAAAGCTGTCAGATCTGCAAGACGTGGATGCTAAAGATGGTTACCAGATTTGATGCTGTCAACAGTATCACGAAAAAAAAAAAAGTATAAAGCAGAAACTTCCTTTCCTATGGCGATGGAAATCATTCATCTTTTTGACTGGCAGAGTAAACATTTTCATCATAGTTTCGTTGTCACTAGTGCTGATAAACATTTCACATCCATGTAAATTTCCCACCGGACCCGCTTGGGTTTGCCTGAGGCGCATAAGCAAATTATTTCAGCTGGCTCGTTCACAGAAATGTGTGCGTCCTTTCGCATTCCTTTTCATTTATTTTGAGCCGCCTATTCATGTTGTCATCTGTCTACTTTATTTGTGGAAAACCGAGACTTTTTAAGCCGCTTTTTATACGTTCTTCATACGCTCTAATGTACTTGAATTCATTTTTCCCTTCCGTTTGGTTTAATTTACAGAATAATCTGTAAGCTAAGCAAACACCACACGATATTTGAATCTTTCCATGCAGAAAAGAGTCCATGATGCACATCATCGAAAAAGAAAACAACTGCTTTTTATCGTTAGTTCGAAGCTTACGAGATTGTGCAAGTTTTGGTGAAAAAAACCGGGTTTGAACCTATAGATTGCGAAAGCCGGATTATTTGTTTTACAATGCCATCAATAGACCGCTTTTGTGGTCACTGGTCCCTTTTGCAAATCCGGAGGTCTTGGGTTCGATTCCCGGTCTGGGTACGGTTCTTTTTCTTGGAGTTTTTCCTTACCCTGAGAAGATAAATGCCAGATAGTTTTAAGGCACCAAGGACTCCGAGCTAATTTGCACCATCTAAAATAGAGAAAAGTAACAAAGTTTCGAGTTATACTGTGCTTTTAAGATTATGTTGATATATTTCAATATAACAAAAATGTTACTATTTAAAAACAATTGCAATGTACTAGCCAAATATTCGCAATAAACAATATACAATCGAAAGTTTCATGTATTTTCATTAGATTTGAAAATTAATTTAAATGTTCGTGTAGTAAAAACATGTAACGCAAACGTTTTCTGGAGGTTATTACAGAGCGTTCTTACATACAAATATAATTCTCAAACACAGATTAATATTTCACATTTGCTATGTTCACGACGAAGGTTTTAATACGTATAAAACATATGCATAGTTACAAATGCAGTTTATATGCAGAATTAATTTTCCTTTTATTTTAAAACAATATAGTATAAATTAAAAGCAAGAGTGCTTTTTAAATTTCCGTTTTCAAGTATACCCCATTCCTACTCCTAATAATTTGCGTAATTTTCAGAAATTATTTAAATGAAATATAGGGAATTTAATTGCGAAGAAACAAATATTGGTGCCGGTAGAGCTATTTTTAAATTTTGAGTTTCACTCCACTCCTAATGGTAGATTTTCCTGATTTTCAGGAACTATTTTTCTTATTTTATTTAAATCGTATATACACAGTTTAGTTTAAAAAAAAACATAAATACGGCCGCTAGAACTATTAAAAAGTTTCCCTTTAATCCCCAATCATTAACTTTCGGTTTTCAGGTATATTCCCCACTCCTAATGGCCCGATTTCTCTGATTTTCATAAACTATTTTTTTATTTTATTTAAATGGTAAATACAGAGTTTCGTTGCGAAAAAGCAACTATTAGTGCCGCTAGAACGATTTTTAAATGTTGGGTTTCAGGTAAACTCCCATTCCTAATAATATTTCATTGATTTTAAATATATATATTTAATTTCATTGGCACATGCCGAGTTTCCTTTAAAAAAATTAAATTGCGGCCGCTAGAGCAATTTTTAAATTTCGCTATAACCTCCACTAAGATTTCAGGTATACACCCTCTCCTAATAGCCCAATTGCCATGATTTTCAGAAACTATCTTCATTAAGGTATGTTAATGAAATCTAACAAGTGTCGTTGAGAAAAAAAAAATTAAGGTGGCTATAGCGATTTGAAAATTATATTTAAAAATTTCGCTTTAGGTTAATCCCCACCCCAATTGGTTGAATTTTACTATATTTTCAAAAGCACTTTGTATATGCATATAAAGCAGAGTGCCTGTAAATACATGATACAGAAATGCTTCGGCCAATGTGAACGAAATTTGTACAGGTGCTATTTTGAAACAGGCAAAAAAAATATTGTCGCGTCAAAAATTGGACAAACTACCTTCCTTAATTTCATCCCCTTTTACACATGAAATATCAAAGTTCTACTTGGAGTGCCAATCTGGACCAAAGTGCATAGTTGCCTTTAGAGCCCCGTGAGTTTTGTGCTATCCTCCCTACATCTCCTAAGGTCTAGGGAGATGCCGAAAGAGTCTTTGGTGACGCAGATCGGGATTCCCTGAAACGCAGAGTTGAAAGATGTGCAACAATTCGTGGTAATCACATACAACACGTGCTATAGCGGCTATTTAACGAACAGCCACAATACAGGCTTCATATCTCAAAATGTACTAGTGTTTTGTTTCCGAACATATGTTCAAAGAAACGTTTGACCAAATGTACCTGCTGTATGCGACATTTTTTATTTAAATACTCTGTATAAACCCCAGAACAAGCAACTAAATCAACAGTGACGTATTAGCTGCGCATTTCAGCTCTGATATATTTAGTCAAAACAAATCAAAGGTTCCAGCTTAAACGAGATAACGAAAACCAAAACTTTTAGGATTATTGCCTTGTGCTAGTAATTGTTTCTTGTTCAGAGCTGTTATTCTACAGGTTTGATGAGAGCCTAGCTCAGTCTCATTACAGAGTGTGACCTGATTGGCTATTTAAATACATATTGTTATGTGGTGTCGCAAGGTGCAATTGTTTGAATACAAGCAGTTTCTCTTCTTATATGGGAGCAGCTTAGCAAAGGAACGCCTTATGTATCTTCGACAACCATGTAAATTCCCGGGGGGAGAAAATGTTGCAAAACGAATTCCAACTGCTCTTGCCTTACCCTAAATGGACAAGCAGGCTCCGCACAAGGTCGCACACCGTCTGTTTCCGTGTTTAGGCATATTTTGTCCCGCGATATTTCGCATGTGCAGTGTCGCGAATGCATTATACATGCCTTACTCTGAGCAAAGATTTTTTTTTTCAAAACTGCGTATCAAGACGGAGTTAGAAGGTATCAGAAAAAATAAGAAACATATATAACAAATGTCCAGAGATATATATATTTTAAACCTGAGAAGAAATATTAGATTGGGCCTCAGAGAATTTGCCCAAATGTTGCAGTTACAAGAAGGGTGTTGATTTCATTATTTGTATACTGTGATATTCAACGGAAATGGGTGAAAATTGATGATATAGGAATGAATTTTGTACCATAAGACATTTTGCATCGATGAAGATACTTGGCAGCTTTATTCCAAAACGAATCGCTTTTTCCAGGCATATCTCAATCACAAATGATATTTCAGAATTTTAGTAAAAACTTGATGCAATCATGTGGGTATTGAACACATGGCCGTAAGTTGTGATGGGATGTTGAATGTGAGGTATAAGGATGAAGAAATGTCCCTTACTTTTATGTCTATTCCGATTTGCGCATCACATGCCTCGGCGTTTTGAATTTTCTCTCTTCACTTGACTTGAAAATCTTTCAAAATTAATTTATCGACTGCTAATTGTTGTTCAATTGAGCTTGTAGTATTATTCGTTATAAATCGTTTGATGCCACCCCGAACGTTTTATCGTTTGGCATTCCCGTATTACACTGCCTCGGCTGCCGCGCGACCAACCAGTTCACTTCTCAACTTCCTCCCGCGTGTTTTACATGACGTCACCGTTGTAACTCAAGACGATGTTGCATACATTCTTCGTCTAACCACCATGCTTTACTGTAGTTCAGTTTAGAAATTATATATGCGACAAAACTGGCCTGATAATGTATTGGACGGTTTGCTAGGATGGAACTATTGCTGGACCGAACTTACAGAGTATTCACGTCAGGCCTAATGATGACTAACAGAAAATAAAACTAAGTTAATTGGAAGTTTCCTGCATTAAAGGAAGTATTAAAGGAAAGAAAACGGGGGAGGGGGTGATATATTTTTGTACCAACTAATATTTGGAATTTTCTGATTATTTTTATATCAATTTTCATTAATGTTTCTTGGTTATCAGTATTTTAATACATGTTTAATTATGTCACTGCAGAAGCTATTTGGGGGGGGGGATCTCGCGAGCACTTGTTCAGTTAAAATTATATATCTTAGGAACCATTTGCTCTAGAAAGTTGTGGTTTGTCTCGAATAACAGAAAAGGTTGTATGTCATAAATTGGCAGCACTGTTTCCATGACATCATCCTTTGTTATTTTACAGTGTTGAGAGAGTTTTGTTTTTCTCACAAAAAGTTAATTTTTCTTATAAAACTTTTTTTGGCTGCAATTATTGAAAAACTACATTTTTTGGCATAAGTTTCCCATTTTTTAAGGGTCTATAAAGGCAACCACTTTGAAACTTTTACCACTTATTCATGATATTATTGAGATGTGGATATATTTTGGTAGAGCTACGACACAATTTTACAATGTAAAAAGAAGAAGAAAAGAAAAGAAATTGAAAATAATTCATAATTTGTTTCAGAATCTTGATATAGTAGTGAAAATAGATCAGAGAATTTCAATTATGTGCATCTGTATGCTGTAAAGTTTCATTTCTTTAGCTTTAATAGTTCTTGAGAAAATGGGAACTGAAGTTGGTAAATTTAACATTACAAGGATAGGTCTTTCATACTCCCCTTAATGAATGACGTTCGATGACAAAAGAAAGTTGCTTCATTCTTTTAGTTTTGCACAATAGTGCTATTTGGGGTTACATTCACATAGAGAAATAATAGAAAGTTTCGAGTTACATTGCATATTTAAGATGATGTTCAAAGTTTCAATAAAACAAAACATGTTATGTTCAGAAACAATTACATTGTACAAAGCAAATAAAAACAATTGAAAGCTGCACCGATTTTCATTGCCTGTGAAATTTAATGTAAATGTAATTGTAGTAAAAACATGTTTTTCTAAAGGTTATTACACAGTGCTCTTATTTACAAATATAATTCCCACATACATATTAGGTTAATATTTCACAGTTGCTATCTTCAGGCGATCTTTTGTTGAATATAAAACAATAAAAAGAAAATTAAACCCAAGAGCGCTTTTTAAGTTTTGGTTTTAAAATATACCCCTATTCCTAATGTCCCAAATTTCCGTAATTTTGAGAAACTATTTTTCTTATTTTATTTTAATGCTATTTATTACATTTTGATGTAAAGAAACAAATATTGATGCCGCTAGAGCGAAATTTAAATTTTGGGGTTTCTGGTAAACCCCACCCTTAATGACCTGATTGCTATGATTTTCGAAAAATACTTTTATCAATTTATTTTAAAGAAATATACTAAATTGCATTGTGAATAAACAAAAATTCCGATCGCTACAGCGATTTTTCAATTTGTTTTAAAAATGTTTACTTTAGGTTAACCCCCATCCCCATAGGTCCAATTTTGCTGGTTAACGAACTCGACGAATAATTTGTTAATTGCCGAGTTTCGTTGAAAAAAAAATTGCAAACGCTAGAGCTTAATAGACATTATATAGGTTTTACGGACATGGCTGCAATTGCTTCATTCCTTCGGAATTCGCTAAAAACATAAAGGATGAGAGAGAACTCAATTATAACTTGGCAATTTTATACAAAACATTCACAATTCTTTGAAGATCTTTGTATGCCTTCACTATGCTGTTATCCCTTTAAGTAAGCTGCATATTGCAAAAGTGTTAATATTTTTTAAAAAATATACAAACACGTGTATGCTCCTAAAAATATCAGGAAATAATGTAGGGAAAGTTGCAAAAGAAAATATTTGGGTGTCTATAGGTGAGATGTTACTATAACGATTACTCAAATGAAACTAATACTTTTATCCCAGCGTTGTATCTTAACTACGCAGGGCTCTATGTTTTATCTGGTAGGCGACGTTGTACGTAAGAAAGCAGATGGGTATGATCTGATCTTGTTTACAAATGCAGAAACACGTTGAACTGAATACGTTCGCAACAGAAATTAGTACAAACGGATCCAATTTTTGAAGACGGAAGGTGTTAATGGAGTTGAAACTTATCATCGTATGAACAATGTGCAAGAGAAGGCGTTGTCTCTCATGCAAGTGTTCAGATGATATAGTGAATTTCGTGACGGAGGTGTGCGCACTGAGGACATGCCTAGACCTGGTCAAGCTCACTTAACCATAACAGAGGAATCGATGGCAGCCGCAGACAATCTTGTTAGAGAGAATCGCTGAATGCGATCCAAAGAAAGAGCAGAAACATTATCACTGAGCAAGGGAATTCTCCATCGACGATTGAGATACCACAAGGTTTGCTCGTAGTGGGTCCTCAAGCTTATTTATGAGAACAGGTGCTTGCATGGAGCATCTGCTGTATTACCAAGCAGAGAGGAAATTCCGTTTCTTATAAGATTGGTTCTGCAGTCAACCACGTAAGTTTTTCGCTCAGGGTATCCATAACCTTGTGGCGCGCTCGGACACTTGCTTGAACATACAAGGTGTAGCGGATGTCACCAGCATCACTCTTACTTCTTGTATGTTCATATATACCAACCAATAAACCATGGGAGAAAAATAGAGCTTCACTTTCATTTGGGCAAACTAGGTATATACATTACATGACAAACGTAGTATAGGCACATTGAAGGAAGCAGAACATGGGCGAATTTATATTTTAAATTGTGAGTAACTTGAGAAGGTAAACTATTCGACAACTGTTAACGTTTTGACAAGTCTACTATGTTTTTAATCTTTGAATAATATGCAGTATGATAGCGTACTGTTGTTTGTAATGGACAACCTGCAACCTGCAACCTTGAAGCTGTTCTGGTTCCCCGTCGGTTACAGAGTAATTCAAATAATTAATATTTGTAATTTTAGAATCAGTAACCTAGTAATTACGTACAAGTATGTCGTGCATTTTCTTTCAGTGGAGGAACTTTAATAACATAACTCGTATATGTAGAATCAGTATTGTAAAGTATTTAAATGCGCTCATAATGCGTAATTTTTGGTAATATTTAAGAGATAACATGTAGTAATATAGTATAAAGTAAGCAGAAACTCACATCTTTATCAGAGCACCGTAAGACTTTGCAAAATGTTAGACAATGCAAGTTAATCCCTTCTGGTATACAGCTAGATTTGGAAATGCCCACGCCTCAGGTGAGACACCAGCTTGTTCGGTGGCAAAGTCGCAGGTGTCCGATTAAAGTGTCGTGATAACAATGTATGAAAGCTGTTTAAATTCACCTTATTGACTAATAGCGAAGCATTTGGCTTGACCAAAATTGTCCAGCAAATAGAAGTGAGGTAAGCACTGACCTATGAGTGACTGACGTTAACACGAAACTGGCGGGAATATTTCGCGCCGCTGCCTGTGGATAGCGCCATTTTATATTGAGTATTAAAGGGACAGATTTTGCCCAAAAGTCCCGCAGTCTCAGAATTTTTCGGGCCCAGAGATCAGCGGAAGTACCAGTTCCGGCAATAATGAGACTTGAGTGCGGGTCACAACGCGAGATATCGATACATTATCACTGGGCGGCATTAAGAATCTGTTGAAACAACAATCTCTTCGCATTCCGCAGCATTTGGTGAACGCAATAAATTTACGTATTAGTCAAGATTACCTTGCCTGTGGTTCAACGTGAGTTGGCTTAAATATTCATGTTCTGGAGAATAAACAACCTCAGCAACTAAATCACAAGGCGTTATTTATCGGCGCATCCCATATCAAATCTCCGTCACTCAGCTCTCGTTGGCTTACAGCTGCCAGAAATCAGCGGAAAGCCCTCGAGAGACAGACAGAGAGAGAAAGTCTAGTGTAAGCAGAGTTGTGGTCTGCAGCATCCGAGACGAAATCTGCGATCAATGGGTTTAATTTACCGCAGCAACCATACGGCCCAGCCCAATTCCTATCCCCGCCTATTAAATTCATTTCAACCTACATGCTGAAAAGTTACAAGAACCTAAGAAGATGACATGCTTCGCATATATCTTCCACTGAGTCACCGAGGAGATAAAACGTTAGGCATTAGAAAATTAAAAAATCTGTGTTTAACAACATACATTTTCAATGACAAAAACTTCTTTTAAGGAAATGGAAGAAGATTTATAATGAAAGGGAATTACATGTTTTACAAACGCTCTAGTTTCTTCAGCTGAAGTAAAGAAAAGATTCTCAATGCATTAAGTTGTGCTGGCAGTAATGGCTAATCGTTTACTTTTGATAACTTAAATATACACTGAAAAACAACATGTCTTGTAAATAACGGATATAAATTCTGCATTAAATTCCTATTTAGATTTGAATTATTTTTATATTCAACATCTGTTCTTTTAACTCTATTTTTATAGATTTTTGCATTTTTGTGATTAAATACTAAAAAAAAAAAAAAAAGAATAAATGTAAGAAAATAAGTTAAACTCTAGTAGTCATGTAAACAACATTCAGAGGTTATTTATTTGTTGCACTCTAAATATGTCCCTGTAAATTGTGTTTTATGATTGAAAAATTACTCATCTTTTTATGCACAGCTTTTATTTTACAGATTATAGACTTTCTGGATGACTTTCAGTTTAAATAACTATATATTTATCATCAAATCCTCGGTTTGAAGATATTAATATTCCTTCAATAAGCGTAAAAAGCAATTGAAACGCTATTGCTATTATGGAAGTTCAAAAATTTACCACTAGCGCCACCGTTACAATCCCATGATACATATATGACTGCAGATTTGACTGCACTAATATTTAATTTACTATTTTCGTTTAAATAGTGTTTTAGGTTTTAGGAACATCTATTTCATACAAGCAATAACATGGTTTAGTACTTTCTAGAGCTACTAAAAATATTAACATGCGAATACGTAACAGGCGGTTGTGCTGCGAACAATTGGAAAATCCAGTTTGTGGAGGAATTTCCAGGTTTCCCCTACTACTTTATCCCACATACAGGGGGTGGTTCATGCAAATGGAATAGCTTATAAAACATGCATTTGTTAATCACCGGGAAGGGGAATATTTAGCTAGCTTTGCCGGATTTCCCGCAAAACATGACGTAAATGGTGATTTAATAATACAGTAGAGGAAGTCGATGTGATCTGAACAACGTTCTTATATTCTCGTTGCGATGTATGTGTGTGAAATGCCGGCCTTGAACGCTACAGATTTCAGAAGTCCACTGACCCTAGAGATTCATTTCGATCCCGTTTAGGGGAATACCGCCAAGTACATTTCCTTTTATGTTCGTTAGTTCTTGGAAAAGACAAACATGATCTTACGCGATGAAAGCAACTTACAGGTTTAAGAAGAAAATTGAACGATTCTGATATTAAAGTAGTGAGCCAAGTTTGTCTAAAAAGATTTTTGCCGATTGGTTGGTGACGCCATCATGTTGGCTGGAATGCTTCTTTTAGAATACATAGAGAAACTATTGGGCTAACCTTTGCCATTTTAATAATTTACAACCTTTGAACCAGTAACTGTGGGAGAATCGTTTTGTTAGAGTAAATGTAGCACTCGATAGCGACTGTACCCGTATCACTATATTCTGTGACATTATCCAATGGTATCGTCTTGATAAGTGCTCGCGGTATATTCCTGTAAAGTCTGTCCTTAAGACAGTATCAAAAGTAGAAATCTGGTGATCTGGGGAACCAAAGATTCTTCGAGATTAAGCGGTCACCGAAGAAGTTTCCAGGACTGGTTAGAGGTGTGACTTGTTGCACCATTTTGTTCAAAGTAGCCTCCCGTCAAATGAATGTCGTCGAGTTGTTCGCGAATTAATTGAAGATGCGTCCGTAAGCCACAGTGTTCACCGTTCCGTCGAAGACAATTCCGGAAGAAGACACCATTCACAAAACCCAGTCTTTTCAGAACGCAGTCGTGTTTCATGGATATTATGTGGATCCTAAAATGTTGTTTTGTATGTATATGAGGAACCAGTTTCATCCTAAACCATGTTAAGGTTAAAGTAAGAATAGCCTGGAAGAATTAGCAATAATGTTTTTTCTTTGCTGCTCTCTGGTGTATGTCAAACGAGTAACCAGTCTCTTCGTTCGGTGAATTGAGTAAAAGTTTTAGAACATAACACATGCATGAGGCATCGTTGTCTTCACTCTCGTTGAGGAGCAGGCCAGTAATCTCCAGTTTTCTTGCTATTGACAAAAGTGTTGGCTTGCTCTTCGACATGCCCGTTGTAATTTAAGAGGGAACCATCTTCCAGCATGTTTTCAATACAACGGCATTTCTACCTTCCAAATAGAAATTGTAAATGTGTTCCTAATTGTCCTGTATGTGTTTCAACAGCTTGAGGAGCTAAAATACTCGGGAGATGTCTTATATGTCCGCGTATTCCAAATCTGCTTTTTGTTCAGGTTTTTACCACGTCACATTTGGCGAAAATTCCTCTAATCGTAGCCTGGAAATCTCACCACCAACGAATCTGGAGAAAATTCAGTCTCTATCTATACTACCCAAATTCTAGCTGTACTACACCGTCAATTAAGTAATAGTTTGGTGCTCACAGACGCTAAAAGTGTCCTGCAGAGATTGCAACATCCCGCGAGGAGTATCAAATGTACTCGGACCTCTTATGATGGTGTATGAAGCCGCTGCAAGTATAAAGTCCACTTGAATGTCACAATTTTTTTTAATTGATTTATTTATGGACGCTCTTTAACATCTCAGGTCATCAGCGTCCCATTCAACTCAGGGCGTGAAATGGCCGACAAATTTTGCTCAGAGACCTCTCTTTAAGGCTTGAGGTTCTTTTTCGTGCCGTAAATGTACGACACGGGACCCACGGCTTTCCTTCCCTTCCAAAGGAAGCCATACTTGGGATTTTGACGCCCGAAAAAATCCATCGATCCTGGCCGGGTTCGAACCCGCGTTTTGGGCGTAGGAAGCAAGTATGGTAACCACTACACCACCGACGGAATGTCACAATGAAAATGTAGAACCGCTTGCAAAATGAAATATCATAGGATAATTTTCTGCTGTATTAACAAGATTTCATTCCAACGGCTACCAGACAGCGTACCAAATCTGGACCAATGACTGGTCTCGCACCCAACTCACCAAAGGCAATCACTGCATACACATACAGTCAGATAAATGAAGAAAACCTTGGTTCTCGGAGTATGATATCTGGACGCTCATGGACCGCCATGGGTGGCCGAGGTCGTTAAGGCGCGGACTTGTGAGCGGGAGGTCTGGAGTTCGAATCCCGCCAGGACCGTCCTCCCTGACGGAGGTGTTTCTTTAGTCCTCATAAATAGCAAATGCCAGGGAGGTACCCTAAACTTAGGCCTGGAACGCTTCCTTCCTTAAAACAAACAAAAAAAAAAACTTTCCCAATATATAATTTCATCTCATGTATCATCAGTGTTCACCGCCTGTGATGCCTCTGTAGCAAAAACGGGCGTTAAACGCCATTCAAAAAACGGGTCATCGCCTCTTAGTGATAAAGAGTCTTCGGTGGGACGCGACAACCCCAAACTGTTTGCCTGAGCTACATTCTGTTCATATAATAAACTTCGCGCCGTATTTTATAGAACGCATTGCAATACATCAGTTTGCTTCGTACTCATCAGCTGTGATGAGTACGAACCCGCGATCTTGGGTATAGGAAGTATGAAAGTGTATGCTATCGAAAGGCACATATCAGACTACCAAGTTTAACGCCCTGATCCAAAAGTGTTTGCAAGGTATGTACTAACAAGTACATATATACTTGAAACGGTTTCGAATACCTCTCACACTTTCATATAAATTTGCAATGAAACAACACACTGGTCATAACAAAGCGAGTGAACGCATTTCACGTACTCCTTTATCGTCTACGCCATGCTTGCAGTCACCAGCACTCTCAAAGCAGAACTGTACAAGCATTTGGAATGAATCTGGGTCTTCATCCCTATATCCCGCTTTGCAAAAGATAACACTTGCAAATGTTAAGCACATAACTATATTTAAACCAACTCGTGAAAAATAACCAGGTTTACAAAAAGTTTTTTTTTCCCCCTCGCGGAAACAATGCACTTGCTCTCAAAATTATTTTAGCGATGGAAAATTGAGAGCTTTGAAGCATGAATTGTTCAAGCATCCACCTTACTACCCAGATTTGGCTCCCCCAGACTTTAATCTGCTTCCAGAGCTCAAAGTCTTCCTCGCTGATCGGCGTTTTTCATCAAAGCAAGGGACGATTGCAACTATAGAGGAGTATTTTGCAAACTTTCAGGAAAACCGAGGGATAATTGCATTAATTGCAACAATGTAATGTCTTCATTGTTAAAGCGAGAAGTTCACGCAGTATACCGTAATATCTAGAAAATGGAAGCATTTGAGAAAATTAAATGGTAGTTTCTGTTTTGGATGAGAAAATTGTGCAGTGAACCAGAAACACGAAGGGAAGGAAGCGTGAAATAAAACTGTTTGAAGCATCTGACATTACCGTTATAAATGAAATATGAAATGCAAATGGAAAAGTGGGTTTACATTATGACATAGCGAATGTTAAAAAAATAAATAAATAAAGAGGAAAACTGGCATGGATAACCCTGTGCTTCCGAAACGGTCATAAATTATAAAGTATACGGTCGTGGAGATGTATCGCGCCCGAAAACACAGAACATGAAGGGGGAAAGGAAATTAAGTAATAGGTGTAGAGGAGAAAGAGAAGGAAGGAAAAGAGGAAAGACAAAATTAAAGGAGGTCAGCAGCAGAAGAGCACAAAAAGAAAGATGAACAGAAGACAGAAGGGTATAAAATACAGGAATAAAAGAATATGAAGGATAAAGAACAGGGGTATAATGATGCAGAAGAGTTAAAAAAGAAAGAAGAAGAAACAGAAAAATGTGAGAGGAGAGACAATGCAAGAAGAAATACAACTCTCTAAGCACTTACCTGGATTGACTGACAACACCCAACTGATGTAGCACCTTATCCTGGAGGCTGGGGAAAGACCTAGACTCTGGGATTTCTTGATGAGGTACCATCTGGGTGTCTGACTGTGATCGCCGCAGGCCGCCATGCCTTGACTGCTGCTCCTGGTAACAAACAAGTCCAAACCATAACAAACAAACAGAGATCCAGATAATGCTTAATTACGAAGCAGATTGTGTGATATATGCTCTTTTGTGCACCATCAACTACTGTATACTCCAAGAATGCCAACAAGTTTTAGCACTATACAAATTTGCTTCATTGCATATGTAGGAACCTGTAAAGTTAAGGATATATTTTTATCTATTTATGGTGAAAAATCCAGTTTTCCTAAAAGTTGAAACCACTTAGAGCGCTTCTTAAGCTTATTTTGGTTGGTATGCGCTCTTTAAATTCGTCTTTGCGAGCAGGTTGTCTTTCAAATGCTGCCAATACTCGTTTTAAATTTGTTTTCTAATAGTATTTTTTGTTGAACAATCATATGCTGTTACGAAATAAATCAACAGTTGGGAAAAGAAAATCTCTATGTTTTGCGGTACGAAATTTGGTGTAGGTCATGATTAGTGAACGTAAAGTTGGCTTAGCACCAACCATTCAGTTTAGCTGGCCGCTGGGCCCGATATTTTTTGTTGGGAGCAATAATATGCAATTACAAAGAAAATTAACAGTTTTCAGCACAAAATCTCTATGCTATGTGGTACGAAATTTTATATAGGTCATAATTAGCGAGTGAAAACAATCTACCATGGACGCGAAGTTGGTTTAGCACCAGCTATACAGTGTAGCTGGCGCGAACTCTGCCTAGTGTTCCGATGAAATAGCTTTGCAGCCACAAACTTTAACGTAATGTACCGCAGATTGCGTCAGGTTAGTGCTGATATCTTTACTTATATTTGTGTTCGAAAATATTCTAATGTTATTGATATGTATGGTTTAGTGTTAAGCAAGTTATATCCCGTGTATACTGAAGGGCATCTATCAATGCTTAACAAGAATTAACAACGCATGAAGGTGTAACGTTCTTATACATAAGTTCGTACAAGAATGTTGGTGATGGCGGTCGACACGAGCAAGTACTATGCTGAACAGCGTTTGGTTGCTATAGGTACATGAGAGACGACGGACGCCACGAGTTGCTTCCAAGAAAGATTTGCAAAATGACGTTATTGCAATGGGAAAAACACGTGTTTGAAACAGGAAATATAAAAGATCGGACGCAAAACGGAATACCCGACAAGAATGGAGACATGCGTCAAATTTCAGGAAATCTAAAGAGTAACCGTCACTAAAATAGACATGAAAACAGCCGAAAATGGTATACGCCGACCAACATTGCCACGTCATATGAAAAAAGATTTCGATCTGAAACCTTTTCGTTAACGAATTAAATGATGCTGATATGGACGGACGCTCGGAGCAATGGTTCTTCAAAGTAACAAAAGGTGAGAAACATTTAGAATGCATGTACAGCTGTGACAAGGAAAAAGTAGATTAATACTGGAAGAAGCGATCGGTTTTAACAGCATGAGAAAGCAAGGGAAACCCAGACGACAGGCGCGCCGGTTGTGGCATGGAGAAAGCAGGCAACAGGAAATTGCACATTCAAATATAAACATTCGCCAGACTACCATATGTTTAATGTAAACACCAAGTCGCTCTGCGAATGTGATCAAGTGTAATCAACGGTCAAACTCACTAAATGAAGGTGAACAAGCTTTCCGAACATATTTATGCGGGCGTAAAATTGCGAAAGACATTTTGCACGTGCAAGGTACCGTAAGCGCAACAGAAAGTTGCTCCGGCGCAGAATTCCACATAGAATCCTCACCATCCTTAGATTGCGATGCTGAGCAAACTTCAAAAGTGGAAGAGATTAAAAAGAAATCTCTTTTTGAGCATTTGTCTCGTTGCCTACCTCCTTTAAATCTTAAAAGCTGTGATCAGTCAAAGCTAAAACTTAACAGACACTCTTTAGAAATTGCCACGGGTGGCCGAGGTCGTTAAGGTACGGACCTAGAGCGAGAGTTCTGTGGTCGATTCCCACCAGGACCGTCCTCCCGCACTGAGGTTTTTTCCAGGTTTCCCCCAGTCCTCTTAAATGACAAATGCCGAAAAGGTACCCCAAAATTTAAGCCTGGAACGCTAATAGCTTAAAAAAACCTTTCCCAGTTTATCATTTCATCTCATGCATCATCAGTGTCCACCGCCTGTGATGCCTGAGCAGTAAAAATGGTGGTCAAACACTATAAAAAACTCTTTAGAATCAGAGAAAAAACACTGGCGGAGTTATTGATGTGTCGGCCTCCCTTGATCCTGCGATTCTACTTGGGTTTAGTGCGTGTTACTGTCAAAAGAAATATCATAAATAAAATGAAGTAAATGTTACGGATGTTTGGAATAAAAAGTACGAAAGATCGCGGTTGGAGACAGGGGTAACACGGCCAAATTTAAAATACCTAAGCATTGTACGTGGCTTTGAGGTCTCGCAGCATCCGCCTTATTCTCCCGAACTCGCACCAAGTGACATTTTCTTGTTCCCAGAAATGAAAAACCGTTGAGGAATCGCCGATTTGACAACACAGATGAAGTCATTAATGAAGTGTAAGAGAGGTCTAAGTCGTAATGTGCAGACTTCTACAATAACGGTATTAAGAGAGTCAAGAAACGCTGGAGAAAATGTATGAATATGGATGGTGGCTGCTTAAAAAAGAGTTAACATGTACAAATCAAAACAAACTTTCTGTCAATTTTTTTAAAGGTGACAAAGTTTAACGAAACTCCCTCGTATATGACTATTTGATAAACCTCTCTGTGTAATTGCTGATAATAATAGATCAAAGGCAAAACGTATTTAGTTAAAATATTTAAGTATCCTTTTCGGTAGTTACTATAAGCCTCTAGAATTATTACAATGATTCCATTTTTAATGCAAGCCTCTATCCACTCTTTTGGTTATGAACAATGGCCCTCCATACTTTAACAATTGTGCTTCACTAGCGTTTCTATGCTTCATTGACATAGACATATTATGCAGTCACGTGTAAAAATGTTCTGCTTTATTAGTTTTTCTTTGTTCAACTATTTTGGATTACATTACAATTCCTTAAAAAATACAAATACACAACATTGCAGTAAACTCCAAATTAGCCAAAGTGGCTCGAAATGTTTGTGAGCGTGTTTGCAAAGTGCTTCTCACCAAGAGAGGTTCAATGATACTATAGCAGGGACTATATCCCCTGCGTGAACACTATAGAAAGCCTTTGTCCCTAGACCACTTAAGATTTAATTACTTTTCATTTACAACGACGTAAAACGTTAATCAAACTGCATGCACTTAATTTAAAAGCCGATAATCATACTGTTTGTGTCCTTGAGCAGGCTCCTCTATGAAACCATCTATTTAATAATGCTTTAATTGGATTGCCTGCTTTCCCCATTGTCGTTGGCTATTTTACAAAGTGATGATTTTCGCTGAGTCAGTGTCCCCTCCTCAGTATTTATTCAGCGCGACATCAGAATGCCTTCCAATTACAACTGAAATGAGCGTCATGCACAGTTGGCACAAAATCCAACAGTCCTACCTAACATGTTCATCACAAGGTCATTTTTACGAGGATTCAAAAAGGTAATCTTCATTAAATGGCGTGAAAATTGAACTGGGAAAGCTGATCAGTATGGACAAGAAAATTAACATTTGTTGTTTCTGTTTAACGAAAATGGCATTATTAATTTAATATTAACATGTAAACAATGAAGAAAACAAAAAGAGCTGAAATGCAACGTTTCTCTTTGCTGATTTTACCCTATAACATTTCAAAAATAGAGTAATTCAAATTTCACTTTAAATACAGGGTGTAAGAGTAAGGTAAGGTCAAACTTTCAGGACACATTCCTCACACGTATAAGAAGAGAATTTGTTACATGGACATGGGTCCGGAAACACTTTATTTCCATGTTAGACTCATTCTCTACAACTCATAGTGCATTAATCAATCATAGGAAACACAGGAACAACACGTGCCAGCATATCACATGAAATGTTCAAAATGCCTTCCAATTGAATCTCGGATGTACTGATGTATCACTGTAGAGTTGCGCATTGTTTCGCAGCCTTCCACAGTACGGGCACTCTGCATCTTGTGCCGGGGGGTTCGGTTCAAGAGTTTTCAAAAGCCCCCCCCCTACAAATAAAAGTTTAGTGGGTTTAGGTCCGGTCGCATGTCAACATTACCTTCGTTCAAATGGGACGAAAACACTGGCGGCGAACCTAAGAATTACAACTTAACCAGACGTAACAAAGAGGGTATTTCGAACATTTCATGTAAGAAAGTTTCATGTGGTATGCTGGTACGTTCTGTTCCTGTGTGTTTTCCGTGATTAACGTAATATGAAAAGTTCTAACACAGAAATAAAGCGCTTCCGGACCCATGTCCATATAATATAATTTCTTCATCTACGTGCGAGGGGTGTGTCCTGAAAGCTTGGCCCTACCTTATTGTTTCATCCTGTATACTGAAAGCAAAAGAAAAAACAAAATCATCGCTTTTTTCTTCATTTCCGTGGTAAATCATTTTTGTTCATTAAGGGTAGTTATATATATTTTCAAACATAGAAAGCTGAAATTTTGTATGGTAATTATAAATATTATATATCGTTGTAATGTTTTTTGTATAATTGCTATTGAACAGAACTATAATTATGATTATGATTAATTATAATTTTATACATTTAAAATGTTAAAGGTTCATTTTCTTGAAAACCACTAGATATACCTTACTGAAATGTTTCTATATATTTTAGATATTTCAGCATTAAAACTGGTGGAACAGAACTTTGATATTAATTAAATTTTTACAATTTATTTTAAATTTATACTTAAAATAGTCATAAAATATTCATATACCCTAACCCTACGCTATACTAGATAATTATTTACACATCGTTCCACAGGATTGTACTGAAGTATGTTTTCCACAAAATTACCAAATTTTATTACTTTATCTCAACTATTTTCTGAAAAAATTGGTGAAAAAACTCAAGTTACAGAAAACTTGATTAAGTTTTAACCTTCATTTCCATTGGTGCTGAGGTTACTAATGCTGGCCACACCCACCATCTCTTCGTCTTCACTACGTTTCTCCTGAGTTATCTGTCTCGACAGGAGTTTTATGGCCAGCAATAATGGAAATGAGAGCAAATCTTAAACTCAGTTTTCTGTAACTAACATTTTTCATCTTTGTGGCTCACTTTCTCAGAAACTATTTTATGTAAAGCAATGAAATTTGACAAATTTACATGAAGCATCCTTCTGCACTGTTCTGCGGAACGGAATTTCAATAACTGTCATAGTATAACTGTAGAGCTTAGATATATGAAATTTTATGACACTTTTACATAGAACATGTATATTCTTTACCAATTACTAAATTGCAAAATTTTGTTTCAACAGAAATATATAGAATAACAATATATAAAAATATCAGTAAAATATGTCCAGTGGTTTTCAAGAAAATGCAGCTGAACATTTTTAAATTATAAAACTATGAAAAAAATGGGTTGAAGCACTGTCATGTCGTAGCTATTTAATTTTGTAACCTTGTTAGAATGATATTCCAGGCATGAAATCCTGGAATTACAATCTTAAAAGTATATACTATTTGTAAAAGTGTATACTATTTTACCTACATCTACCCTTAAAGTATTCAGCAGAGTTTGAAGAATTATAAGAAAAAGTTTTCTGTGCCATCAGAGATTCAGCATACTAATATAATCACTGATCAGGCAACGTTTCTTTTTAATGGTGGATTTAACGGACATAATCGCAAAATTTGATCTATAAATGGCTAATTCATGATTTGAAAATCACCGTTTGTTGTGTAGGAATCAGAAAATTGAAATCTAATTATCTGTTTTTTATACCTCATATTAAAACATCTTCGTATGTTTTATCATATACCATTTCCGTTACTAAGAGATGTTACAGGTTGTCGGACAGTATGGTGGTTTACAACTAAACTTCAACCTAGGTTAAGGGGACACCGAAGTGAAATTTTGAATAGTTAAACCTAGAGATTTTAGATTTTGCACACACATAATTTTAGTATTACCTGGACAAACATTTGGCTTGACGGTAAATGTTTCACTATCGTTTTATACATTTATTCATAATTTTGCCGATTCTTGCCTAAAATCTACCCTACATTTCCTCCCAAAAAAGTTGAAATGTTTCTGCAAAAAATTCTTAATTTGTTCTAAAAGCAAGCAAGATTTTTCAAAATATCCTTTCTCCAATTTCTTCATTGCATTCTAAGTGATAGATCCGCGAGATAAAGATCCCTTCTATAGATTCCCTTTCTTCGCCGATGAGATTATAGCTATTTACCATTCTCGAATCCAACAAGGTACATGCCTGGGGCACTCCCCTGGTAGGTTTTTCTCTATTATGTCGGCACGTAGTCTCTAAACCACTGCTCACCTCTTATATTGTGGAGATGGATATGTAACTTGCACCAAAGTTATCCGACTAAATTAGTACTATCATCTGACACCACTGGTTGGGCGGCCTAATCTAACATCTACCTCCAAAACTCTGCAGGTGGGTAATCCAACCATTTTTAGGTAGCTTATCACCCCTTCGTAGCGTATTCACTTATCTCAGAATCGCAGTAACACAGTATGCCACTGAACCCAACCCATCCGGGCGATTCTCCGAGGACAGGGGTTCAGATATCCAGCTCGTTGGACTTCAGTAAAGTAAAAAATACCACGGGTGCTTCGGGTACAGCGAGTACGCATCAGAGCATCTGCTGAACTCCTAAATCTCACGCAACTCTAGCGTAACTCACCCAAGTCAATGTGATCAGTGCAGGAAGATGGTACGCCACCACATTACCACCACCTTCTCCGCAAATATCTCAATGATAAGATAGTGTGCACGATAATTGATTCTTAGACTGGTAGACATGATCCCCAAGATCACCGTACGTGATTTCTGCTGTTTTATTTGAGGATTTATGAAGGACTATGTTTTCGTTTCCCATTTTGTCTGCTATGACCGATCTGCGATATCGCATCATCAAAGCAACTATAACCACCAGTTGCCTGTTTGGATGACTGCAAAGCTACATGTATAGGTAGAACATGTGAAAAATAACTTAATGAGCTGTTCCTTTACAGATTTTAATAGAACTAAGGAACATGAAAACCCTGTACTTTCTCATTCCTTAACTGTAAAGAAATGTTAAAAGGAACATTTGTTTAGGTCCATTCTCTGGGCTGTTGCATATTGTGTGCAGATGGCAATGAAAAACTGCAGATCCATAGGCTTCCAGTTTGATGGTGCACTTAATTTCTGAGAAATTAAAGTCAGTTTAATATCAAGGAAAAAAGAATTATAGACGTCAAAAGAAAGATATTATACCTCATGATTAAAAGCAGCTGAAAGTGTGTGTCACCATTATATGAAGTTAACTAAATTAGTGTGCTCGCACATTATGGAGCAATGCGTTCATTCGATGTATTCTTAATTGCACAATATTGTTTGTTCTTCAAATCGATGTTCCATATCACGTGTAATTATTTAGACATACATATTTCAGGAACAGATTGTACGGAATATTCACTCTTAAGACACGGTAGGCGCGAGAACGACTACAAGTGATAACTGTCCATCGATACGGTCGTATCGCTTGCTCTTCCTGCTATGATTTCTGTAACAAAGAAATGGTCAATGTCGTGCTGGTCAAGGTAAGAGCCAGTTTATCAAACACTTTATCATTTGAGTCACGGTATTATCAGCATAGTTTCATTATCAACAATCTTCCTTTTATAAAGACATTCTAAACAAAGGAGAAACAAAATCTTTCCAACAGGGACAGTTCCTCCAGGAGATTGCTACTTTGTGTTAACCCCAAACATCGCAACGTTTCATTTGCTGCGACTATTACTTGATGCGTTTTATGAATTAAAACATATCTTCAGTAGAGATCTCCTATCTTGCGCGCGATGTTTGTATTTATGGTTATTATCTGTACTAACTTATCTCGGTAAATTTGTGCAATATTTTGATCGGGATGAGAGAAAGTCATAGAAGTGTCTTGCCCATATGAGTCGTTGCGCGCAAGCGCCGTCTGAAATGTAACTTCTTGTCACTTCGTTCCCAGTTTTATACAACCGATTATGTTGCGATACCCTATTTTAGTATACAAGAATTATATAAAGGCGTTAATAAAATAAAATTATGTCGATTTTCTAATGAATTACTCTACACTCAATGCCTTCTTTTATTATACTTATGAATTACCACCATAATATTGATAGAAATCATCTAGCTTGTTTGTCTAGGGTTACTGTTGTCAACGAACATGGATTTACCAAAGAAATGCTATCCCAAGCTGGAGAGACTGAAATATCACTGAAACCAAGAAAAATCTCATGACTTTATCAGAAAGAACAAAGATTAATTAATTGGATAAAATAAACAAATAAAACAAATATTAAAGATATTTCAGAAACTTTAGTACTGGCTTATATTTCAGAACATGTTAGTATTATCAAAATCTACTGATTCATTTCATAATTTTTATTAATTGTGCAATTATGTATTCTGCTACAAAGAACCGACCATTTTTAGTAATTGTTTCCTTAATATTATCGTTACATAATATTCAGTTAATGACTCTTTAGCAATAAAAAGCTGTATACCTGTTACTATGGTAATTTTATTAACCTAGTGACTAATGTAGCATTTTATTCTGATCAAAAAATAAAAAAAAAAAATAAAAAAATAATTTTAGTATTAAAAATGTGTTAAAAGCCTATTACATAATTATATTAAAACAGTAATACCAGCACAGTCAATATATATTAAAAGCACGTCAAGCATGAACTGCGTAAACTAAGCGAATTTCTCACCGAGTTGAATAACTTTTAATAAAAGTAATATATAATCCAAATTATATCCTATAAATTAATGAAATGAAATAATCCAAATTATATCCTATAAATTAATGAAATGAAATAAGCTATGACTTTACAATATGGTATTGCGGGAACAAAATTAGAATTCTTGCAATCTATCAGTATTACAAAAGAGAAACCACATTTTTAGAATTATTATTATTGAAATGAAACCACACAAATGAATGATATAATATTAATTAAATGAAATATATGACCACTGATGAGACAAATCTGTACTGTGCGAGTATATTTAAACATTATTAATATCAGGATGTTTATGAATTGAGCACTTGATATCATTATTACATTCACTAAAATAGAAATAACAGAAAGTTTCGAGTTACATTGCTTATTTAAGAAGATAATGTGTCATGTGTTTGAATAAAACAAGAACATATTAACTATTCAGAAAAAATTACAATGTACAAAGCAAATAAAAACAATCGAAAGTTAAGATAGATTTTCAGTGGCTTTGAAATTTAACTTAAATGTTATTGTAGTAACGCAACGCAAAAGTTTTCTGAAGATTATTAGAGAGCGCTCTTACATGCAAATAGAATTCTTACACACACATTAGATTGTTTCACATTTGCTATCTTCATGACAATGTTTTTATTAAATATAAAACATATGTATCATTATAAATAGTCTATATGCTCAATTAATTTGTTTTTTTTTTATTTTAAACAACAAAGGGAAAATTAAACGCAAGAGCGCTTTTTAAATTTCGTTTTTCAAATATACCCATACTTCTAATGTTTCAATTTCCCTAATTTCCGGGAAGTATTTGTCTTATTTTATTTAAATGGTATATACCGAATTTTGTTGAAAAGAAACAAATATTGGTGCCGGTAGGCCGATTTTTAAAGTTTGGATTTCAGGTAAATACCCCTACTCATAATTGCCCAATTTCCCTAATTTAAAAAAAAAAAATTTTTTTCTTATTTGATTTAAATGTTATATACTGAGTTTCGTTGCGAGAAAACAAACATTAATGCCGCTAGAGGGATTTTTAAATGTTTGCTCTACTCTGCTCCTAGTAGTTCGATTTCACTGATTTTCAGAAGCGATTTTTCCTATTTTATTTCAATGGCATATACCGAATTTCCCTTACAAACGTTTAAAATTTCGGCTGCTAGAGCGATTTTTATATTTCGCTATAACTCCCGTTCGCTTCTCAGGTATATCCCCACTCCTATTGCCCGATTATCCCTGATTTTCAGAAAATATTTTTATCAGTTTATTTTAAATAAATCTACACAGTGTCGTTGAGAAAAAGCAAAAATTGATGCCGCTAGAGCGATTTTTCAATTTTTTTTTTTTTCACTTTAGGTTAACCCCCACCCCCAATTGTCCAATTTTGCTGCTTAACGAACTCGATGAATCGTTTAATTGATGGCTATGTGCAGTGCTTAATTCAGAAAAAAAAAATGCGATCGCAGGAGCGATAATACACACGCAGACACATATATCATGTTTAACATATTATAAAGTATTTTTAGATAACTTTTTTTTTATTTAAATTGTAGGTGTTTAGTAGGTACGATCGATGCAAATTTGGATCGATTATTAAAAACTATTTCCACGGGTACAATCGTAATAGCTTATATTCCTTCGGAATTCGCAAATAAATAAATAAATCTACTCAAAAATCAACTCACGAGTACGATGCAATAGCTTCATTCTTTCGAAATTCTCTAAAAATGAGAATGTTATCACTTATTTCAATATCAAACAATATTACACTTGAAGTACAATGTAGGCACTCTCCAACAGCGATAAGTTGCTTCGTTAGTAGTCAGCTATTTCCCAGTGGCAGGCTTGTGAAATATCTTTTGAATTAATGAAGTAGATGGTTTATTTCGCCTTATAGAAAGAAATTAAACACAACAAAGCTTACAATTTAAGATTTTTCATTGAGATTGCTGAAATTATAACCCGCGTAGACCAGCTCCAAGTATATATTAATTTGAGTCAAACTGTACTTTCAAAATATAAAGACTTTCTGTTGAGACAGACCCCAACCTACACTTCCAGACGTTAATCAAATGGTGTTCCACAAGTTTGGTGCCATGAAAACCAAGAAAATTGTTTTTTTTTTTTAATTGGTACATTAGTATGATTCTTGAAACTTGCGATCTATAGGTATATTTAACAATAGCAGTAGTAAAGTTATTTCATCTTTTCTTAAGCATTTATCTAAGAAACTTTGTGAAACTTTTCAAAGAAATGTTTTGAAAATGACATTGCGTGGGACATTTTGAACCTTCAGAAACATGGAAAAATTAAAAGAGCAAAAAATAAAATGAAATATTTAGCTTTAGGAAACATAGGTTTCTTTTCTTTAGAATTTCCATATGAAGGTTCTTCAGCTACCTTTTAGGCTTCTTGAAGTATTCCTGTCTTTAACTTCCTCTTTACTATTTTGTACGTAATTTAAGATTTCAATGCGGTTTGTTACAGTAGCCGCCTTTCCCTAACTTTACTACTTTTTTTTTTTTTGTCATTAATGATTTTCTCCTTAGCATTTCTGTGTTGTGCCTTTAGTACCTCTCCAGTAAATTATTATCAACTATGTTTGATAAACCGGCAATATTGCACACACTACACTAGGTAAGAATGAAATGAATAGTGTGTAGCGCCCGTTTTTTGCTACAGAGGCACCACAGACGGTGGACACTGATGATACATGAGATGAAATGATATATTGGGAAAGGATTTATTTTTTTTAAGGAAGGAAGCGTTCCAGGCCTAAGTTTAGGGTACCTCCCCCGCATTTGCCATTTATGAGGACTGAGGAAAACCTGGGAAAAACCTCAGTCAGGGAGTACGGTCGGTCCTGGCGGTATTCGAACCCAAACCTCCTGCTCACGAGTCCGTGCCTTAACGACCTCGGCCACCCGTGGCGGTACTAGGTAAGAGAAAAGTTTTCCTATTCCTTTCATGTTTTGGAGGTTTCTCACTTTTGACAATGGCTCGATTATATAAACGCTATGACTTATTTGAAGTGCATATTTTCGGTGTCTACACGTTTTCTAAAAATCCCAGATCTCTCTGCAACTTCTCACTCCAATCAGTTTAAATGTGAAAATGTCATAATGTTTTTAAGTAAAAAGAGATTTAAGTCATTTAAACCGCGTCCACCCACACCAGGGAAATTAAATTGTGATGGCTTTTTAACTTTCGACAGATTATGAAAGTCGAATATATAAATATTATTTAAAAAAAATTAAATTGTACATAATTTTCGTCCAAAGTTCACAGATGGGGTGTTCTCTTAAATGCACCTTCACGTTTGAACAAATAAAACATGTTTTGTAACTCACTGATTCGTAAATAAGCATTTGTCATAGAAATATGAATATGAATGAACTTGTAATAATACAAAATGTTCCAATTACTTTTATATCAATATTTTCTTGTTCCGTAGCTAAGCAATAAGATCATTAACGTGCAACTTGATAAAATCCAGATTTGCTTTGTATTATTTTGCACTTTTTATACTATACATTATGACAACTTTTACAACATAGGGTATGTATACATGCAACCATTTTAGCGAATTCCGAAGGAATGTAACTATTGCGATTGTATCCATGAAATGATCTTTGAAAAAATTCTGCAATCTCCATCAGTCCTGCGTACTAGGCACCGAAATGACAATGATATATGTGTTAACGCTCTAGCGCTCGTAATTTTTGTTTTTTCTCAACGAAATTCAATCAGTTAGCAAACGATTCGCCGAGTTCGTTAACCATCAAAATCGGACCAATGGGGGGTGAAGGTTAACCTAATGCAAAAATTTTAAAACAAATTTTAAAACCTTTTTAGCGGCCGCAATTGTTGTTTTTGCTTAAAGAAACTCGGTATATAAATAAAAATAAATTAATAAAAATAGTTACTGAAAATCAGGGCATTAAGAGTGGGGGTATACCTGACAACTATTTAAAGGGGTATTAAGATGAAATGTAAGTTATTGTTTTTTTAAAAGGACCTTTGTATGCGCCATTGAAATAAAATAAGAAAGATTAATTTTTGAAAATAAGTGAAATCAGATTGGGGGGGGGTTACCTGACCCAAAATTTAAAAATCACTCTAGCGGTATTAATTTTTTTTTTGGAACGAAACACCGTACATACCATTTAAATAAAATAAAAAAAAAATAGTTCATAAAATTAGGGAAATCAGATCATTAGAAGTAGGGGTATGCCTGAAAACCGAAATTTAAAAAGTGCTCTAGCGTTTTTCTCTCAATTATTTCAAAATAAAAGGGCAAATTAACTCAGCATATAAACTGTATCAATAACGATGCATAAGTTTTATATTTGACAAAAGCATTGTCATGAAGATAGCAAATGTGAAATATTAATCTGAGTTTGAAAATTATATTTGTATGTTAAGAGCGCTCTACAATAACCTTCAGAAAGCGTTTGCGTTCGTATTTTTACAACAATAACATTTCAATTGAGTTTCAAAGCCAATGAAAATAGAAATTTCGATTGTGTATATTTGCTCAGAACATTGTAATTGTTTTTAAATAGTAACATGTTTTTGTTTTATTGAAACATATGAACATCTTAAATACACAATGTAACTCCAAAGTTTCTATTATTTCTATATTTTAGTGAATATAAAGTTGATACCAAGGGCTCAGTTCATAAACACGTTGCATTTAAAAACACTTAAAAATATCCATACCAGCTTTATCTGTCGGTGGTCATATATTTCATTAAATTAATAGTATGCCATTAATTTTGTGGTTTAATCACAACAACGATGATGATGATGATGATAATTGAAGCAGGAAATAATGCTGCCTTTATTAATTTAATAAATAAAGCCTGCAAAGTTATATTTGTAAAGGCATTAGATTTGATAAGGATAATTGTTATGTATATATATAAGAAAATCATTTTGAGATAGGTATAACAGGAATAGAAATAATTTGTACTTGTAACATACAATAGAATTTTGTATACATTTTGTATAAAATATGTGAGAAAAGACGGTTTTGTATACCTGACACTCGTCCGCAGACCGCTCCTTAGACAAGGCTGAAGAAAGGGTAAACTATCTTTTGTTAGGTCACGAACCTTCTACCCAGGAAATACTTAGGAGTTGACAATAAGAGAAACATGTGGCCGTAACGGGACAGTATTTAACAAAGTCAGATTTAAAAATATTTTAAGAGAAAATGAAAATGTCAGAACGGAGACGAAAATGTTTTATTACAGGAAAGCCGAAAACACGTGCGTTATCTCCGGGAACATTTAGGAATCTACAAACTAAGCAAGGCAAAAGATTTTCAATAGAAATCAGAATGTAAGGAAAGGGCCGAAATTTATGACAGCTTGTTCTGGGAAAATTCAAGTTCGTGGGAAGACGTTAGATCAGGGGGGAAAGAATAATTCTAGCCAATGGTCTTCGGATAAAAGTTAACGAATCAGGAGAACTTAGATACCAATAAATAATTTTAGGATAGCCAATCACGAACATATAACACAGAAATAGATAAAATACGAGGGAATTTAATTTAGCGAAAGGCGTGGCGATGTAGTAGAAAAACTAGAGTACAGAAGTCAAAAAAGGAGATTCAGGCATTCGGTAGAGACACATTAATAGATTCAGAGGGACATTCAGACATCCAGATATTCACTCAGGAAGCCAGTCTAAGTGTGTAGTGAGGGCAGCTACGAGCCGTCAGGAAGTAACCTGCCAAATTATTAAATAAAGTAAATGTTCAAACAGTGCCGGACGTATTAATACACCGAACAATCTCCTTCCCCCCCTAACGACTTTTAAGTCGTTAAAAACAGTCCAAATTTACCCTGAGAACACACCCATCAATCCCCCCTATAGTGGAACCCTCAAAATAATAACCGTTCAAAATTGGCGACCAACTGTGGGGGCAAAATAAATACCGTTCCATAATAATAATAATAATAATAATAATTGTAAAAATGTGGTTTCTCTTTTGTAATAATTATAGATTGCAAGAATTCTAATTTTGTTCCCCTATTACCACATAGTATTGCCATACTTATTTTATTTCATTAATTAATACAGCCTAATTTGGATTTTATATTCATTTTTAAAATTATTCAATTAGAGGAATTCGATTAGTTTACGCAGCCCCTGCGTGACAGTCTTTTTTTCTTTCTAATTAACTCTCTCTTTAAATACGCAGTTATTCAAACTGGCAACTATAGAAATAAAAACCCACATATCACAGAAGAAACAGTTTACGTTCTCTGAGCAATTGATACTTACATTTGCGACCTGGATTGGTGTAGAAGTGGTGACCGGGGAGTCAGGTGAGCATAAAGGCGAGGCGCTGACCATCTCCTTGTCCTAAAGGATGAAAAATGTGTACACATTAGTAAACTTTTCCCAAACTCACCTTGAGCATGAAATGGCATGCTGATAAGCATTCCAGTTTTTCTACCGCTTAGCCAAACATTACGTAAACATTTTAGGAGGAGGGGTTAACGCCGAGTTTGTGATCGCTTTCACTGAGAAACAGGGATCACGTTAATGCTTGCGCAGATCATTTTAAAGGCTGTTACTGCAAACTACAGCATGGGGTGTGCTTTTTCACTCCTTTTATACCATTAAAATGTTTAATATCTCCGCCATTTCGCAATGATGCGTCTATTTTTTAGTAAGACATTGACGATAAAACCAGTTATTTCCAAAAGGCCTGATGTCCAGGATCATGTAGCCATGCACAGCAAGCACTCCTAGCGATAATAACCAAACTGTTCAAAGTACAGATGAAAACATATGTTCTAAGCTAACTACATATATAGTTACAGAGATCGATCCTTTAATTAGGAATAACATAATAATGCTAGAGCAGCAGACGAGATCAGTTATTTAAGAATCAGGAGAGGTAATAGCGACCCTTGAAGCACATCTGTACGCTTAGCGAGATATATAAACTTTACGGCACCACCAGCCCCATCTGACAGGCATTAGTATTCATATAATTGTAATAAGGTAAAACAGATACCTAGAATGATTGTTCAGGCATCTCTAGCGCTTCGGAAATAACACAAGAGAGCCGAGCTCAGCCCTATGGGAGCAACTTGGGAGTCGAAGCGTCTCAGTTTCAGAGACCAAAACCTCAGAGATCATACGGAGAAGTCAGAACTCTAAACTCTTGAGAGTTAACAAGATATCGTAATCTTGAGTGAAATAGTGGCTTGTCATTAAGATGAATTGAGATGAAGGGAAGAGGGAAGTGGAGTGTACTGCTGGTATTAAATCGGGAAAACATTTATCTAACAAAATGCCACTCTGCAGCACCGAGATTGAGCTCAGGTAAAGGAATCGTAGCAACTCAAATGTTCTTAACCAATCGATGGACCAGTGCTTCTTATCAGAGAGCTTACAACGCAATATGCTTGCAGTACAGAACATGATTTTACATTGGCTCATGGGGTTTATGGCGATAATGTGTTTTGTAATGTTACATGCCATGTTCTTGTGTAAAGTCTCTTTAGAAAGGGGATTTCTAGAAACAATGGCATTCCCTTATATATGATTAATTATTAACGCCTTACAGAATTGTTTTGAGAAGCAGAAAATTAAGTCTGCCTAGGTATACCTTGAGGAATAAAAATAAATAAAAAAGTTTTACTCTTCAAGTTTGAATAAGAGATGCGGTTAAACGTTTCCAGCCTGATATAGAAAGCTTCCCCCTTCATATTGCAATATGAAGGAGTGGTCAGAATTATTTCCTTTGTGCAGAGAGAGCCTATTTGAGTACAGGCCGGTGGATATGTAGACACTAAGCCCTCCTTTGTCGAGGAAAAGTTCCGAATGACAACCACTGATAAACTACAGCCCGGAAGGTCAGGCAAAATTCACTTAAAATACTGAAAATAGGCAGTAATATAATTAAAATATGCATTTATTAAAAGTGAAAAAAAGCGAAATATCACTCATTGTTAATGAAACTTGGTATTTAAGATACTGAATAATTTCTTTATCACATAATTAAAGTGTTTAAGCTTACTTTTCTTGGTTACAAGCAACAAGATGTTTTTTCAAGGTATCAACTGTCATAGTCAGCAGCTTGTCACAGAGAACATTTTTCATCGTGGAAAGAGCACGTTCTACTTCCTGGAGCATATTTAAAACAAGCTATTTCGAAAAGACTCATGCCAGTTACAACAGAACATTCACCTTGATCAAGATATAGTAAAGTAGTTTTGAATGGTTCTGGCGAATGGCAAAAGATGGGCAATGGTTTCTGGTCGAGTCCAATTTCTGTTTAGCTTTTATAAGGAAATCACGCTATTATCTCTCTTACTTCAGTACTAACACTTTGTAGGGACGATTTATTGCATAGCTGTATCTCTCTCATCTTTCTCACTTGCAAATGTTTGTTACATTTATACAGATTGAGAAATTATCCACACCACAAATTTCGTAGAATTGCCTCGCGCAGATTGATACAAGGTCATTCGCCAAGACCATTCAAAACTACAGTACTTCCCTCATCCTCTCTATTCCGTGGTGCTCGTATGCCCGAGGTAACCGACCATTTCTTTCACTAAATAAGGTTTGGCTATTTAAACAGTTTAAGTGAATGGGCTGTGAAGAAAGTTTTTGACTGCTTGAAAAGAAATAAATGTATAATGAGATTTTCAACAGATATTTTTGCGAGGTGATTATCCTATTTAATTTTTATAACATTTTTCACTGGATATATTGAAGTTTGTATTTTTAAAATAGGTAAATAATCGCAGAAAACATCCCTTACGAAAAAAAAGTTACAAATATTAAAATTGGCAAAAGAAGTCAAAATAGTAAAAAAAAAAAAAAGGGGGGGGGAGGGACATAAACTTGCCTTACCGACTTCAAATGCACAGAAACAGGTTCACTTCTGACTCTTAAATATATCCATCCAGATAGAAAAGGCATTCTGCCTAACTTCCAGGTCCTGCTAATAAAAACGAAATATCTGCAAGGTTGGGGCTTTCTAAAACAACTGGGCATAGCATCCTTTATCATTTTTACATGCAAATTCTTTCAGGAGTTCAAATGCAAGTGCGCTTGTAAAGTTGTCAAAAAAGTTAATCTTTGGCGTGGTAGCGAGAGGGATATACTGGAATCTATTGTCACAGGGAACGAATGACCCTCTTTCAAAAAGAGAATGAATGGAAATGGCGAAAGAACGGTGAAGCAGGTCCTAGAAAACTCGGGTTCACATAATCCACGAAATCATGGCGTCATTTGGGGGGGGGGGACTGCTGAGGAATTTGCTGATGGATTTCAAAGGAAGGAACCAAAAGGTAACTGAGTAGAATGCTTAGTTACTGCATCGATTGTCCAGTGCCATCAAGGAAAAGAGGCATAAAATGCTGAGTCGAGGAGTTCGTGATCTGTCTGACAAAGCACCAGTCCACACGCCTGCTTTGAGAACATGTGGTTTTCAGGAACTGGATCATCCACCATACAGCCCAGACGTAGCTCCCAGGGACATTACTTATTGTTAAAACTGAAATATGACTTTGGAGGTTTTTACGACTCACGACAATGAGCCAAAGGACGCTATTTATCCAGCATTTTGTAAACAAAACTTTGATTTTTTTTTATAGGGGGACTGAAATGTTAAGTTGTAGAAGGAAGATTACGTTGAAAAATGATGCCCCTGTTTTAATTCTCTCACCCTCTAATACAGTCAGATTAGAGTTGAGAAGCGACTTCACTGCCAGGTATATCCACTTATTTTAATTTCCCTTTTTCCGAATGAGTGAATTCCTTTATTTCCAGCACTTGCTAATGTAACTTTTTCCTAATATAATACCTGATCCAGCTAGTCGTAGACGGGTCTGTTTTTTGTACAGTTTTCCCTGTTATGATTACAATGTTATAACAGTAACCAGGTAATAAATATGCTACGCGTACGACATTCGCTGGAGACGAAGCGAACGAAAACTCATTATTTGTCTTATTTTGAATCCAGCTTAACGAGGCGCCGTTACCCAAAGTTAGGCTAATTCTGGAAGCGGACCACTTTTTTCCCCACCTGCGGGAGAACCTATTCATTTAGGGTTAAACTCTGCGTAGGCTGAATACTTCCAACGATGCGGTTAAAGGGGTGAGATCCCTCTCGGCTAATTTGAGGTTCACTCTAATGTGTAACTATTCACGTTCTACAGAATTTCAGGATAGGTTGCTGCGTGTGTAGGAGACGAAATTTTGAAGAGGTTGATATTATGGAGGCGAATATTATTTCGCGAACCCCTTACTAAGTTGCAGCGCTTTCAAAACGAGCCTACTTTTTAATAAGCTTTAAACATGCATTTTTGGGACGTTTGTTACAGTTTATTGAAATAAAATTATTAAATAAGGTACCTATGATAACTTTTGACTCAGGCACTTAAAGAAGTTGTTGTGTCTTCTTTTCCGAATAGTGGCCCTGCTTCGCAACAGACTTGATGCACCTGTCCACGCCATTTTCTCAAGACTGAGAATTGTGACTATGATAACAGGCGAAGTTAAATGAATGCTTTGAAAAAAAATGTTTGATATTTTACTAGAAAAGAACAGAATTATTGTCACGTTTTAACAAATTTAATCTGCAAGATCTTTAAAGTCCTCCGTGCTGTTGAGGAACACTTTTTGTGTCTATGTGTGTTCGCCAAAATCTATCCAACTCTCCATTGCTACATATATGATCTTTATTCTAAAGACAGCTCCATTAATTCTTATTCTACTGAAGCAATTTCAGTGAAACAAGATAAACGACATGCCTTCTTGCCTGTACAATATCGATCTAATGAATGTTGGAATGCTCATACTTAAGTTAAAAAAAAACTTAACATATTGTTGATTAGTAAAGAAATGTGCAATAGCTTATAGAGCTTTATATTCTTGCTAAAACATCTCATAATGTGGTAGGTAATATGTATTACATTTTCAGAATTATACTGTTTCTAATTATAATGAGAGATTCTGCAAAAGCAGACATCAAACTCTTAAATTTTAAACATGATCAATTATCGTTAAGTTTATTCACTAAATGGTTTGTTAACACACGAAGAATGGAAATGAGTCGTTATTGTTTTATTTTAAGAATGGGCTATTAGATTCAAATGTTTAGGAAACATGCACTTGCCATCAAAAAAGTTAATTTAATGCATTTGTAAGCTCCGAATGCAGCAGAAACTAATTTTCAATTGATGTTTCTGTTTATCTTTTCTAGCTTAGCTTCTTCTGAATTGTTGTGTCAGGTACGTAAGCAAATTATATGCGCAGCACGAGAAGTTGACTATACAGAGTGTTGCACTAGAAGTACCACCTTGAATATCTGCTAAGTGAATGGTAGTATTGAGCAGTTTTGGTATGGAACTAAACGGGAAAAGTCATATTCGCCTTAAAAGTATATTCAAAATATAATTATAGGCACATAGTAGTGTTTATTACCTAATTACTGAGTGACCCACAGCCTCGAGCTTGCACATGGCGAGTCAGATAATGAAGGAATACTGGAGAAAAAGGAAAAGGAAGTTGTACGGAGATCGCAACCCATAAGCGAGGAAGGTGAGGAGTGTTTATAATAGTGAATTGCAACAATGGAAGCATCTACGAATACCGGTAAGAGAACGTGGGAGAATTTTGCATCCAAGTTTTCTGGTGCTGTCGTTCCTGCATAAAGCAGTATGTCAGATTTGGTGAAAAGTAACAAACAACGATAGCTGCGAATAGTAAAAAAAAAACTGAATCTCTGTTCTTACACCTGCTGTGGTTATGGATATTCAAGAAACCTTTACTAACGCAATAGCTACAATTCCACTTTTATTGCGAAGAGAGAAGACTTTTGTGAGTTACCCCTGTATTAACCTGATACAAAAGTAGTAAGTACTTCCTATTTTATTTTCTTACAAACCAGATGGCACACATTGTTCTCACTAGAAGTCCTAGATATGGCGCGATATATGTCATGTTAGACTACGCAAGAGCAGAAGCTCGCATAAAACAAGAATCTACGTTTGAATTCCTCAATACAGTTCAATTCGTAGTGGAGTACAAAGCGCTTATTTGACAAGTGTCCTTGACATCATACAGTGGAGCAATAGGTGAGATACTTTGACAGCGGAGAAACAAGCATTTGGACAACTCTCGAAACAACCGGTTACCGATGGCAGTGACAGGATGAAACAAGCGTCCAATCAACGCATTCATCACCCGATAAGCATCGAAAACCAGCTGTGATATTGATAACTATCTCTGTGAAGCTTGAGTACAGAAACATTTCTATCCCGTTGGTTCCAAAAACTGCTAATACAATGGGATAAACTGGCTCGTGACTTCAAGTTAAACAAAGGGAATAACGTTTTTCTACCAGTGTATTAAGGCGATAAAGCCTGAATCCATTATTATGAGATGAGAGACCATCGGTGGAATGACAACGCAAAAATATCGCTGTTCAAGGAAAAAACTCGTGCTGAGCTAGAACTGCTGCAAGGAATTTCCCCCCGACAATATCCACATAGGATAGCGTAATACAATTGCGATCAAATATCCTTTACTGGCACTTTGTTAGCTTATGAACACTTTTTACGCAGAAAATGATAAACCGATCTTTATTAATAGTACATATTACTGCCATCTTTTGCAGAACCTTTTCTTGTGAAAATTACATGATGAGGAAATGTCTGTATTTGGTACAGTTCTACAAGTAAAATTTGGATATCAGACATTTTTCACCTAAAAATATCTTGTTACCAAGTGTCATTCATGGTACTAAACCCATGGTGTCCCTCGCACAGTTACAGTCAAAAGGCAAAATTCACACTATTTGTCTTTTAAGTGCTTTTGTATTAGCTTCAGACATTGTACTAATGAGGGCTCGACTTTCGTTTTCATGACATCAGTTTCTTTTTAGGTGATGATACATCTGTTTCGTAGAGGCTACAATACAGAGCAGATAATCTTACAACTTGCATAGTGTTTTAATAATATGGTGATGATGTTTCAAGCGTCCATTGTTTTTGGTGACTGATAGATTAATTTTTGTTCGAGTGCTTGAGGGAGTTTTTTGAACTTCATAAAATATCTTCTGCATTGTAAGAGATACAATTGCATATAAATTTCCTTTGGTGAGGTATCAATAGAAATAATTTTTAACATAATTTATAAGCAAGGCGATTTTTGTAATGCCTGCATATGTGTTTGCTACATTAAAGAAAATGAATTGTTTTTACTACAAATGTAGTTATGTACTGCTTTAAAATTATTAAATAAAAAATTCTTGCCTGTTACAATTTTGAATATATCTTTTAATATTTTCCTACCACAGATCTGTTAACTTTTATTGTATTGTGCAGGAGTTAACGGAAACGTTTTAATAACTGCAGTTCAACTAAAACGTTTGTCTAACTCTTGTTAGATCTCTTTTGATGAAAAATTATTTTCTTATAATTTCCCATTGATTTTATGTACCTAACTTTCAATTCCTCTTTAGCGAACAGATTAACAATAGCAGCATTCATTTACAAGACATTCAGAGGATGCCCTATCCTGTATAGCGAGGTCTCAACCTTCATTAGTCGGATCACACAGGTTACTAACAAAAGAACGCCAGAAACCAGTTACCAGCACAAAAGGTTGCGTGATACATTTGAATGACAAGTTGTTTCTTTTCATTGTGTATTTATATCCTCTTGGCTTTTGACATTGCTACAAACCTCTGGTAACAACAAAGAGCGCTGCATAGACTTCTAACCTAACCTGTTATGTAAACGGTTTGATTTGTGCAATCCTCAAGCGAGCGACACTCAAAATTTATCCCAATACAACTGCCACTCCAAGTAAACATTAAAAAACGAACATTTCGACAGATAGTTTAAAACAAATTTATTCTGATCGTGGAGCTCTTTGAATGCAACTTTGCAAAACAGTGATGCTGGCCAGTGATAGTTCCTTGAGCAGGCCTGAGGCGGTAATGATAAAAGGGGCCTCATGATACAATTCCGCTGAATCCATGCGAATGCGGTCACCCTTATAGTATTCTCCAATAAAATAGTATGCTTTCATCATAATCTTTGCACCATGCTTTTTATTAGAGGACCAACGAAATTAAAACAGCAATGTTGAGCATTAATTTCATATCTGTTGGAAAAAAAATTAATAAAAAAAAAAAGCCACAACTCTTTAGAAGGGAGTGCCACTGGTTCTTCTTTTTGCAAAAATTCTGAGCTAATAGTTAAGGCGTAACAGTTTTACCAAATAAATATATTATTTACAGAAAGTGTATATTTTAATTGCTATACTTGCTACTGGCAGAACATTTTAAACCCAAGAAGGGAATAGCTCATCTTTTTAACAGAAGCAAAAACTTTAATGTACTTACCAAACGGTTCAATATAAATGTAAAATTTTCTTTATTAGCAATAAAAATTGGTAATTAATGTTTACATTCTAGCCCTCATATATTCCACCTAAACACATTTTGCACATAAAACTTCTAGGCCAAAACTGTGTTCCATTTCTGACCGTACTGTCACCAAACTAAATACCGTGCAAACAATTCTGTTTTCTCCCCGGAGTGTTTTGCCAATCGCTCAGTAGCCGATTAGCCGGCCAGTCGAGTATCGGCGATTAACGGGAGGGTATAACAATAAAACATACCAACCATACAACAATACACAAACTAATTTAAGAGGCCCATAATTTCCCAAACTATCAAATGAGATGTTGAAACTGCCTGCCTTCATTCTCCACACATTTTTTTTCTCTCTCTCTAGGAAAGCATTCATCACTCTCTGTAGTCATTTTGAGAAATCCGGACAGACAGTTTCCTAATGAACATTGTCTGAGTTCTTGTATGGTGAGCGAGTTTGTCTTGTACATGACAGTTTTAATTACTCCAGAGATAATAATCGCAGGCTGTTAAATCGGGGGACCGAGGAGACCATAAATCCCTACTAAAACAACCCTGTCTGGTAGAAACACAATAGTAAATTAATCTCACGGAATTATTTGCATTGTAAGAAGGGGCAGAGATCTGCTGAAAAATGCACGATCACGCTCCCTGTCAGTCAATTCTCTGAAAAATAAACAAATAAATAAATCAAATGTATGCTTTAAAAATTTGCCCTATGATTCTTTCACCAATAGTTAACACATACGAATCGTATTTACACCAGGCATAATTACTTTATGTATACTGTCTAATTACGAAAAGAACAACACAATACATACCTGGAAACAGCTGCGCTATAACTGCGACAGTCAGCAAAGTGAACAAGTAAGCAAGCAGACTTGCTACCCTGTCTACGGCACGGCAAACGAGTGGGAGCAGGCTCACAGGAAAAACCCTGCGCCGCAGGGGAAAGCATCACTGATCGCACGGTATATACAGACCGCCACGAGTGGCTGAGGTTGTTAAGGTGCGAACTCGTGAGCGGGAGGTCTGGGGTTCGAATTCCACCAGAAATGTCCTTCCTGGAAGGTTTTTTCCACGTTTTCCACAGTCTTCATAAATGGCAAATGCCGGGGAGGTACCCTAAACTTACGCCTGGAACGTTTCCTTCCTTTAAAAAAATGCTTTCCCAGTTTATCACTTAATGTCATGTATCATCAGTGTTCACCGCCTGTGGTGCTCAGTAGTAAAAACGGGCAATAAACACCTTTAAAAAATATATAAAGGTATATTTTTTTCGCCCTTTTCACGACAATTGCCGCAGTCAGAGCGGTAACTGCCGGCGAGGTGGGTGTAATATTCACGCAATTGATTAAAGTTCTGGCATTCATAATGAAAATAACCATATGAGATGTTGAAAATGTTGTCCTGGATCCAGACTTTTCTGGTGCTTTTTTTTTTTTTTTTTTTTTTTTTAACAAAATTGTCATTCGTAAACATCTAAAATAGATTAAATTTAAACTTCAAAGCATACAAAATCACTATTGTAGAAGAAATGCATGCGGGTGATCTGACATTTGGATAAATTTCTGTAATTGGATGTTACGTAACATTAATGATAGAGTAATTTATCCATTCTTAATGTTCTTCGGTTATATCTATATCTATGATGAAGAATGGTTATATCTATGTAGTGAGTTTTGACGCAAAATAACACGTACTGCAACCGCCAGCTGGCATGAAACGAAGAAAAAACCATGAAAGACCCAGTAGCTAAATTATGGCTAGAAATAAAGCGTACCGAAAATTGCTAATTGTATTGTCATCATATTATAAGGTCTAAGTATGCACACAATATCCCAGAAATAAGCATTCCGGTGTGAGAAATTCGAGAAATTTGTAGGATGGGGCGTTCGGAAAAATGTTTTCGAAGAAGCGTAAATGTTTCCACAGCGATGGCCGAAGGCTCCAAGCTGTCCATTTCATCCTGATTGACAGTAAGAGGTTTCCAACTCTCCTTCAATAAAGTCCAGTGAGTCCAGGGTCAGAAAGGACATAAATATTACTTTTTGTGAATGGAGCACTTGCGACAGTCTCTGCAAGTCGTTCAAAGCTAAGAAATCATGTTATTTGTTTATATAATGCTCTAGTGACATTTGCCGAGTGCGAACAGAGAATATGTGCTTTAGACCAGGTGGCTGACCTGCCTGTTATAGGAAAATGCTCTCACTTCGTGAACAAAGGCCCGGCTGTCTCTTTCGCAATATGCTGCTAATTTTGTTGGTTTCACCAAAATGTTTTTATCCCAGATATTCAACTATTTTTGTTGACGTCATACCGTTCCACTTCCCATAAATTTCTGTACTAACAATTTACTATGGACGGGCATTTATGAAGTTCTCCTTCGAAATCTTCAGAACAGACTTTTCATACTGAATTCGCGTGCACGACAATTGTGAATTATCAAAAACAATGCGCTATAATACTGTCTTCTCACGAATATTGTAAAACACAGTAATTCTCTTCAAGCACCAAATTTACACTGCAGGCTCGTCACGTCTCCTTCCCACCGATAACTGCAGTGCGCATGAAGTTCAATCACTATTATGTTTGGTCTAACTTTCCACTTTACTGACCCTAAGGAGGGGAAAATTCATACAACTACAGTTATGGTAAATACTTTGTGATATTTTACAGTTATATTTAATAGTAAACGGTAAAATAATGCATACACCGTGCCTGTATGAGCCACTTTATTAACACTTGCAATACACCCAGATTGCCTGTAGCCTATATTGTCCAAAACTCTTTGTATGCTATAAAAATCACCAATGAGAAAAAAAAAAATACAATTAAACCGAATTTATGTAATCAATGTCCTCTCACCAGTTATTTTTCCAGATTGTTGTATAGTATCAGCATCTCTCGAGAGTCATGAACATTGACACGATCTTCTGTTTTCTTAGTGAAAACATTACAGACGAAACAGAACATTGTATTTACGTAGCATCTGTTATATTTACACATTCACTTAGAAGTGTCGAAAATATCTCCGACAAATTTGATCCTGTCAGCAACCCGTTGAGACAAACAGTGCCTTTATCATTTATGTCAACATTTCTTGAGCAAGTTTCACATCAACAAGTTTAGCAACAGAAAATATATTTAAAAATAATACTCATTCTAAATGTAATTCAACATTCATTCAAACTTCTTTATATGTGACATCTAAACGACTGATTCAAGCGGCGTTCTTAAAAACTAAAAGAAAAACAAATGTAATAATTATAGTTTTATAAATCAAATACTATCTCATATGAGCTTAACGATACACACTAAAATATCACCTTTTAGAGTTCCTGAATGTGTCTACGACTTTAAAAGCTAATGATACTGTCTTGAGATTTCTTTTATTCCACATGTTTCGTGATGCCACTTTATCTTTTAGCCTTGGGTTCGATGTGACGAATTCATATTTTATCTCCCTTATAATGATGGACAAGAAATCGCCCCCTTCAGCTTTATAAGTAGCAAGCTAGTCTGAATAAATTACGACGCGTTAGCAACTGAAACCCGCCCAGGTCCCATTGCTCGCTCAAATGCGTGTGCCAATCAGTGGTGGTATATGTGGGGAAAGAAAAAACCTATATAGATCATCATACCCAGGTTGGAGGTGCACGAGAGTACATGTAACTTTTAAGTATAATATGATATAAATATTGTACATAATTATAATTCACCATCAACGCTAACATTATAAGTTTAAATAATTTGCTTAGCTGATACATGTAGTTAGAGTACTTCCCATTAAAAGATTTCGGAGGTTCGTCAAGAGAAGAACATCTTCAAGCAGCTCATGATTCAACGGAAACAACCGGTCACTGCAACGAACATCTCAACTAGGAGAGGCAAGAAGAAGATCGCCTCCCGCTACTCAGCCGCCACCTGCCGATTGTTCAAGCTCAGTCTTGCCGGGCAAACCTGACGATCACAGTAATTGCAGCTATCTCCAACACCCTCGCTAGCACTACTTCAGAAACCCAGCCAACACCGAACTGCAGCGCATTCAGAGCAGTTACACCTGCGTGCCACCAATTCACCGAGCAGTACTGCTGGGAGCTGGAGAGATGGCCAGCAACGTATGTGTGGGGGGGGGGGGCTTTATCTGTCAAGGAAAACATTACGCACTGCATGTGTTATCTATTCAAATACTTCCGGCGGTTCGTTCTCGTTGCGTTAACGAAAGCAGAACATTAATAGTTGCGTTGTCAGCACATTTCTCTAACTAGCCATCTCTCAAGCTCCCAGCAGTAGCTCGCACACAAAGCGCAGTCTCAATGGGTCACCACGGCTCGCGAAGCAAGAATCGGGCCAGCTCTTGGTCTAGTCCGCCTGTCGCAGATGCTGCCACTACTGCGGATCCAGCTCCCCTTACCAGCACAGCCAAGCTCTCTGACGCCGCTATTGTGCAACATGTGGAAGAAAAGACCATTTCACGCAGCAGGCAATCTGCCCACTCGTTCCATGGAATGCTGAGCAGCCTACATTACCAGTAACGGACTACACAACACATCAAGCTGTTCAAGGCGCTCTTTCTGATCTGACAAAACAACTCAGCTTGCGTCACCTCAGGATGCCACGATCACTCGCTTTACCACACTGGAAGAAGCTTTTACCGAGAACCATACCGCAGAACAAGTTACAGGACATCTACAAACTACTTACGCACATGCTCCGAGTGAATCCTACAACTAGGCAAGGCATTACGGTGCACATGAAGATAGCTGCGGCGATCACTGTTAGATTGTAGACACACGTCAGGGCTGGTTCCTACCCTTCCCATCTCCATAGTACAATCACACACAAGTCCCTGGATGCTGCGGCACTTTATCACTAATGAAATTAATGCTATAATAAATTTATTCACCTAAAACTATTTATTTTCAGTTTTAGAAGTATTAAAACAATTGGAGGTGCAGTTGCCTCGCGTCGTTTGGCTATGCGAGCGCTGAGCAAATGTGCCTTCGATTCTAAGCACGTCAAAAGTACATCAACAATTTGACAGCGAAGAGCTGTCAACTTAGTGAAATACATTGCCATGTATGGTGGGAAATAAGTGTCGAAGACAGTGCAGAACTAGGCATGTGTGTTCAAGAAACGGCCGCCTTCCACGTCTTATAGAGAAGAAATTGTTGGAAAAGTCTGTTTGCGGTGAGTTCTGCGAATGCAAACACAAAGGAACAACACAAGGATTTGTGTCTGTGACACCTGTGCTGACTTCCTCCTGACCACAGTAGTCAAAACAGCCCTGACCTTCACCTTGAAACTTTTAATTTATTTAAGAACTTGCTGAAGGAAACTGCTTCCACAACGATGATGAAATCACGGGTGACATGGAACCGGTTCATGCAGCAACCACGAACCTTCTTTTCGGGTTTGGTGGAAAAATGGGAAGCTTACTTAAATGCCCAGAGTGAGTTCTAACAGCAACTCATTTCTACCGTTAAACATTGCTGCTTCTGTTTGTGTTTAGTTTGTAATTCACTGTATTGGTTTGCACCTCGAAGAGTTTCAGTTGATCAAGCTTCGTTAATTTCTCTGTACTTTATGATCGGCAATTAGGTTTCTAAGAATCTATGAGTAGAAAGTTTTGAATATTCCAACTGGTGGATAATTGCGTTGACACTGCCGACAGGATACTTTGAACAAAGAGGAGTTGGACTGCCCGCCCATCGTCCTGAATGAAAATGTTGGCACATGTGCAGCGGCTCGGAGAATGCATGATCAGCAAAATTGCCTTCACCTTCTTCCAATATTGACATCCTTTTCGTCATTCCTTCATACACATTGCTTAAATGCCTCTGAATGTTCTCAGCAGCCACCAACAGAAAATTGATTATTATTGTTCTTTGTTTCTAATGATCATCATTAGAGATTCCATTTTGAAAACTATCTTCATCACTGCCTTAGGAAACTAATTAGGGGATGAAGGCTCAAATATGCTGTACTTTTACAAGATAAATCGGCGAAAAACGTTTACATTACTTGTTGGGCGCCTCTCATACACAATGCGTCACTTTATTCAATGTTACAATCGCGTGCACATTGCGAGCTGGGTGACTCCAGTAAAAACTCGCGACTTCCTTGAGTTCAGATGCCAAGGCAAATAAGCGAGAACTTTGTGCGTGACTTTCTGCACAGGAAGCTGAAAAAAAAGTTGCATCTTGCTTTTCGTCAGCGGCAAGGACAGGCTCTTAGCACAACGATGGCACATGAAGCAGAGCTGTAATCTGAAGAGAATAGTTTCGGTACTTGCTACTAACTTTCGCTACTCACTAACAATGGATACTCGATTAATTGATTAAGTTTTTAAGAATGAATTTCCTTCGACTGAAATCTAACTGCAAATAATAATTAGAAACAAATATGAAAATACTACCTCTTTTCAAAAATAAGTCAAATTTTCTCACCAGCTTTGTTCGCTACATACGAAAGTGAAGAATCAGGTATGCACAGAGTATTGAACTAGTTACGGTCACAGATTATATGAAAAGGGTTTGGAATGTTGAGTAAAGTGTTACGGGTTTCAGGACATGCTTTAGGCTAATCGATACATAGTTTTTCTGAAGATTTGGTGACTAAATCGAAATACTGTTGGGTTATTTTTGATCACCTGCTTCGTGCCAGCAAAAGTGAGGTCTGATAAACGAAAGTGATGAGAAATTTGCTATACAGTCTCCACAACATCAACTAGTCATATTTACAGTAGGTGAACGTTTACCATCGTCGTTAAGGCCTTCTAAGTTCTTTCTGCGAAGACGTTGAATGTCTTTCTAACCTGCAATACATCATGCGTGCATAAAGACTAATGGGGAGAACATCTACAAACTACCTCACATGGGAAAGTATAGTTAACAATGACGGGAGTGTTTTGCCTTTAGTTCTCCAATATAGTTATCTCCGCCTGTGCTATACTGTTGTCAATAAATACCTCTGTAAAGAAATACGTCTGTTATTCTGGAAAAAATACTAAAACTAAAAATTAAAGACTATGTGAAAATTTCAGAATTTTTGAAAGTGTTGTTAATGTTATTCGATGATCCTCTCACACAATGACAGCAGTGGTGTTAATGTTTCCCTCAGTTAGAGCACAAACTGGAGCGTTGAATCCATAGACCTCCTTAACATAGCCTAGACCTGAGCTGAAGATTTGTTGAGACTAAAGCAAAATTTCAGAGCAGCACATTTTTCCGTGGCGTGTTACCTCCATTTTGCTTTCAGGGGAACTGAACATGTTTCAACTTGCACGACTCTAACAGGCGGAGACTGGAAGTGGCAACAAAGAAACTACTACCACGTGTAAATTACGCATTAAGTTAACAAAAAATGTTTTACGTTTCAGCGCGAGAAAATTTACCTGTAAAAAAAATGATTATTCTTTAATTAACAGCCCTCATGTATTTTGTTCTGAGTGGCCACGATCTTACTCCAGATAGTTCGGCAAGTTCTCTCGTAGTTGACGGAATTGTGCAGTGTTAATGATTGAAACATAACGAAGAAGAAACAAATGTATGTGTACCATTTTATTTACGCATTTAAGTAAATAGCTTAGAAGTTTCTCAATAGGTTCTCTCAGATGATGTTATTTTGTCGGGATGACTATAAACTTTCCATTATTATAGCTATTTTGTTTTCTTTTTATCCCATGTTATGATGCTTAATGAGGTATACGGTGAATACTATGAGATCACATGTATTACAGTACCTTAGCGAGCGAGAGAGAGAGGAATGGCTTGTTCATAATGTTAAAGTTTCATAATAGCAGAGCGATACTTTAATGACCTCTCACATTACTTTGAAGTTCAGAGTTATTTCGCAACGTATGTAGCTTACATAGTGGCAATCATTTGCAGTAATTTCATGGCCTCATCCTTGAGCGATGTTTTTTATTACAATAATATCGTTATAGTACTACTTCTTCCGCACAACCTTTTCTGAGCGTAGTAAAGGCAGCAAAACAATACACATGAGGAGGTACTGCAGCACACAGTCGTGTGTTTTTCATCATTTACAGATCAGTGTATGGGATTATAAATACCCCATTCCGGTTACCCACTGAGAGCGTACTCCACGCGCTCTTCTAGTTAGTTGTAAGTGCGGGTTTGTTAAAAGAATTGAACCCAAACACCAGCATAAAGCCGGAATGCACAGATTTATTATTGCCACTGCTGGATATAGAACACAATAGTCTAGAAGTTTAATAATTAAAATTAATACTGACACGTGCCATACTTTTCAGCGAATTCCAAAGGAATGTGCCTATTGCAGTTGTGCTGGTATACGGGTTTGTTAATCAACAAAATTGGATCAATCTAAAGTTAATCTAAAACGATTTTTTTTTTAAAAAAAAAAAGAGATAAAAATCGCACTATCGGTCGCAAATTTTGTATTTTTTTTTTCAAGGAAACTCTGTATATATCTTTAAAATAAATTGATAAAAGTAGTTTCCGAAAATCGTGGCTATCAGGCAATTGGGAGTGGGGGGTATACCTGAAAAATGAGTGAGGGTTAAAACAAAATTTTCAAAACACTCTAATGGCATTAGTATTTGTTTTTTCGCAATGAAATTCCATATATAGCATTTAAATAAAACAATAAAAATATTTTGTGAAAATCATGGAAATTTGATCATTAAGAGTGGGGGTTTATTTGAAACCCAAAATTTAAAAATCGCTCTAGCGGCACCAATATTTGTTTCCTCACTACAAAATTCGTTATACACCATTTGAATAAAATAAGGAAAAAATCAGTTTCTGGAATTTGCGGAAATTGGATCATTAGAAGTAGAGACATACTTAAAAACTCAACTTTAAAAAGAGCTCTTGCGTTTAATTTTATCTATATTGTTTTATAATAAAAGAACAAATTAATTCAGCATATAAGCTGCATTTATAACAATGCATTTGTTTTATGTTTAACAAAAGCATCGTCATGAAGATAGCAAATGTGAAATATTAATCTAATATATGTGTGTGAGAATTATATTTGTATGTAAGAACTCTCTGTAATAACCTTCAGAAAACGTTTGCGTTACATATTTTTGCTACAATAACATTTAAATTAAATTTCAAAGACACTGAAAATCGATGGAACTTTCGACTGTTTATTGTTGATTGTGCACATGTGCTTAGTACAATGTAAATGTTTTTGTTTTATTGAGCATATAAACATATTATTCTTAAATACAGAATGTAACTCGAAACATTCCGTTATTTTTCTGTATTTTAGTGAATGCAAAGATATCAGTTCAGAAACATGGTTACATTTAAAAATGTTTAAAAATACCCGCACAGTATAGCTTTGTTTATCAGTGTTCATATATTTCATTTAATTAATGATATACCATTAATTTTTTGGTTTATCTCAACAACAACAACAACAACAATAATAATAATAATAATAATAATAATAATAATAATAACACTTTTAAAATTGGGGTTTATTTTTGTGATATTTATAGATTGCAAGAATTCCAATTTTGTTCCGCAAATAATACAGTAATGACATAACTTATTTAATTAATTAATAAGGTCATAATTTGGATTTTGTATTCTTTTATAAAGTTACTCTACTTACTGAGGAATTCGCTTAGTTTACCCAGCTCTTGTGTGATGGATTTTTTTTTCCAACTTCCCTTATAATGTAGGTCTACAGAGATGATGAATAAATGTTACGAAATGAGTGTGTGTTCATGAGCCTAGAATCCGCAACGTTTATACTTGGCATTCACCTTTCCAGGATAGGGAAAAACTCCGAATTTGCAGACAGACACGCTGACCATAAGACCACTAGGTTATTTCGTACATGGCTGAACATACATAATAAAGGGAGAATTTAATAAAAATATCGCAGTAACGCACCTACTTAAAACAATTTTTTTCACAGCAAAACTTGTCGACGACAGTTTGTTAAAGTTTAGAATATGCAGAAAGAAATCTGTCTCTACAGAAAGCATTGTAAACTTCCTGTGTTTTGAAATCGCAGTTTTGTTTCAAATTAATACTTTGAGTTGGTTTACCAAATTTTTCAATTTCAAATTTCCGTTACGATGATCAAAGAAAAAGCTTAGAATGTTAGAGTTAATTTTTTTTACATTCTATAAACACAAAATGAAATAATGCAACCAATTCATACGAAACTGCTATAGTCTGTCATTCAACAACTTACTATTTACGAAATTACGATTATCGCTAATGGAGAGCATTTATAAGAACGTATTGCTAAAGTTTTCCCATATTCAGTCAATATATATATAACTATTTTATCATTAATATATTGTTTCACTATAATTATCTAATAGTCTTTTAAATGTTTTATTTAATTTTATAGCAAAATAAGGATTCGTGGTATAAAATTCGAGGAAAACTTTCCTGGGAACGCACGTGACAAGAGATGGGGTTCAGGTGGTGCATGCACACAATGGCGCTTGTCGGTCCTGGTGGTGTAGTGGTTACCATATTTGCTCCCTAAACCCAAGATCGCGGGTTCGATTCCGGCCAGAAAAATCCCAAGTATGGCTTCCTTCGGAAAGGAAGTAAAGCCATGGGTCCCGTGTCGTACATTTACGGCACGATAAAGAACCTCAAGTCTGAAAAAAGAGGCCTCTGAGCAAAATTTGTGGGCCGTTTCACGCCCTGAATAGAATGGGACGCTGATGACCTGAGATGTTAAAGAGCGTCAGGAAATAAACCAAATAAAAACAAAAACAATGGCGCTTACGGGAAAGAGGATCTGCATACCTCTTTTTCTCACCCCGGTCAAAACATTCCCCAAATTTATCGAGACATTGGTTTGCAGCGATGTTTCTATTAAACGGATTTCTTAATGCATAAAAAAAGCATCGAGCAGTAGTTACAGGAAACGAAACGTTGACTTTGGAATAACTCAAACTATGAACCTCCTATAGGAGCAGCAACCGGGTTATGTAAAATAAAAATACACTTAAGAAGAAAATTTGTTAGATGAAAGAAGCTACCTTCTACCGTTCCAATTATAATATACTTGGAAACCGAATCGAAGGTTACTCACTTCAAGAATTAGGATAAACCTGCCTGTATTTTTTTAAGTTATTTCCTGACCTATAAAATGTTATATATCTTTGAAAGTTGTTCTAATTTTCCATAAATTACGAAAAAATTGGTCAAGTCCCATTATTGTTGGCTAGTGGTAATAATACCACGAAGTTACAATCAGATATGACACGTAGTTAACGTTTGAAAGCCATAAGAATCGATCAATATATTATCAGCTATTAAACGGGAGGGGTTAAGAAGTTCCTTACAGCAATTGACCATTTTTCTTTGAAATGGAGGTTCATGCAGACAGAAATCAAGTTAGTGGAGATTCATGTTGAAGACTATTATTTTGAGGATAAATGTTTAAACGTGAACGTACAGACACCGAAGACGAAGTGGGTTGTGGAGAGCCAATTGACGTCATCACAAAGGATATCATTGAAGAAATATATTATAACGTAATGAAAAGACGCCAGAGAGCTGAGACTGTAGGCATCTCGTAAAGGCGCGGACTCTTGAGCGGGAGGTCTGGGGTTCGAATCCCGCCAGGACTCTTCTCCTGACTGAGGTTTTCACCAGGTTTTCTTCAGCCCTCTAAATGGCAAATGTCGGGATACCCTAAACTTAGAACTTAGGTTTGGAACGTTCCCTTCCTTGAAAAAAATTCTTTCCCAATATATAATTTCATTTCATGTATCATCAGTGTCCACCGCCCCTGTGGTGCCTCAGTAGAAAAAACAGGTGTTAAACACTACTAAAAAAAAGTGTGCACAAAAGTTTGCATATGAAATGAATGCCACGACTGTTGACTGTGAACAAAAGTGGCGCAGTAGCTCTGGTGAAAGGGCACCGACACGGTAAACCTAAGATCTGCATAGTTTCAGTCCCTGCTACATCTGACACTGATTCCTGATATTTTGCGTAATTTCGTGTAACATGGTTTATACGTCGTTCTTTTTCGCAGTTAATTCTATAGCTGCAATGTCTATCTGGACATGTTGACACTGTGGTTGATGACTTAATTAAAAGAGGTTTGCAGCTTTCTAAATAAGGAATTGCCACAACATTGGTTTGGCATGGATCTGACAGTCATCAACAGTTATTTTCCTTTCGACTTCTTGTGGTGGCACATTAAAGATGCGGTTTTGTACCACTCTTGCCTTTTCCCTAAAATGCAATGCACACCATAAGGAACACATGAACCTTGGTATGCACATTGAACATCTGTAGCAACTAGAAATGCTTAAGTTCCTATTGATGCAATAATTGTTTCCGAAAGTGTCCACTATGTGGAAAATAGATAAAGGTTTAAAGTGTATAATTGAAAGCTCAGAAACAAAAAATGTAGAGAAGAAGTATGGTTGAGAAAACGGGACAATTTTGATATAGTAGAATTTTTTTTTGGGGGGGGGAAATGGCAGTAAGGAGTTTTTCGAGAAAGTTGGGAACTGTATAGGGAAGGTAAGAGAGAAGTTGTGGAAGAAAGTGATTAAATTGAGGAAGAGGATATTTATGAGATAATAGTGAATGTGTAGTCAGTGGAAAGTAGGAGAGAGAGAGAGAGAGAGAGAGAGAGAGAGACACACACACACACACACACACACACCAGTCTGTTAATTGTATAAGATCCTAAAGGGGAAAAACAAGCACTCCAAGATCAGTTGTACCTGTAAAAATTGATGAGTAAATTTAATTGTAATGTTTCGTGAAATTATTTCAATAATTGTTTCCTGGCAGATCAATATTGTAAAACCTCGGAGATATTTTTACTAACCTCAAATCTGATTCATAGGTATTGAGGGGCCGAATTGTTAAACATGAATACTATTTGAATACCATTCAGCGGTGTTAAACGTCTACTAAGTCTCATCCTCTGTTTCATAGTCTAATTTAATATTATTCGCAAAATGGGAAATGTTCGGGACAAGAAGCTAACAATAAAGCCAAGGCTTCACACTGGAAAAACAAGACGATATGGTAATCACTTTTGTCAAAAAAAATAACAACATTCTATACCTTTCACAATAAATGGGACTACCTTCTGGTCCCAAAGAAAATTATAAATTAAAATAATTTTATTTCATAAATTGCTGAAAAAGTTTGTTTTTTATTGGTTGCATTAATTATTGAAATGTATTTGCTTTTGTATATTTCATTACCATTATTATTAAGATAAGATAAATAAAACCAACTTTAATATTATAATCAATTGTTTATTAAATTACCCTAATACTGAAAAAAGTAAACCATTAAACCCAATATTCCATATAATATATAAATACTTCCTTGAAAGATTGCCTGTAACCAGCAACAATGATAAGAGGCCGCGCGAGTGACTGATACTTATGTAGCTCATCTGTAATTATGACTTAGCAGCAATAGGGGAAACAAACACGACTGAAAACACTCTAAAACATATTACGTATAAATATTTGGGAAGTTAATGGCTAATTAGGATTTCAAAACTGCGGAAAAGGTTATATCACCAAAATTCATTCACTATTAATTTCAATAATGTAATAATATTGTAATCTACAGTGCCACAATATGCTGTTCGCGTAGGTGTTTCGTAAAATACCCAAACTCTTGACATTCTTTTGTTCTATGTTGATAATCAACTTCAGATGTGTCAATAGCCTATTAATTTTTAAAACATTTTAAATAAAAGACATCGACATAAACAAGAAGATTCTCTAAGCGTTTTTAATCTTATTGTTTTGCACATACTGTTTTGAAGGAAGGAAGTGATGCGCGCAATTACAGATGCAAAAACAAGTAAACAGTACCTCGTTAGCATTAAGCTAAAGACAGCCACTATACATAATTGTCTACTTCATCAGGGTCTCACTTAACTGCTACATAAAACAAAAGAGTTACGTAAAGAGTATCTTGTTGCAATATACAAAGACTACACACATAAATATCCTGCGGCAAAGCGAAATACTTACACATTAACCAGAAGTAAAAAGCTAACAAACAAGTAGAGTTCAAAGCGTCAAGAAGTCACCAGATGATTTATTTTAATCTTCCGTAAAAGGTCGCAACTACAGGGAGTCCGTATTTATGTTCAATTTTACACTGAGCCACAGTAGTCAAAGTGGGTTAAGTGGCTATTTCCAACACTAGAATGTACCGTGGTTCTTACCATTTCAATTTTAAAGGAATTCCTATTTCAGTTTGCGGTGGTCCCGGTATTGCAGAGCGAAGGGAAGAAATCTTCCTGGGATGATGCCTTATACAGCACACCCATTTTTGAATCACTTGGCGCAAATTTTGGGCCTATCATTGAACGTCGTGCGAAGAAGCTCAGAATTAAAATTTGTGGGCTGTTTTCTACAGGAGTTTTAATAAAGGAAAGAAAAGTGTATGCCAGAAAGTATTAGGATGTGCTGAGCTTGAAGACGAGCGTGGCCGAATTTACCAAATGAACTGTTTTTCAAGACAGAGTAAAATGTTAATTTCCTAATGGGAACAACAAGTACCCTCAAAGATTGCAGTAACATTTCATATAACTTACATTTCCTGTAGGAAATAATTATACACAAATATGAGATCGCCCTGTACGTAGGTAAAGACGCTCTTAGAAGTTTTTCCTGCTATATAAAAATGTGTTAACAGAAAACTGAGTTCCTTTATATTTTACCATTAATCTCTAAACATTTCTCTGATGGGTATCATTTACCTACTTAATTACTTTTTTAAATGTTCAAGTCTAGCACAATCTTTGATACAATATTGGAAGTTCTGAGAATTTCCATTTGAAAATTTAAGAGTTCTAGAGTGTACTTTTTTCACAATGGGACAGAAGTTTATTTTATAGCATCTCAGCATTGTCTTTTATCTTTAATGTTTACTTTTTTTTACGAGAGGAGCTATTCAATCATTAAACGTATTTCCGAAAACTCTTAATATTTTTGTTACGGAACTGACCAAGGTCCACTAATTTGAGAAAGTGACGACAATACAGAGAGGTTGCAAGAATTCATTTTAACCTAAAGCTGTGTTATTTAAATGGAATTGAGGTCCTTTAAAAAGGGGAACGGATCTTATGATGTGGATTGTATACCAAGGAAAATGGGCAGCATTTCCAGCATCTTTTACACTCAAGGTTCAAAACATGATTTTTACCAAATTTTCTAATTTTCAAAAGCTATATAACCAAAACTCGTGAGTGCGCTCAAATTTCAAAATAAAAATAGTATAACCCAATTGAATTTCTGTTTCTGGAGTCAGTTTTGCCCTAACACTTCTTGAGTTAAGGGGCTATAAGCAATAACTTTAAATCTAACAATTCAGTATATACAATATAATTAGAACAATTATGCTTGTTAATTTAAATAGCCACCAGTAATCGCCCAGCATACTCTGACCGCATCGCCGTAGACATATCCTAACGAAAAGTTTCACTATCTTCGTTACTTACATGGCCGTGAATAAAAGAGAAGAAAAGTTGGGAATGCAAGAAGTGCCACTGTAAAGACATACGACAACCTAGATTATGATACTGTCTAAGCATGCTATGTACTGGTTACATTGTCTGTATGGTTAACGCAGTTTCTCATACTTCTTAAATTAAATGAACATTGACTTCATGAAAGGAATAAAAAATCCACTTTTAATGTATGAACTTCATAACTGCATATATTACTGAATGTAAGTACTTTATGTTGGCATGTAACATTAAAGCATTAATAAAAAAAACTTTGATAGCACATACAAGCACTTCCTTTAGCAGAAGAAACCAATCTAATGACAATAATCAATATAGAAAACGTGGAATGCAACACAAAATTTTAACATGACACCATAATGCTTCCCTTGATCAACAAATATAAAGTCAAAATTAATAATGATGCTTATAGCAGCTTATATGAAAAATAGTAAAAATATTATTTTAAAATTATAAACAAGATAGAAAAACACTGAAAAAATCACCGTGCTATTATTTTATTTACGAAACAGGTTGAGCTAACATTTGTTACCATTTAGCATGTTATCACTTGAATTGCTAAATAGCAGCACTATTTTTAATAACATAGTAACTATAAAAATTAACACTAATATAGCAGACCATTACCATCGCTCCAGTTGCACAAAACTCTAATTGCTAAAGGCAATCACATGCCATATTATCTCTCACGCCATCTACCTCGCTAAGGCTTGCGTCTTTATAGACGCCTTAAAACGCTGGCGTTTCGACATCACGTATGGCTTTGGGTCGAATTAAAGGGAAAGTAATTTATGCCCCATTGCATACTTCAACTACGTGTGACTGGATGGTTAAGAGTGCACCTTATGCAGTCTTTTAAATAACAAGCTTGAACCAAAGTACCATACAGAACCTAAGAGACTACAATAAGAAATTAAATACGAGGACTGTTCATAAAGTATAATCGTAACTTTTTTTACATATATTCATAATGTTGTTTTCTCAAACTAGTCTCCATTGGATGCAATGCATCTGTCTCAGCGTTTCTGCCATTCTTAAAAGACAAGTTAGAAACAATTTTTAACAATTCCTTCAGAATCGCCTCTTCAGCCTTCCCCCTGAAGATGTTTCTTCAATTTGGGAGAAAGGAAAACGTCACATGGCACTAAAGCTCGATTACAGGGAAAAGTGTGTAAAACACGCTTCACACACGTTTTTGTGCGGCCTTGCAGCACCCAGATTTTTTGTACAAGCGAGCGCAAGGCCTTACAGAATTTCCAGAACATCTCTGTAGCATTGCCCAGTTACAGTTGTGTGTGCAAGTATGACATGCTGGTAAATCATTCATTGAATATAGAAAAATGAGAACAAGCAACCACTCTTGTGTTGGTGACCACATAGAACTTTGCTGTTTACTTTCAGAATCGAAATGATGTACAATTTTTAACAACAGTGATTAACTTTTGAAAGAAACTCTACATCTTTCTGTAACATCATCAACTTCAAGCAAACCTGCACGCGAAAAGCAGCAGTGTTGGAACCTCTGTACACAAACACGTCTCATGTGCAACTTTTTCACAATTTCTGAAAGTGTTCCTAATGTTATTCGACGACGCTCTCTCATAAATGAGTGGTATTAACCTTTTCTTTCGTTAAAGCATAAACTGGAGCGTCGGGTCCCCTTTCTTTGAAATTGATTACCTTCCTTAAGCATTTTAAACCATTTTCGAGTTGTGCTGTTAGGAAGAGAAAACGATCCATAGGCCTCAGTTGGAGATTTGTTAAGACGAAAACAGAATTTCAGGATAGCACTTCCATTTTGCTGTAGGCTGTACTTAACATATTTCAACTTGCACTCCTATCACAGGTGGGAACCGGAAGTGACAACAATGAAACGAGTACTGCGTGTCTATTACGCATTAAGCTAACAAAATATTGCAAAGCAAAAATTTAGCCCGAGAAATTATGCATGTATAAATTATGTTCATTCTTTATTGAACAGCCCTCGTACATGTGAATGGATAAATGTAGGGAAGAACGATATACTGCTGGCAATTAAAGCATTAAACCAGTGTCTATTACTATGTAGGTATTTTATTGTTGTTGAGGTAACTCCAAAGGCAGTAGTCACACGGCTAATAGATCGACAGAACGTGCAGGCTAAGGGTGTCACCTCTTCTGGAAATCACATAGTGTGGAAACATTTCTTTAATTATTATAATGGACACAATAGCAGTGTGGCTGCAGCCCCATCTTGTTGAAACAGTTGCCTTGAGATCGATTCGACTTATTGTAGCTCTGGAGTAAGGAAGTCCCCTAACATCTCTATAAGAAAGAAAGAAAAAAAAAAATCTATGATTCCAAAACTGGCAACGCCAAGTCAGACTTTACATGTGGACTGTGCAGCTGCTGTGGATCTAACATTTTGTTTGTTCACTCTGTTATTTACATGAAAGTGTGCTACGTCACTCATTAACAGGACCATGTCATCAGTAAAGACTTGAGAAAGTTTTCACACAATGTCATTTGATTTGGCTTTTCATTATCATTTAACCCTTGAACCACAATCTTGCAAGGATGAAAACGTAAATCTTTATACAGAATTCTACTCAAGCTGGTACGTGATAAACGTAGGCCAGCAGGTGTTTTCTGGTTGAGTGACGGGACTCCTTGCCACTGCCTGTCTGACTCTTTCGATGTTTGTGGTGTTCTCACAGTGTACAGGACCTGGTGATTTCTTCTTCGTTGCAGAAGCAGTTGCTTGAAATTTCTGTATGCATAACTTCGTAGGTTACTTCTAGCAATGGCACCATGGCGTGGGAGATTAAAATGTCGACCAAATAAACGTAATTCCAACTGAGTCACCATTTTAAAAAGGTTCCATCACAAAAGCACACGTTCAGCATTCCATAGCGTCATTTTCACAACAATGGCAAACACTGTGCATGTGCATAATAACTCACACATTCACCTATATGTCATATTTACCAACTTATTGGTAAGTTAAAAATAGTCCTGTTCTCATGACCCAGCTTGTACTATATATACTTATAAATAGATATAGTACATATGTACTTATAACTATTACAATATATGTAGTGTTGCGATAAATACTGCCACAAAATTTTGAAAGAAATGTACCAGGTGTTTTTATGATCAAATAACAATTTTGTTCCCTGATATTATCTCGCTCATTGTTGAGTTCAGATACAGAAAGACTACACTATCAATATTTGATAGTAACCATGGAATAGGGAGATTATGCTATGATGGCTGTTTATAAGGGTGAAAAACTATCAAGTGGGATTTTTCAGATCCGCATAAAGTTGGAATCGGCAGGATGTTTGTGTAATGTAACAATCCAACACTTCACTGAAACCTGCACTGTCTATCAAAAGAAATTGAAGATAACCACCAAATTGTACAAAACATTTTGCTGGAACTCGATAAAGGACTGGGACACGACTGTACATACCAAGAAGACAACCGCCCATCTAGTTAGAACGGTCTTATGCTAACCGCATCATCGCCTTGTAACTGCTTGAAGAACGGACGTGTTTTAGACGAACTCCTCATGAACAAATCTAGTACATTCAAACTGGAAATTAAATATATGTTGATATTGTCATTAACCTTTGGCAGTATTGGGGAGAGTGGACTTCAGTCCCTTCTGCGAAATTTTTGGAAGTGCCTAGGCCCCTCCGTCATCTAGAAGTCGGCGCCTGCGCCTCTAAGGAAATTCTGAATCACAATAAACTGGAATGATAATGAAGCGAACTGTGCCCAGAGAAAGTAATCTTATCTTTTTTAATGAATGACTCAGGGTCGATCTTCAAGCAGATGCGCCAGAGGTCATATGCTCTCTCACAGACTGTCATGACCTAAAATTCCAGCTATGCTTTGTTCTGTGAGAACAAAGCTTTGAAAACAAAAGGGAGTCTTTAGATGTGTATTACCTTTAACGAACAACCTTTCTTGGTCTCTGAGGCGACTTTGTAAGTCAGAGCAGCTCCGCGGTATGAAAGGCCAATCCTTTTTCCATCCCTTTGTCCAAACAAATGAATGGGTCTCTTCAAAGAGATATCAAGCTTCTAGAGTGCAATAAAGGTCACCTTTCCATGCTCACTGGGACTAAAGAAATGATCCAATTTAAAGCTTACGCTTAATAACAAATGTTACATTGTCTATATCTTATAACACTGAATGTATTCCAAAAATTAAGTTCAACCACGTATTTTAAACACTGTTCCTAAAATAGTAGGTATTTAAATCTAATCTTAATAGCAACCCAATTATTATTTGTCTGCCTTATTAAGTGGGAAATATATTTCTAGCTTCAATAGCTTACAAATTATACGTCATTCAATAACGGAGTTTCCTGTTGCTGGCAAAATATTTTGAAACATAGCCAGTAATATTCTATTGCTAAGCTATTTCTCCTCATAATCATAAGCATTTTATAAGTATTTTTGTGTATCGTAGCACTATTTTTTTCGATACCTTTCTGTTTTGTTTGAGTAGCCATGATTGTATTTCCATCATCATTTTCAAATCGCTGGCTTCAGTTCATTGTAAGGATAGAAATCGCTCGGGGCAATATCAATGGATGACAGAAAATTTCCTAAGCAAGTACAGAGTCTTACAGACGAGTGTGAGCGCGTTGTAATACAGTAGCAGAACCTCGCATTCATTGTGGTTCTGCGAGGAGTGTAATACACCGAATGCAGCACCCTTCCAAGAACCTTGCAATTCCAACACCGATCTCTGAATGCTCATGCACCCTTCTCCTTAACAGAGGTGAACTCACCATATTTGTAAGACTGCGCAATTCACAATCGGACAAACTTTGTAGTGCAGCTCCATGATGTTTGATGCCAAATTAATGCGAGCCATTTAATGAAATTAATTCAAAACTGCCAACAAACATTCATGAAATTTCTTATTCAAAAAGCTTTATTGTCGCCATTTTTAGAAAATCTCATATTTGATTAAAGTAGATGATCTGAGATTTCAAGAAATGGAGAAAATGAGTTTCATGAAGCTATCAAACATTCGTATAAGAAAGATACCGAAATTAATACAGGCAGATATGGCTAAACTACTAGGAGATGATGTTGCTTTATACCAAGTTTAGAAGTGGAAGAACAACTTGCAAACGTGCCAAAGGTGAAGGTCAGTCACAAACGTGTATACTCAGGAAAATGCTGACCCTGTTTACGACCTAATTAAAGAAGAGCATCAGTTACTGCCAGTAACCGGCTTTTCTAATGGTACAGTGAGAACCATAATCAACGACTATTTAGCAGTCAGCAAGATGGGTAACACAAATGTTCACGTTTGTCATTTCTTCAGTAACCAATGTGGCCTTGTGTAACCTCAACCCAAAAACTTTTCTGAGTCGCTTTGTTACAGTTCACCATTTCGATCCTAATTCTAAACCTCACAACAAGGAATCTCTCTTTCCTCCGCTGGCAAAATTATGACTACTATATTTTGGAATGCCGAGGTTGTTTTAATGAATGTAATCTCTGGCCAATGTCGGTTATCATTAATGACCTAAATTCGTGATTGCATGACTGTGGAAAGAGGAGGAAAACAGTCGCGTGTACTTCTCTGTAATCGAGACAATTCTCTGATGCACAAGAATCTCATTTCTTCGTGTGCACCAAATTTCCACCCCACTGCCCCAGGTGATTTTATTCATTCCCCAAGCTGAACGAAAGTATCTGGGAAACAAAACTTCATAGCGTGATGCTGTTTTTGTAGCGGCTCAAGAAAAATCAATCAAACCAACAGAGTTTTTTTTAACAATGTGTTTCTATGCTAGGTCATCATCAACTTCATTGGTAAGCCTTGACCTCCTTAGATCTCCATATTAGCCTGACTTTTGTTACTCCATTTTATCACCTTCATAACCCTTAAACTCTGTAGCACACTATCCAGCCACCTTGTTCGCTGCATTTCTCGCTTCCTTGCCTTCAGCATCGTCTTCACTCAGTCGCCAAAAATGGCCCAGCCATTGTAGTCTCTGTGATTTTATAAATCTATACAATCCCCTTTTATTATCACATTAATTTCACCATTATCTGATACTCCAGTCCCTTTGTAAGTTAGCTACAACAGAGGTGAAATAATTGTCTTTCAATGCATCGCGATTATGTTGAAAAATTATTTTATACTTTTGGAAATAAATATTTTACAAATTACATAATTAATCATTTATGAAATAAGAGCAAGTGAAAAACAGCACCTCTTTTAGAAAGAAGCTACTGAAACGACCACCTTCCTTACATTTCTAGGACCTTGCAAAATGCCAACCATTAATCTCAACTGGACTCTCTCATAGCCCATACAGCCATCAAAACTTAAAAGTATTGAAGCAGATCAGAGTTATTAGTATGAATTTATAGCTCTCAGGACCTGCCATCTGATTCCTTGTGATATTTTAATGCCTGAAATAAATTAAAAGCTGATGGCGTATAGCAAATAAAACATGCACATTGGAAAGCTTAAACCCAACGTCCATCAGGTGACTGCCGCCGTTTCAGCATCTCCTTTCCTGAAATAAGTAAGCGGCACTTTTAAAGTGTTTTAATTTCATAAATCGTCAGTGTCGGCGTTTTACCGTCAACGAAAGACGACTGTTAAGGGCAACTTACAGTGTGTTCGTCCATAGCGAAATTACGATCCAGTCCATCGGCGACTATACAATTTTAATAGGATACATTTTCGTTTATTCTATTAACTGATTATCTACTTATTGTTGCATTCCTTTTATGGGATCAACTATGTTTATTTTTATAAAATGGCAACAGATGGTGTAAAGAGCTGGTGATTTCTGCATCACCATTCAGACGTAATGACAATGCTCATTCTCTGCTGCTTCCCAACGGCATAAAACAAAGAGTGCCTGATGGCATTTAAGCATTATGCAGTCTGCTTTCACTATATAAAATAATAGGTGACAGCTCGTCCTTGGGGAGAAATGCATTGAATGCTGCTAATACAATTATTAAGCCAGAAGAAAAAGGGACGGTACTTACAAAATGTACTGCAACGACAATATCCGCTTTTAACGTTTAACCCAGGTTCAATTGTTGTCTGTAGTTTCGTGCTATAAGCTGATCATAAAAGTTGTCAGTTTCAGACCAGAATTTTCAAAGCATTATATTCTTAATTACCACTGCTATCGTGTGGTAGAACTCCTCAGGGCGGAAAGCAAACATCCATCCAGTGTAGTTTCCAGATCGGCAAAGGTTTGGAATTGCCATCCTCATAGGTGATTACATCCAAAGAAAGTAAAAGCTGATGATAATGTGACGGTGTATTGTCTGGGGAGTATGGTGGATGTACTAGAATCTCCCAACCAATACGAATAATGGTTTCACGAATCATCATGCCAAAAATAACATATTTACGATTCACGAATGCAGATGCTTAGTGTTCAGCTTTTCATGAACGTGTTCCAACTGGTGTTGATTGTTTGGCCTACTGGTCGCAGTCCTCCAAGTGCAGTGATGTTTGGAAACCTCCAACCAGCTATACCAGCTGTAATGGATTTACTTCCCATCCTGTGTCAGCAGCCTATCAAGAAAGAGATGCTTCTGCCGGCGTGATAGCGATGTGTTTTTGAGCAACTGTCAACTCGTGTGCCACTCGGAGACCCAAGTTTCTCCTAGCTGATAGAGATGAAGCTGTGCGGATTCTGCATCAATAGTTGCTAAGAGCCTCGTTATTCACTGCTGCTGGTCTTCCTGTCCGTGGTGCACCTCGAGAGTTTCATTGCCTTCCTAACCATCTTAATACCAACCGTTCGTTCACAGCATCTACACCAAAGGCCTGACAATTTTCCGCGTTGTTGCAGTTGTGTGTTCCCAAATTTAAATTCATAGAGTATACAACTCATATAAACATCTGCGGGGTGTTCATGTTTGACCGCTTCTCGGAATGCTGATTAATACTAGGAAAAACTGAATGTACCAGATTAACGGTTTAGCTCTCTGTAACAATTAGTTTCCGCCTTAACTTTAATGGTTGCCAAGGCCTGAAATTTGAACATAGCGGAAAAAAAAGACAGAACTATTTTCAATATCTGTATACAGGGTGTTCAATTGACCTTGTTCACCGAAAATAACTCTTTTCTAATACATCACATGAAAATTTGTTTCAAACAAAAGTTTTAACATCATGGGGGAGTTCTTGCTGAGGATATACATTTTTGCATCTCCATTAATGTAGGAGATAGGGATAAAACTAAGTTTTTTTTTTTTAATGACCCCATGTACATTTAATTCAAGAATACGGTCTTACCCTCTCCAAAAATGTATCACACTGTACCATTTTTGTCTAGGAAAAAAATAGATGTGCCGGAGAGCATAGTTATTGAAGAAACAGAAATGTTTTAATGCCTTGGTTGTACAAATTACATACCCAAAGTAGTACTGTTGTAGAGTTCTGGATTTTTTTCTTTTATGATTTCCAAGTCATGTAAACACAGGTGTCCGGAGAGGGAGGTGGGGTTAGGTAACCCATTTTCCCACCCCTTAAATTGTCGTTGCTTTAGCTTATATACCAGGCTACTGTAGTTATTCATCAGAGTAATAGTACTACATTGAGCTATTGTGATTACAATTGCTTAAAGTTGTACTCGCAAGAAGGTAAAGAAGTAAAGCTGCTGATCTACAGAGAATGTAGACAATGATTTATTGCATTACATTACTGAAGAGGTTACAATGGTTTAGTTAAACAAATCTGTTAAAAAAGAAGAAGAAATGCATTATCATTTCCATGTCTGCTGTTTTCTTGACTATTTCCGAATAGCTTTTGGAGACGGTAAATGTATTCTTAAATAAAATGTACACAGACTATTTAAAAAACGAATTTCTATCTCGTATCCCTTACATTAATAGAAATAAAGAAAGTATACCCTCAGCAAAAACTCTTCCAGGATATTAAACAGCTTTTGTTTGAAACAATTCTTCATTTGACGCATCAGAAATAGTGGTTTTGGTTGAGCAAGAAAAAAGGGACACCTGGTATAGATACATGACATGCTTTTTTGTCAAAATCTCAACGCCCAATTTTCTTTTAGGGTTTTTTTTTCAAGCGTTTCGAAGTATTTTTACATATTTTGTTGCGTTCAAAGGATATATGTTAAACCATTTTAGTGATATGAAGATTGGTTTTAAAAAATTGCTAAGTATTCACTAGAAAAATAATGTAAAAGAAGGTAAATTAACTATCAAAGTCCAATATTTAATTTTTATTAAAGTAAAAAAGTGTAAAATAGTCTTACAGAAAAATGTTGCACTGTGTTAGATAATTTTCAAATTAGAACATTACAGAGTTCACACTATCTTCTTTATATATTGAAACGCTCGCAGAGTTTCTCCAATTAATACATATGAAAAGCTAGTCAAAATTGCAAAGTATTTACCTGGCATCTCGCACCATAAGATTCTTTTGGAGTTCAGTTCATGGTCACGGAAATATTCATTTGCGAAAAATGAAATATGATTTCTGTTTACCTACTAGGGAAACATCCAGGTTTCTGTTGTTTATTTCGGGACTAAGTCTTCAGCCATAATTTGAAGTTGTGTTCACTCATTCATTCCAATAAATTTTGCGTTATACTATTTTCGCAATGTAATCCTTATTTCCATGACATTTGTTGCAGTATTTGGCTCAAATGCTTTTGATGTTTATCTTTACTTTAGAGCAAATGTTCATACATTTGTAACAAAATTTAAACGGCGGTTTTAAAAGTGTAATACAGATGATATTATTATTATTATTATTATTATTATTATTATTATTATTATTATTATTTCTAATACTTTACAAATTAACTGTGCTATATCTTTCTATTTATTCTTTAAATGTTCCATTCAAAATGTGTGCCTGATTATAGCTCAGACACGAAGAAAGGGCTAGGTTGGCTTTGCTCTATTGTCATGTGTTTTCCATAGACAATGAACTTCATTTAATTGCTAAGCAGTTCGTAGTTTGGCGTATGTTGTGAACTTAGAATATTTGTATTTACAGTAAAACAAATTCTAAACTTTGTTCAAAAATACGGAAAGGGAGTATGGAGGCATCCAGCTCTGCTAGAGGAATGATTTACAAATTATAGCATTACTTCCAGAGTGGAGTGGATGCCAGCATACAACTGCGCGATATAGGCAGAATGCACAAGTGAAATACAGAGGCATGGAAGAAGTTTAATAAAAACGAATTTTCTCCATAAGAGAGCCGATAGATGCAGTGATTCGTAATAAAACAGATAAGATAAAAAGTCAACTAAAGTCCCGTTGTTCAAGTTTAAAATTAACTCTTTTAATGCAGTTGTCGGCATGGCAAACTTTCGAAATCTCTCTATGGAAAAGTCGCCTTTGTGCCCACTAGTTGAATGCATAATGCGGTGATGCACCATTCTGTTACCAAATGAATCAAAAAGCTGGAAATATTCTTTGATTTTAGCACTACCACTTTCCTCAGCATTAGAACTTCCATGATTAAACGATTTATGCCGCTTTTTTTTTTCTTCTTTTTTCCATGTTTACTACGGAATAAAAACATCTTTTACTTCACCATACCGCCACGGGTGGCAGAGGTCGTTAAGGCACGGACTGGCGAGCGGGAGGTCTGCGGTTCGAATCCCGCCAGGACCGTCCTCCCTGACTGGATTTTTTTTTTCCAGGTTTTCCTCAGTCTTCATAACTGGCAAATGCCGGGGAGGTACCTAAACTTAGGCCTGGAACGCTTCCTTCCTTAAAAAAAAAAATATCCTTTCCCAATTTATCATTTCATCTCATGTATCATCAGTGTCCACCGCCTGTGGTGCTTCAGAAGTAAAAACGGGCGTTAAACACTACTCAAAAAAAAAAAAAAACTTCACCATAACTATGGCAATATTTACAACATTGCTTTAATGTCATATACTTCCTCTAACAGTAGAAATTAGCGTAGTTAAGGCTCAGTTTCCCATTATCGTCATATGTCGTAACTGTTTTAATAATAATAATAATAATAATAATAATAATAATAATCTCTAGTTTACTGTATTCGTGTTCTCAACAAGAAAATCTGAAAACTTGATTACAACTTCTGCTAAATTTAAAAGTAATAATTTTTATTTAGTTACAATATTTTGCCATCTTAATGCACGATATACACATGGTACTTGTTTTATTGTTGTCATTTTCGGTTCCCGCCTGTGAGAAGTGTGCAATTTGAGACATGTTCAGTTCCGCCTACAGTAAAATGGAGTTGACACACCAGAACAATATTCTGCTCTGAAAGTTTGTTTTCGTCTCAACAAATCCTTAGCCGAGGCCAATGGAGAGTTTGTTCTTCCCTATAGCACAGCTCAAAGTGTTCAAAATGTTTTAAAGAGGGGAGGCAATCAACTGCTTTGGGAGATAGACCTACGCTTCAGTTTGTGCTCTACCGAAAGAAAATAACATTCCATCATTATGAAGGATCGTTGAATAACATTAAGATCACCTTCAGAAACTGTGCATATTTCACTGGACGCCACTCATACTGGTAATTAAAAAGTTCCATATGAGAGGTGTATGAGCACGGTGGGTTCCAAAACTGGTGATTTCTGAACAAAAGGACATTTACATGCAGATTTTCATGCAGTTGAAGATGATTTACAGGAAGATGTGGAGTTTCTTTCAAAAGTAAATATTGCTGATGAAACTTGGCTACATCATTTCGCACCTGAGAGTAAACAGCAAATTTGTGTGTGAAAATCTTCATCTCCAACACCAAAAAGGGCAAAAGTGATTGCTTCAGCTGGGAAAGTTATGGACATCTCATTTTTCGATATTCAAGAAATGGTTTGCCAGCTTGTCGTACCTGCAATCACAACGGTAACTAGGTAATACTATCTGAAAACTCTGCAAGGCCATTTAACAAGCAAAAAGGCCACATTTCCGTGCAACAAGGTGAATGCTGTACCTCGATAATGCAAATGTTGCTAAATATCTTACAAAAAGCATTGTGAAACGTCCCCTCGCCCTCCCAATAATCCAGACTTGCACCGTGATATTTTACTTTTCCTCAAACTGAAAGAAACCCCTTCTTGGGAGGCATTTTGCATCACCAGAAGCAATGGCAAGGCTGCCGAGACGATTTTGGAGGGCCTGTAAAAAGTTTTTCTTGTATGTTTTCGAAAACTGGAAGAATCGGTGGGACATTACATTGCATCCAACGGGGCTATTTTAAGAAAAATCATCAAAATTATGAAGTTGAATGGAGATACGTGGTCAAAAAAATCATTCTTTATTGAATAGTACCCGTACATAATATATTTACATGTGAATACTGTAGAAATTACATCTATTCACAATTAATATTATGTTTTTCTCCTTTAAAACTTTTACTGTTTGATTTCAAATCAGGCATACATTGTGACAGAATCATATGATTCAATTATTGAGTGTGCCCAAATATAACACAATGAAGAGTGTTATTTCAAACAGAAATAATTTTGATTATCTTCATTTTTAGTTTCCAATAGTGTAAAATAATTTGAAAAATAATAAATTGCTAAGGATTATATTAACAGCCCACCAGACGCCAAGAAGTCTTAGGTTTTGTTTTCTTACAGTTCAAATCTTTTGGATATATCACAGAAGTTGGTTGATCATTATTAAATATAAAATAAAAGTAGACGCTTGAAATCTTGTAATATTCGTTAGTGTCCCTAATACTTTAATTTTTTTCTGCATTTGCAACACTCATTTTGAAAAGCAATACCATACAGAACGCAATAAATAAATAAAATACAAATAAACCAAAACTTGCATGTGAGAGCGTATGAATTCTTCAGATTTAACAATTGCTCGAAAACTTGCATTCTATTGTACATCTTGAATTGTTTATTAATATGGAGCGAACTCATGGTTTGTACGTATTTAAATCAACGATTGCCAAGGAAGTGGATTGGTAAAGGTGGCCCTGAACGACGCCCTTCCCTACTAGATCTCTAGATTTCTCTACGGGCCTTTTTGTATAGGGTCTAATACGATATCCCAGATAAAAAAAGAGAATCTTGATTAGGACAGGTGCAGCAGTAGCGACCATTAAAGAAACCCTACAGTCTTTGACCGTATTAGACAGTTTATGCCTCGACGATGTAATCTATGTGTAGAGATCAAGGAAGGCCATTTTGAACTTTTGTAAAACGAAGTGATTGTGGGTTTGTCAAGGCAAATGGTTTACGTCACTTAAGATATGGTATCCTCGTAGGAAAATATGGCATTAGAAAACTAAATTTGTTTCTGTGTCCCGTGCAAGTTCCCAAAGTTTGTTGCACTAACATTTTTTTTCCATTTTGAGTATAGCCCTTAGCTGTGCAAGTTATTACACTTTTTAGATTTTACTGCAAATAACACAGCGTCGGGTTGTCTTCAGCATGAAACCGTAGCTTATGGGGAATATTTAACAGGTACATACTGACTTGCTTGCCTGAGGAAAACAGCCCAGTCTATGCATGGCCATATATGACGGAAATGGAATCTGTCAGATACAGCAAATAAAAAGTACATACGAACCTCCTGAGGCTCTTCTCAAATCCGGGAGGGGGGTGGGTTGAGTCTTTAGTAGAACCAACCATGAAGAGCATTAGTCCAACGATCGATATCTAGAATCGATGGCTAGAATGTCGGCAGCAGCCAGCAAAAAGTGCATAATTCCAAGTATCAAGCACACATTTCCTTTCCTCTATTGTGAAGATAAATATAGGGGTTGGTCATTTCCTTAAACGAACATGCAGAGACCCTTGCCGTTAAAAAAAAGGCGATTTATAAGACCAAGGGAATTAGATATTTTGATCATTTAACAAACATGCCTTACAATTGACGTGACAGCTATCTTTAATTTGTTACTAAAGTACGATATAATGAATTTGAAATAGGTAGTTATTGTGTTAGCATCATCGCAAAAAAATAAGATTTACGGTACATTAAAAATTACAATATAAAAATTCCAGCAAAAATTGTAACAATAATAAAGGCGAAACCTTATATTAAATACGGTTCTTATTCTTATTTGACTGTTTATTCTTCTCCGGTATCACAACTTACAAGCTAATGTTCGAATCAGTCACCTATTGAGGAGCTAATTATCTTTGGACATACATATTGAGGTACTCCCTGGGTGGGTAGTCAGTCCAATGTCAGGGCCGTATCGTAGACATAACAAACACAGAAAGACGCGCACATAGAAATGGAATGAAGATGAGTGATGAAATGATAGGTAAATTCGTGGCAGAGAAATACTAACCCGGCATTTGCCTTTTTTGAAAATGGACTGAGTAAATACAAGGTAAACCTCAGTCGGGTTAGTTGGCCGCAGGACTTGATCCTGAAATCTCCCGAATACGAGTCCCAACTGAGCAAATCCGCTCAGTTATGTGTGATGCTGGTGGAGTAATTGCTGAATCCTCGTTAATTGCAATTTATTTTTCATATAATTGAAGACTGACATTGCACGTTAAAGGAAGACGGCGAACTTTTCTTTTCTTTCCCGTCACACACAGATAACGGAGTATTCTCGTTTGAAAAGTTTGGTTAAAAATCAAGTTTTCTAAACATTTAGAAAATTGTTTATTTCAGCCACTTTCCAGTTTTCCATCCCGCCAGGGGGAAAAAAAAAGTTTGTCGAACTCTTAAAAGGTAATTGAAACTCCCCCCCCCATTCCACAAATACTTATTCTTACAGAGTTAAAATATTAAGTTCCAGACGTTGGGTGATAAAACGGGGGTGGGGGGAGCAGAGTGTGTTCGACTGGTGCTGTTTTACCACTGCTGCTTTCGATATGTAGAATAGTGCACTGTTTTGGTGAAAGAACAACTTTGTGTACATTTTGGAAATTTATACCTTCAGCTCATCTTTCAAAATTTGATTGGTTTTATTTGTGAACTCTAACATCTCAGGTTATCAGCATCTCAATCAATTCAGGACCTGAAATTGCCAATAGGTTTTGCTCAGATGCCTTTGTTTCAGGTTTGAGGTTCTTTTTAGTGTCGTAAATCTACGACGGGAACCCGCGGCTTTACTTTTCTTCTGAAGGAAGCCACCGTATGTAAGAGTTTTACGCCCGAACAATCCATAGACCCTGGCAGGAACTGATCTTTCAAACGGTCCAACAGTACTGCATAACAGTCTTCAGTTATTTCCCAGGCAACAAATAGTTCTTCGCTCTCACTCTGACTCGGATGTGTGATGCTGAATCCGAATTTTCCCCAGGCCATGAATTGATGCAAAAAGTTTATTTGTTCATAATCCGCAATAATGACATTCATTGCAGATAGTTTATTAATTAAGATACTATAAATTTGTTCGATCATATCTCTTGTGATTACCTCAATTGGCTGTCCGGAGCGCGCTTCATCTTAGGTATACGTACGGACATGTTTTAACCGTTTATACAGAAATTGTCTTCAACGCTGGTGCATCTGTGTAGCCGTTCGCCTCTATCTAGCACTACGTTACTCTTCCATTTTCAATTTATGGCAGATGCGACATTGGTCCATTAAGATACCTGTCAAACGGTCATTATTCTTCTTGTCATTTGCGCTACAGCCCGGAGTGACCCTTTGCTACCGCAGCGACCGCTGCTTCCTCTACCTCCGTCTTACGACTTCACGGATGGAGAGCAGTATTGATCGCCATCACGCGACTCTGTAGGTCAAAGAACGCCACTTCTCCATTAGACACCTTGCCAATTATCCTCACGAGGCTGCACGGATCCTGTTCTACACCTGCTAACTTAAGAAAAATTCCTAAGGAAATCAAACTTTTCCGGCCAGCAGTCAGAAAAGCTAACCACTAGACCAAGGAGGTTGTTTCCAAACGTTGCTTATGTTTAAAAATTTGTCAAGGAGAATTAAAAGCATGTTTGCCAACTATGGTGTTACTTAATTTCATGTACGCACTTTTCAAATAGTCGTCGTGGCATACAATGAAAATGAATGTTTTTCACTTTTCACCACGCGTTGTATAATTGGAATTCGCAATTAACACACACACAGACACTAACCCTAAATCGTAGAAACCGGTGGATCGAGTGGTTTGCTGCGGCAAAGGCGCCCAAGAAGGCAAGCCCCAAGAAGCAGTGAGCCACCACGCACCCCAACAAGTTCATAGGGGCGGGCAAATCACTGAATTTTTACCACGCTTTGTCTTATTGGAATTCGTGATAAATTCATACACACGCACTAACATTAAAGCTAACCTGGAATAAATCCTAGAAACCGGTGGACTCAGTGGTTTGCTGCGGCTCGCTACGGCCTGACGGCCTACACTCACCTCATTTTCGTAAATATAAATTGATAGGAGTGGGTAAATCACAGTAATGGTGGTAAATCTCTGATTCCAGCAAAAAAAAAAAAAACGTAAATATCAATTTATAGCGCATTCTGTGCGTGGTATTATTTTAGCGAGTAAATAGTTGTAATGGAGGCAAATTTCCTTTACTCCTGAAGGAAAAAAGCATCAATATGTGAGAATCGAAACACTACCTTCACAACTAAAGCATGACGCTCTAATCATCAGAGCTATCATGTAGTGGTGCTAGAGAGCCTTATTATCTAGCTATCTGTGAAAGTTGCACTCCTTTGGCTTTCTCCGCTATCGCTCGGGAGAGGCTCGGGACTGGAGCTCTTAGCTGCTCCGAGAATTTCGCTACGGCTAAGGGTAAGTCAAGTCTTGGAGCGTCATATCTCATTGTTGATATGACAACAATGCAAACAAGCGTCCGCTCGTGCTGCCTTCTGAGTCATTGTCAAATCCTGTAGAACCGACCGAGTTTATATTGCTTCATATCTCATGACGATGAAGTCGTATAGCTTCTGTCGGTAAATTGCTATGCCACTCCTCCTTTTGGAGCTTGGCGAATCATCTTTTACGGTTTATTCACAGCATCAACACTAAAGGTCTGTTCACATTTGACTGCGTTTTTCAGAATACGCCCTAACTATAGGAAAACTTGAATAAATCTAAGTCTCAACATGTTTTTTGCTTATTTAATTGTTGCAAACAATAAAATTTTAGCATCGTAAAAAGATCCATAAAACCTTTAGGTCAACCGTTAAATGTCATGTAAATGAGACTGCATTGTGTTTCTTCCATCCCGAAATAAACAAGTACGACTGTATCACTCCGTGGTGCATGATTACGATTGTTTATAAACAGCTGATGCAACATATTTGTTAGCTCTGGTTACTATTCAAATTTTCGTTAATAAACATTATCGCCACTATTTAACGAAATTTCCTTGATAGAGTTTTACAGTATCATGGCGCCTCTTTGAATTGAAACTGATTGCACTGTGCAGAGAGCAACATGTGTATAAATTATTAATTAAAATGTATAATGAGGAATTCATAACACTGGCATCTCTCAAGATTATTACAGTATTCACTAACATAGTTTTCTCAATGAAAACTAGCCCTTATTAAAGTTTAAACTGTAATTTTCTTTAGGGACTACGTTGCGTAAATCAGAGATGTAAGTCGTCCTGGAGTCAATAAAAAAAAGAGTGTTATATTTACGGCAGGATAGAAATAACAGCGATGGATGTTAGGTAGCAGAAGAAAGCATTTAAGCAACTAAGATCATTTAGATGTGATAAAAACAATACTGTCAAAGGAACATAACCAGTATAAAAAGTATGGACACAATGTACACTTTTTGTAGTCGCTAGGTGAAAAAACAATCACCCTATACACGTGTTAACAGAATTATGAAGGAAAGAGAAGAGATACGTAAAAGGAATAACGTAGGAAAGATTGAAAGCCAAAAGAAATACAAACAGAAAATAAAATGCAAGAAATATACACATAGCATGAAAAAAATTGGAAAGAAAAATGGAGGGAAGAGGGGAAGAAAATAAAAACATCACAGGTAAGAAACAAGAGGGAAAATTACAAAAATTAAAGGAAAAAACAAATATATTTAAAAAGATACTAAAGAAAGGAGAAAACATCCAGTGAAAATAAGGTGGAAGAAATATAAGACAACTTAAAAGAGAAAATAAGGAAATAATGCATAAAATGAGGCGTAGAACCAAACAACGTTCCACAGATATTTAAAAACCGACGCCGAAAAAGAAAGAATATTGTACATCCTATCGGCAGCATTTTCTCCCGAGCAGCGATATCAGTTTCCGTATTAATTAGAACTCCAGATGACCGGTTTTCCACCCAATTAAAATGGTGCGGACGCAGTCAACCTTAAGCATCGGTTCGGTATTAAGTTTCAGGGCATGAGAACGATAGGGAAATGTGTCAAGGGCAAGGGACCACTTCGGGCGGAAAGCTTTTAATGAAAAACACACATCACTGACTTCTGAAGCGCATTATCTACCATTGGGATATCGGCTAAAACAAATAATTACTTCTCAAACGCCAGCAGATTGGTGACGTAGAGGTATTGCAACTGAAAACGTCTACCTATACACATTTTACTCCCGCACCAGCTTCTAAAATATCACAGTATACTGCAAACACTGCTTGCTTAATATTTGTATATCTACATAAATCAGACCGACGGAGAAAAGCACATAAGTTTGCTTTTTGTGGTCTATATACGTCCAATCTACTTGCAATACATTTTTAATGACACGTGTAAAAATACAGAAATGGAAATGTTATGATGCCACTAGTGACATAGGAGGTAACCAGAGTACTCTTATCTGACATCGATTTATGAGGCGTGCTCCGTTTAAGTTTCCGGCCTGACATAAAAGTCCCATGATTTATGTTTCATTGTTCATGTTTCAGGAAGATAAACACCTACATTTCCTTTCTGGCCATACAATTCATTTGCTTGAATAAGTTAATTTAAGTCAGAATTGTATAATACAGCTTGATGTTCAACCCTGGATACAAAGATGATTAAATTTTTAACTAAGGACTTAACGCCCAGTGATATTAAACAATACTTTAACGGTTTTGTATGGGAAAGCTTCGCCTAATATTTCACTGTGATGGAGTGGTCAAAATTATTTCGTTTTGGCAGAGAGAGCCTGGAAGATAAGTATGGATATATCGGTGGATATGTTGAATAATGAAAACGTCTTCCTTGTTGAGGAGAAAGGTCTGAATTGCAGGCATCTGAAAACAAACGAAATAGCTGCAAGGTTCGAACTTTCTAAAACAACTGTACTTAGCATCCTTCATAAACCCAAATTCTTCCAGCTGTTCAGATGCAAGTGCGCGTGGAATGTTTAAAAGTTATTAAACCTTTGCCGTGGTAACGAGAAGACAGTAATGGAATCCATCGTCACAGGAGATGAAATTATGGTTCACAACTAAGATTCCTCCTTCAAAAAGAGAATCAGTGGAGTGGCGGAAGAACTTGAAACCCCCATTAGAAAAGCCAAAGTCACACAGTCCACGAAGAGCATAGCGACAATTTTTTAGCTCTGTAAAAGAAGAAAGAAACACAATGCTGACGGGGAAACGAGGGGTGCAAAGCTGAACTGCATCAATTGTGCGGTGTCATCAAGGAAAATGTTGAGTAGGGTGCACACAACCCACCAGTCCACACGGCTTGTGTTGTTAATGCTGCTGTGAACACATGTGGATTCCAGGAACTGGTTCATTCATCATACAGTCCTGATCTTGCCCCCATATCCTTACTTGTATTTAAAACTAAAATCCGACCTTTAGGGCGGAGATTCGCGATCGATGAGTTAAAATATATTGTTTTCTATAATTTTGCAAACACTTGTAGCTTCGGTCTACTTTTATTAATGTGTTAATACAGAGAGGTGCATTGTAGTAGAGAGAGATTAGGTTGAAAAAGTTTACCTCTAATTTATTCTATCACCTACCTAGGCGTGGTCAGGCGGAATCTCGTAAGAACTAGTAACATACGGTTCACAGTGGTGGAAATGGGCTAAGGGATGTCTTCGGTTTTACTGTATTCAGAAAATGGCAGTCTTCTGGAGGCACAATGCCAGATGACTATCTTATTCACAATTATTTGGAAAAATTAAATACCACTTTAGAAAAGATGCACCATTTTAGAGCATTATACTCAACACAGTTGTTACTTAAAAAAAGGCTAGAATGGCCATAATATGCGTAAATAGAGCAAGTGAACACTCAGTTAAATATATTGAACTCACTAAAGAACCGCAATGAGAAAAAAGGAAAAGTACAAGAAATTTTCGTGAAACAAATACTAAAAAAGATGACGATGAAAATTGAAGTGGGTTTTATAATTATGTACGACGGAGAAGGGAAATAACGAGAAAGTGGTACTGTTGAGCGATGATGAAAAATGGAGGGAAAAAACCGTAACGGAGGACAAAGAAAAAACACTTTATTTTGTTTCAGCATTTAACAAAAATGATGACAATAATAAAAATCAGAAAAAAAAGGTTAAAGAAAAAATTTAAAATACTAAAAATTCAGAAATCACGTGGTCCTAATTATACTGCCCTAGGAGGGCAGATTGTCATTTCGTACCGTATGCACTTATTCAACACATCTCTAAATAATTCTAACCGACTGGAAGTCCGCTGTAGTAGTCCATATTCATGAAGGTGATATTAAAATTTACACACCGGTTAGTCTCCCATCCGTATGTAAAGTATGTAAAGTTATGGAACATCTGATAGGTAAATTTATTCGCGGTGTCCTAACTGTAAATGCTACTAGTTTTACCACCGTCAACACGGTTTAAGGGAAAGGTTTCCTTGCAATTATTTCATTAGTTCAGAACCTAGCTGAAGGGACAGATGTAGGAGATCAGGATTGCAGCTGTAGTTGATTTTTAGAAAACTTTTGTTGTGTATCGCATGATTTATTAGTAGATAAATAAAAGGATTGTTTTTTGCATTAGCAAATTGCACCCTAAGAGTTAGGATAGGTCAGAAAACGTAAATTATGGGGAAAGCTGGCATCGGGAGTTCCACAAGGTAACGTTCTTATTTGTTTTGTTATTTATATTAACGATCTTTGATTAAATATAAAATCAAAGATATGCTTATTTACCGACCATTGTATTGGTTATAGAAAAATTATCGATAGTTCCGTTATGAACATTTTACAAAGCGATCTTAATAATATTTCCAATTGGGCACTTATTCATAGGATGAAAATAAATAGTTTCAAGAAAAGTATTAATTTTTTAAAAGTCGAGAAGAAATGAATCTTAATTATAAACTCCAAGAAATAAAAATTGCCAAGGAAAACTGCTGTAAACACTGCATGGAAAGAACAAATTGATAGTATTACGAGGCAAGCATGGGGTTACACTTAAAAGACAGTCCAAAATCGTAGGAAATTATTTATTATTAGTTCGGCACTTAATTGAGTATGGTAGAGCTTGTTGGGATCCATACAGGATATATCAAATAAATATCCAGGGAAGAGCAGCAAAGTTCCTAAAGGAAAAAGCATTTAGATTGGGAATCACTAGCACAGAGACGTAAAAATGCGAGGATAACGTCATTAACAAAATGTATACAGAATAAAATGCACGAAGAGATATCACAATATGCTATGGAAGGAACGATTGAAGTTTTAAAATTAATTGTTGGCAACAGAGAACGGATGTAGGTAAATTCTCTTTTATAAATAAAACCATAAATGATTGAATGAATTACCTGCAGTTGTATTTGAGGTCCTCCTTCTCTGACAAGATATTTAAAAGTAACCCATTTTTTTATGGTGTTTAACGCTCATTTTTACTATTGAGGCACCACAGGCGGTGAACATTGGTGAACATGAGATGAAATGATACACTGGAAAAGGATTTTTTAAGGAAGGAAACGTTCCCAGTTGTGAGGACTGAGGAAAGCCTGGAAAAAATCTCAGTCAGGGGGGACTTTCTGGCGGAATTCGAACCCCAGACCTCCCGGTCACAAGTCCGCGCCTTATCGACCTCGGCTACCCGTGGCGGTATAACCTAAAATTGTATGTGTAGAATTGTTTAATTGATATAGTAGATATAAATGTAAATTCAAATTAAAGTTTTTCTGGACCACTTGAAATATATTCAATTGACTAACTTCGCTTAACTTATTTATAACGAGAAAAATTTCCCTGTCGGTCGGGCGTAAAAATCCTAATTAAAGCTTCCTTCGGAAGGGAAGTGCATTTACGGCAAGAACAAAATTTATCGGCCGCTTCATTCCATGAATTGAATTGGACGCTGATGACCTGAGATGTTAAAGAGCGATCATAAATGTATCCAGATTGTAACTTGTGGAACTAGATTGATGTGTTTTTAGTTAGGTTAACACATATTTAATTAAGTTTAAAAGTATTTTGCTGTAAATAATAATTATGTTTTCATTATCTTTCCCTGCCACTGAATGTAAGCCTCATTTGTTTCACAAACATTGTCTATATCTTCCTATACATATCGATCCAACCTGGAAGAATATTCGAAGACTTTATTTTTCAATAAGAAACATAGTGTTGCTTAATAGTAGCACGCAGTATTGTACTTTAATGTGAAAAAGATTGTTATGAGTTTTGTGGGTTCTAATAATGAATGTTTTTCACCTTCTTTACCTTTTCATGCCCCGTAAGAACACGGCGATTCGGAAGACGTTTCTTGTCATTGAGAGATCCTGTCTGTGTAAATTTTTAACAAGTGAACAGTTCCTTAACCTAGAGCACGAGTGCCAGGATATTTTTTGCCACTCTCTGCAAGAATTCGTTTTCATATATAAAAACTCTTTCTTCGAGACTATATTTATGTATCGAAGAATTAGCACACAATTTACACACAATGAAAGCACCGAGTATACGAAACGATGATCAAAAAAAGTCTCCCTTAAACTATCTAGAAGCTGCTGCCTTGATATGCACTAAACGCCCTTGACTGACTTCTCCACTCTGCCGGCCCTCTACTTAAATAACCTCACTGTACATTGTAAATAGTTAAAAAAAATTCGGTTATTAATAAATAAAAATAAATATACGAAAGTATTTTTCAACTAATAATAATTTTAATTGTGTATAACACTAGTACTGATAATAAGACACTGGTCACCATCGTGTGACTAATAGAAAGGCGTTTGCTTCAATGTACAAGCCTTATTTTCTCCATTTCTGTCCTTGTCCAGTCATAGTGCCTTATCCTCCTCGTCCCACCCCAGCATAAGGTTGATGAGCAGTGCATCAACTTCTGGTAGACAAGTTTTACTTCTAGACATTAGCAGTAAGTGAAATTGACATCTCTAGACACTACAGAATTCCCACATTATTACTTCAGGATTGAATTAACCGGCATTTACTCGTGTGCAACTAAGGTGACATGTATCTGAACAGGTTGTGTGCACATTTCATTGCAATGCTATACAAGTTCGAGAGACCTTGAACGCCTTCAGATATTCTCGCACTTGTTTTATGGGAGGCCTTCACAGATTCTGCTGTGGGTGGTCGTATAAACTGTTATTGGAAGCACGGTCCATAAGCAAGGATATGACGCAACAGGCATACATCAATATGTGATGCTGGTCCAAGAGAGATGCTGCAGCATGCATGGTGACCTAGATTCCGGATGACCTTGTTCGTACACCTCGAGAAGTTGCGGCAACATTCACACTGCGAGGTAGTCCCGTTCATTGAGTGGAATTTCCCGATTATGACTCCTCAGGTGGCTTACTTTCGCTATATAACGATCTTCCATGCTACAGTGGGTTTCAGAAATGTCCTAGTAGTTTTCCCTTATTTCCTTCCATTTCTTTTGTAAGTTTTGACGTTAGCACAAATGACCTAAAGGGCTAAAGTTATCCGATATTCATCTTAACAACCAAGGAAACCCGGAAAAACCACTTTAATCAGGCCGTTTGTCCCAACCGGGATTCGAGCCCGAGCACGCATCCTGAGAGACAAGCACCTTCTTCTTACAGTTCCGTCAGTTTTATTCTTAGTTCTTCTTTCTTCGTCTCTCTTTGACAGCTTTTCTTTTTATTTTCCTTCCTTCATCGTTCTTCTCCTTAGTTATGAATTTCTTCTTTACTTTCTGTTCCTCCACTACCTTGTGAGATATTCTCGTCTTTCTTAATTTCTTTGTTAGTTTATTTCTTTATTCCCGCTATCATTTTTCCTTTATCTTCCTTTTGTTTTCTCATTTTGCATTCAGTTTTGACCTTTATTTTTTCTCTTATCTTTGTCTGCTTTTTTTAATTTTAATGACTTCTGCTCTATGCTTTTATGATTTATTGCTCTTATTTTCTTTCCTCCCTTTTATCTCTTTTTCAATTTATTTGTAAATTTATTTATTTTCCTTTTTTCAGTTTTATTCTTTCTCTTTTTCTTCCTTTTCTATCAGTTCTCTTTCTCTACCACCATCTTATGATTGTTGCTCATATTTCTTTTTACCACCATCTTATGATTGTTGCTCATATTTTTTTTTCTTTTTCTCCCCCCCCCCCAGAAGCCGGAAATAAGACTGCCTTTATTAATTTAATAACTTGAGGCTGCAGAGTTATATTTCTAAAGGCATTGGATTTGATAAGGATAATTATTATGTATATGCATAATGAAATCATTTAGAGATAGGTATAACAGGAATTGAAATAATTTGTAACTTGTACTTATGTGTATGTCATTTGACAGGTGATTTATCTTACAAAAGGGTTTTGTATACATTTTGTGGTAAAAGATGTGAGAAAGAGACAGAGATGTATACCTGACGCCTCGTCTGCTGACCGCTCCTTAGACAAGGCTGAGGAAAGGGTAAACTATCTTTTGTTAGGTAACGAAACTTCTGCCCAAGGAATACTTAGAAAGTTCACAATAAGAAAACATGTGGCTGTAACGGGACAATATTTGAACAAAGTCAGACAGAGCAATAATTTAAGAGAAAATGAAAATGTCAGAACGGAGAATAAAATGTTTTATTATAGGCAAGCCGGGGGTACAAGGTCGGGGGGCACCCATAACTACGTGCGTTATCTCCGAGAACATTTGGAAATCTACAAACTAAGGAAGGCAAAAGATTTTCCAATATAAATCAGCCATGTAAGGAAAGTGCCGAAATTTATGACAGGCTGTTCTTGGAAAATTCAAGTTCGTGGGAAGTCATTGTAGATCAGGAGGGAGAGAATAATTCTAGCCAATGATCATCGGATAAAAGTCAACGAATAAGGATAACTTAGATACAAATAAATATTTTTAGGATAGCCAATGATGAACATAACACGTAAATAGGATAATATACGAGGGTATTTAATTTAGCAAGAGGCGTGGCGATGTGGAGTGATGAACTGGAGTACAGAGGTGAGAGACAGGCAATAGAGAGTTGATACGAGAGACACACGTGAGGATTCACTCAAGAAGTATACCGAAGCAGGCAGCCTAAGTCATTCGAAAGCAATCAGTCTAAGTCATTTCTAAAGTCAGTCGAGGGCAGTCTAGGCCATTTTAAAGCGGTCGAAGGATTCTAAGTCATTCTAAGGTGATTCTAAAGTCAGTCTAAGTGAGTAATGAAGTCAGCGATGAGCAGTCAGAAAGTAACCTGCCAAGTTGTAAAATAAATTAAATATTTAGCCAGTGCCGGACTTTATTAATACAGTGAACAATCTCCTTCCCCCCCTAATGACTTTAAGTCATTAAAAACAGTCCAAAATTTACCCTGAGAACCCATCCATTCCCCCTACATTGAAACCACCTGGAAAATAACGGTTTCAAATTGTCGACCAACTGTGGGGCCAAAATCAATTATAAAAAACCGTTACACCCCTTTTAACACTGTCCTTTCCCCTCCCTTTTCCACTTTTAATTTCCCTTAGCAGATGACCAGTTGCAACAGGGTAAGCTACCATTTGTTTCGATTACTACACAACTTCCTTCTTCATGTCAGAAACTTAAACGCCATGGAAGAAGGATGAGAAAGCGACTAAATATTTTGCTCAAATGACGTACTTGTACAGTTTTAATGAACTGTGCTTTAAAATTTAACACATGGCATATAACAGCCTACAGTGAATTAAAACGTTTGTCAAAATATTCTTTATCAGATATTATCAAAAAATAAGCTACCCAGGGTCAACTTTGCAAGTCACAACCTCACGAACAGAGTTAAGAGACCTTATCCAATCCATTTTAACGAGACCACTTGCAGAGGAGACACGTGTGTATCATCTTGGAACCATGCTCTTAAAAACAATCTTTGAACTCTCCGCCTCCTCAATAAAAGTGATAAGAAAGCCGATATAGTAGCACTAAAAACTTGTTATACACTTATATTCCCAGAATTCGGGAATTAACCATTAAAATCAAAATAAAACAATTGTAAAACGTTGCTGGTCTCCAAAAGTTGGTATCTGCGTTGGCATTCATTTTTTTACAATAAAATCCTTCGTTCAACAAAAGGAACGATTTTAGAATTTTAATGAAGTATAAAATAATTCCTACGTTTTCAATAAAAACACTAAAACACATAATCAACATTTACAAACACCTCCAGCCTTTGGAAATGTAATTAAATATTAATAACAAAACTGGAAATCAAATTGAAATTATAAAAGTTTCAGCAAATGCCATGTTCTAAGTACGTATGATCAAGTGGTTAAACAGTTCATCATTGAACGCTAAATTTATTTACCTAGATCTATTATCTGTCTTCCATATCGACTGGTGCTTTCGAACATACTTAAGAATTGTTTTTGCTGGACATAGTAATTAGTTCATTCTACATAAGTAACGCACGAGGTATTTACAGTTTTAACGCCTGTAAGTCAGTCCTGGTGGTGTAGTGGTTACCATACTTGCCTCTTAAAACCAAGATCGCGGGGTTCGAACCCGGCCAGGACCGATGGATTTTTTTCGGGGCGTAAAAATCCTAAATATGGCTTCCTTCGGAAGGGAAGTAAAGCCGTGGGTCCCGTGTCGTACATTTACGGCACGACAAAGAACCTCAAGCCTGAAAGAAGAGGCCTCTGAGCAAAATTTGTCGGCCGTTTCACGCCCTGAGTTGAATGATACGCTGATGACCTGAGCTGTTAAAGAGCGTCCATAAATAAATCATTAAAAAAAAAAAAAAAACGCCAGTAAGCTAATGAGGCAAACACATTAGGAGGAAAAAAGCGCGCAGGCCACGCCACACCATCGAGCAGGCGAGGTCATTCATAACAGTAAGCGAGTGCCTTGCCTTGTAACGAGCTGTCTGTACACTGGGAAGCAATAGTATTCCGGGTAGGTGGCGCTGCCCAAAAGAAACAGGTTTCGTACCTCCGCAGCTATTATCAAGTTATCGATCCGTTTTGGCAGAGGGGAGGTTTCAACCCCCCCCCAAATACAAGCACAAAACGTTTCTCCGAGTCCCCCCCCCCCTTTTATGGAATTTAACATTAAAGAGACAATGTTGAGTGCTTTTGTTCTTTTTGCTTTCTTTTTTTTTTTTTTTTTCTTTGTTTCTAATTTTGTTCATTGCATATAATTATCATCATACTCATTATTTCGACTCTGCGCTGGGCCCTGTAAGAGAATGCGCGAGAGGATACTGTCTTACTAATAATAGACCTTTAGTTGAATGAAACAATGATCAGCCCGGGGACCATGGGGCCGAGAGTTACTTGTCATTTATATTTGAAGAATATGGGAGACCAATCGAAATTTGCACTGGCGCTAACTGGAATACAAAGCAACACCACGGTTATGGACAATTATTACACCTAAGGTATCAGTGACAACCACCATTATCTATTCACTCCTAAAATGACCCTAACGTCAACAAACATAATGTTATCCTTCCTCAATTCGCGCCAAGAATACTCTCAATTGTTAGAATCATGTGGCAAGTATAACCGACTCGATGACAAGAGACCGGTAAATTTTGAGGTTAGATTTACTATCTCCTTTATTGCGAGTGCCGAACACTTAAAAGACTTTCCCTGTTTATGCTTCACAAAATAAGTCTCCGTAGAAACTGCAGCAAGTAGTTCGTTACGGTCATCCATGCGCAAATTGCTTGCGCCTTGCCTTGTTTAAACAACCGCCGAATCAGGCGAGCTGCATCTTGGAAGTTGTAGCGCATCAATTTGCAAGTTAGAAATTAAGTTTCATCAAGCCAGCAGTAATTAAACTCAAGTTATAAGTATTGTTTTCGTATAATACATGTATTTATTACTGAACCAATTCTCAAATTTAGATTGCTAACATGGAATTACTTTATTTGCGCTATTGAGATGTACTTGACTGCACACTATCATGCTAGTGATGTCACGTGACATTGTTTTGACGGATCGTTCTCAGCGCCACAAAGCACGTTACGGTTCAGTGTTACATTTGAGAGCGAGTATTTTGTATTACATTACACAGTCGCTTCTTAAAGTTCAAAGACGATTTTAGAAATTCCGAAATATTCCCAAGTCATACATATCTTAATATCTATTTTAAAGCTAGATAATGAATTATGGGGATTATCTTAAAGTTTGAAGCTCTCGACATCAACTATTGGCTTATCGTGGTACCCCTTTTCTTTTGTAGAAGTTCCAGAATTTCACTCCTATAGAGAATTCAATGCTTTCAGGTTGTGGTAATTTCATATGCTGCTTACATAATCTGCAAATGTTTCCTGAGCGGTACTTTGTTTAACTGGTATCCTTAGTTTCTTCCTTTTAAACCAAAGAAATGACAGAGAGTTGGTTTGGACCTTTGACAAGAAGTTTGCTATGTGACTGACCAGGTTATTTAAGCTATATACGAGGGCCATCCAGAAAGTAAGTCCCAATCGCGCCTAGAGATGAAACCACTTGTCGGATAGGAATGCGCATGCGCAGGAGTAGAGAGGAAGTATGTGAGAATAATGCAGTAAAGTTTCAGCCTTGTGACGGCCGTGGTTACCGCGCTGTGTTAGGAGAAACTGGCTGCTCTGATATTGTCTCCCGCCAACTGCGAGGTTCGTGCAGTCATCCGAGGTTTGCTCGCTCAAAAGCAAAGTCCAGCAGAGATCCATCGCCAATTGTGTCAAGTATATGGGCACGACATTATGGTAAGACTATGGTGCAGGCAGTTCACTGAAGGACGAACCAATATTCACGACGACGACCGTAGTGGCCGACCGTCCCTGGTGACGGCAGAAGTGTTGGAAAGTGTGCGGCAAGCAATTGAGCAGAACCGGCGCTTCACAATTTCAGAACTCTCTTGTCAATTCCCCAGATGTCTAGCTCCCTTGTGCACGAAATTGTCTCCCGGAAGCTTGACAAGAGAGATCTGTAACCACGGCCGTCACAAGGCTGAAATTTTACTGCATTATTACCACATACTTCCTCTCTATTCCTGCGCATGCGCATTCCTATCCGACTAGCGGTGCCATCTCTAGGCGCGATTGGGACTTACTTTCTGGATGCCCCTCGTATTTTGTTCTTTCCTAGTCCATGCTAATAATGCAGATTTTCCATTCACTTTGCTAATGTTACAAACATATCCGGGTCTAATAAAATTTTTGGTACCTATTTTCTTGGTAAATTCATCCGCTTTTCAGTTTCCTTCGGTGCCTTTATGAACTTGCTCCCATCTCAGCTCTACAGAATTGTCCTTGACAGGGTCAGCAGTGTTTTTCAATTCCACTGTGCGTGCAGGACTAATTGCAAACAGTACATCTTCCTAGACTATGAGCTAGTTTAGTTTTAGGATATGTTCTGTAAATACCCGCTCCAGATGGGTACCCACCGCGTGTCATCTGTGAACTACTTTAAAGCTAAAAGGTCAGCCTAGAATTCTCATTATAGATCCTTCAGATGTCGCTGAAGTTCTCCTAAAAAAGTTCGTCCGGCATCTTTCACTACAATAACTACAACCGGATGATTAAGTACAGATTTTGTGCATGATGGAGATATAAACCCAAATCTTATATTTCATCGTTACTGATGATTTGAGAAACCTAATTTCTTTCGTGCTGAAGAGTACAGCACAAGGAATGAAAGAATCATAGTACTTAAGTTGTTGCTCATACGTATGATTATGGTGGTCAAATCTGCCAAATTCACGCAGCTAATGCTACCATGTGCGAAACGAATATGGGATTATTAGCAACAATCTCTGCCTTATCTCTGGAGTAAACTAAAGCTCAAATATCTGAAAGATAGTTCTTCTCAAGGGGGTGTCAATGGAAACTGCAGCAAATGGTTGATGAATTTTTACCGAGATACGGAAAAAAAAAAAAAAAAAAAAAAAAAAGTCGAACAGAATTTGCATCAATCCCTAAAATGACTGGGGGTGTTTTTAAACTATTTTTATTAAATAAACGCTTAAAGAAACTGTGCTGACAATAAATGACAATATCTGGCAACTAGCGCAGTGCTCGCCCATAGCGAAAGACCAGTGATCCAATTAAATTAGCCAGTATTTGAAATCGTTCAGCTATTCAGATGCTCAAATTTCACTGCCCTAATAGACTTTGGTAGTATCACTCTTACACAAATTTAATTACATTACATTTTTTTTTTCTGTTTCACGTAAACACTGAAATCATTTAATTTTAGTTTTCTTATACTAATACACTTTTTTTCTTTTGGGGTATTCTTTTGAAGTTCAATTTTCTGGATGCGAACACCCATTTACTGTAAATTTTGTGTCTTCTAGTTACTCGAGCCTTACATCTTCCTCTCTCGTTCGGAAAGCTTTCTCTGATGCGCATGCCATTACGGAATCTCCCCAATCTTATCATTTTCTGTTCCCGTGTCTTCACTTTTTCTCACTCCTTCTCACAGCACTACGTTACGCGATGATCCCTGCCTGCATACTGTTCATAACACGCCCAGTTTCCGAATATGTTCGTTGTTAATCTTCAATTACCCTAGTCTGCAGAAGGTTTTGTCCAGCATAGTTTAGATTCATTTTATTCCTAAGAACAAAACTCCTTTAAAAATATACCAAGTTTCCTTTTCGTTTCCATTCATAGTACGCTCGATTTCACTTTTCAACGTCAACTTTAAAAATGTTGGGCTAAAGAAATCGGCAGATCTTATTCTTTCATTTATGAATGACAGAAATTTAGCACAAGGACACTTAAAATACTGACTGGGATGAGTGCTAGCTCTGGGTGGTATTGATCTCAGATTATAGGATCATTCTTTTGTTTCCTTGTAAAGAGTTTTTCCTTTCAAAAAGTATACTAGTTCTTGGAAGGCAAATCCTTTCTTCTGGATATAGAACAGAAATGTGGAAGGAACATTTGGTTTTAGAGTGAGTTGGTTTATAAGAAATAAACATTCATAAGTGTATATAAAATAAAAACAAGTTACATTTATTTTCATAATAAACTTTAAAATATAATGGACGTGATGTAATTATTAGAGAGCTTTCATAAATGATCATAGTAAATGTTTTGACACCCATTTGAACTGTTTTCTTATGACAACTTAGAATGAAGAATAGGAAATATATCATAGGCATTGAGAACATGGAAATAGATATGAATGTAAATATACTCTGTAAATACTTTAGTAGGATATTAAAGAGACAGTGCAAAAAGAAAATGCGCAGCCAAATTTGAAATAGTAAGAAATTTACATATAGACAATATAAACACAGCAATATATTTGTATATGTATTTTTAATATTGTTTAATGCACTTTTTTACTACTGAGGCATTACAGGCGGTGAACAGTGTGATACATGAGATGAAATCATGAATTGTGAAAATATTTTTTTTTAAAGGAAGGAAGTGTTTCAGGTCTAAATTTAGGATACCTCTTAGCCATTTGCCATTTATGAGGACTGAAGAAAACCTGAAAACTTTTTCAGTCAGGGAGAACGGTCCTGGCGGGAACCGAACCCCAGATCTATTTCCGAAAATATACCAATATATTCTTGAATTAATATATATATATTCTGAAAACTAATTCCTGTTACTTAGTAATATTTCTTTATTGCGAAAATGTAAAAGGCGTATTTGAACTAACCAGAGAAAGCATATACAAAGAAAAAATCAAGAAAATTAACACGGGAGGCCGAGATCGTTAAGGAATGGACTCATGAGTGGGAAGTTTGGGGTTCGATTCCTGCCAGGACAGTTCTACCTGACTTCCAGGTTTTTCAGTCCTTATAAATGGAAAATGCTCGGTATTCTAAACTTAGGCCTGGAACATTTCCTTCGTCAAAAATACCCTTTCTCAGTTCATTATTTCATCTCGTGTATCATCAGTGTCCACGCCTGTACTGTCTCAATAGTTAAAACGGGCGTTAAATTTGTTCAAAAGAACAAGAAAAAAAAAACAGAAGACGTCTTTTAAAATCCTCAACCGATATATTTCTGAGTGTAACCACTTTAATAACACAGGATGCGCAATAATAATTGGATGATACTTTTACCAGTACTGAGCAGCATGCATGATATTGCCAGATTTTTAAGGAGAAATATTTGCAGCTTCATATTGAAAACCCTAGAGCCACTGCCATCTCGCGGGGAAAAAATTGTGAAAACTTGTTCCGGATAAAGGTAGGTGATTCATTCAACCAATCATTTTCAGTGGTGAGGAGACATTGTCTTTATTCTGACAGAACAATAGTCAAATGATTGGATGTGGATATCCCAGAATCATCACTCTGTCATCGAGATGGGTCGTGACAGTCCCAAAGCGAAGGCGGACACTTGTCAATAGATATGTACACCTGAACATGCTGGAAAACTGCTTAATGCTACAACTCGCAAATAGGGAGGAAGAGAATTCCATTTATTTGCGTTAACGAAAGCAGAATATTAATAGTAAACATCTGGATGTTATCAGTACATTCCTCTAACTAGCCATCTCTCCAGCTCCTAGCAATACATGGTATAAGTCAAGGAAAGAGGATGAACAAATACGAAGTTCAGTGGTGTACTTTTGCCATTGCTAGTGTCGAGTGTGAAGCTGCTAGTCTTGAATAAAGGACATTTATTTTACACCAATCTTTTCTCCTTTTCTTTCAATTCATCCTTCTAAAGGTCCAACAATGTTGCACAATAAATTTAAGTTAGTGTTTTAAAGTAGTTACCAGTATTATTCCTTAAAAATCCAAATAAATAAATAAATAAATAAATAAATAAAACAGTAAGGTGCACTTGGCGCACTTTCATCAATCGTTCACCGCTTTGGCTGCAGTATACAGTTGATAAAAGTTTCGTCCACGGTCACAAACAGGTGCACATAAAACATTGGAATGTCCTCTCGTGTGCTTTTGGAAGTAAACATTTGCGGCACTCATATAACTGTTTCATATGCTATATTTTGTGCACTAGTTCAGTTGAGATGTCTACAGTCTCGAGATACCTTGCACACTTTCGCTACGGCCTTATTTACACTCGCTTATCCAAAAATAGTGTTCAATGCTATCTCCCCATTAGCTCTCCGCTTTGATCTGCGCTGAAACACCAAGTGTTTATTCTCTCGTTTCCTTCACACGTTTTCAAGATTCAGATTGCCGTCAACGGTTAAGTACGCGCCGCATCTATCACAGACTGATATAACACTAAGAAATGTCCTGCAACAGAAAGAATAAATATGGGAAGACAGCTATTAAAATGCGCGTGTTTCAATATGTTGGATAAAAGCCTGTTTAGAAGTACAGGTAATATCAGCCTTTAAAAAAGGAGAACTAATAAAACAGTTAATTTTAGAGCAAAAATGACAATGAATATAAGTTTTGTGCAGCAATAATTAATAATAGGTTACACAAAATTACAGCGACTTTATCGCTAGAAGAACATTGGATTTAGACCTGGCCGTTCCTTCTCAGAGCATATTAATTTTGTAATAATGAGGTTATATAAACTACATATTCAATATTTATAGATTTTATAAAGGCCGTTGACTACGTTATATGAGAGAAATTATAGGACACAACGTACAGTGCGATCAGCTTTGTTTTCCCCGGAGTGTTTTACCTATGAGCGAGTGCGCCGCTCATTAGCCGGCCAGCCAGGTCTCAGCGATTAGCGGCAGGGTAAAACACTAAAGCCAACCAACCATACAACACAAACAAATTTAAGCGGCATATTACTTACCAAATTACCAAATGAGGCGTTGAAACTACCCGCCTTCATTCTCCACACCTTTTTTTGGCATCTCTTTAGGAAATTTTTAAACACCCTCGGTAGTTCATTTTGACAATTCCAAACAATTTCCTGACGAATATTATCCTTGAGTTCTTGTACGACGTAGGGGTTCTCTCGTACACGGCATTTTTAATTACTCCAGATATATTAATCGCAGGCAGTTAAATCGGAGGACGGATGGGGCCACACTTCCCTACTAATAACTCTGTCTTGTGGGAACACATTGCTAATTGCTATCATGTAATTAAGTGTGTGCAGTGGTAGAGTCCGGTTGAAAAAATGCACCATCACACAATATATCGGTTAATTCTTTGAAAAATAAAATGGATCAGCATGGTATTCACATAAGTAACAGAATAAACTGTATGCCAAAAAAAGTCCCATTATTCTTTCACCACTAAGTTAACACACATGAATCGTACATAAAGACAAGATGTACCGTTATAAACACACTAGGTGTAATACACTTTAAGTATACTGTTGAATTAAAAAACGAACAACACAACACGCGCCCGGGAATGGCTGCGTTACGACTGCGGCAGGCAGAAAGGTCAACAAACATGCAAACAAGCTCAAGGAGCAAGACGAGGGTGTTATCACCGGTTTAATTTAACATGCTATGTACATGTAAAACACTGACAAGAAAGTATGCACACAATACACACATGGGGACCTGTATACTGTGAAGAAGGATACTTAGCTATCCGAAATATCGTGTGCCTATTTTCCTTGTTACTGGTTTTACGTGTACTTTTAACGTACCTTACATATACTACCATTAAGAACGCCCTCCTCCTTTTTGTATTTCCTGATTTACTCTGCGTATGGGGGGGGGGAGCGAAGGTTTTGTATAGGGTAGACTGGAACACGGAGTGTTGAAATTAATGGAAAATCTAATTTATATTAAAAATACCACGAAAACAGCTATTTAAAATTGCGGACATCTATATTTAGGATTTTTACGCCCTAAAATACCATTGACCCTGGCGGGTTTGAGCCCTAGACCTTGGATCTACAGGGAAACTATGGTTACACTAAACCATCAGGACCGACTTCAGCAAGAATAAGAAAAGATGGTTTATAGGGATGACATGAGTTATGCTTATGACAAAGGTAATAGGAATTACTGGCAGTCTTTGATGCTTCTTAAAAAGTGAATAATGTTTTTTGTAATGATATATGGTATGTCTTTTTGTTTTTGCGTTGCGTATACACACATTTTTTGTTATTTTTGCTACTGCTGCTACTAGCACACCGTTAAGATTAAATAAAATGTTTACACACATGTAAATTATTTTTGCGCATTACCCGAGTTGTAATTTACTGAGCCAGTAAAAACAGAAGGGTAGAGAGAGCAAAGCTGAGTAATACAGTGCTTTCAAATGGACATTCAGCATGAACATCGACGAAGCACATGCTGCTAACTGTTCCTCTGACCTTCAGTTGGAGCGTTGTCTTTGTACTCTTCGAAGTTTGATGGGTAAATTTCTCTGCTAAGACGATGAATAATAAAACATTAATAGTGCGGGATTAATTTTGTGCATTCTATAATATAATTATCATTAAGATGGATACTTAAAAGTAATTTAGTTCCAAGAGAGCAGTGACTGCGGAAGAAAAATAGCCACAAGAGCTAAAGCCGATGCCTCTCTCTTCAAGAGAAGCAAGATGAATTTCTGTTGGAATGAAGTATATATGAAGGCCGGAAAATTAAAAACCTTCCCCAAGTACATTTATTAGACAAGAATATGTCTAATTATGTTAATCCTTTGATCCCCTGCAAAGGGATGATTAACAATGCATAAATTAAATTCCGAAAAAAAGGACTGTTTATCAGTAGCAACTTGTCGGCCGCCATGTTTCAAACAAAGTGACGAAATCCATGGAATATTTTGGGATTCAAGCATTGGATTGGCCATGTAAATTCTGTGGTATGAACTTCGAGGAAGACATAAAAATAATAAATTTGCTTAATACACACTTCCCTGCACAAAGGCGTACAACGGTCATTTTCTACAATCAGCCAACTAGTGTAGGATACTGCACTGCGCCGCTCCTCTGTATAGCCGGAGGCTATTGCATAACTGGAAGATTTACATAGTGACAGCAAGCACAGATTTGGAGAAGGGAAAACTACCTGCTGGGCGTATCGGAAGGTGTGGTAATGTAATAAAACACATTTGCTTTACCTTTCAAGCACGTCCATATGCTTAACGTTGTACCTATCAGCTAGCCAACATTAGGAGTACTCCTGACAGAGCACCATGCAGTGATAATAAAACAATGAAATTGAGTAATAATAATTGCAGCGAGAACAAAGATCATCCTCTCGGATCATCGCGTGCTACATTCCTATTCACGACGGAGCTACTACGCACTACGGCTGCTGCACATTTCTGCCTGAACGCCCATTTATAGAAAAAAAAAGCGTAGGTGTTTCGTGATGTTTGAAGCAATAAATGTGAATTTATAGGGGCATTATTTCAAATATTGGATGAATTGCCTTTATAATTTAAATTTTTGAAAAAAAAAATACTACAGCAAAAGGAAGGTAATTTTCATGCAATACTTTCTCAAAAATATATTCAGTTTACAATGGAATTTTTATGTGTATGATTTTTAAGATTTTCGATTAGACCGTTATTAGGAAAGTAGATTTAAATGCATATCATAGAAAAAATATAATACTGGGTATTTTATTTTACTTATTTTACTTTCAATATTAATTTATTTCTCTGCTAGGCGCATATTAAATTCTACTTTTATAAAAATTTTATTCCATAATGAGTATCTTAATAACACATATAACAAATAAGTTATCACTGCAGTTTCTTGGAAAACAATACATGAATATGAAATGTGATTCTTTGTGAACGTGCGCTAAGCTAAGATTTGAAATCAGAGTCGGGTAGGAAAATGTCGAGAAGACGGCAGAGAATTCAACCATGGATCTTTGGCTTACTATTCCGATGCTCTTACCATCTGAGCTACCATGCCCTGCCTGACCATAGCCGCAATAATCCCTTATCACGTCATATATCCTGGTGAGCTCTAGTTCTCTAGTTACAGAGCTTTTATTCTAAGAGGTAACTTGAAACCTTCGTGTACTTATAAGCAGGACTTCATAGTTAATCACGTCATTAAGGCTAATTTATATTAAATGTGATTTGTTTAACGCATGCCATACGTAAGGCAAAGGTTTGGAATCAGAGTTGGAAAAATTTAAGGTCACCACTAGGATTCAACCACAGTCTTCTGCTTACCGTGCCGATGCTCTTACTATATTAGCAATCGTGTTATGATTATGTGAAAAATGTTTTTTTCCCCTTCAAAAGTTATCCTCACAAGTTTTATGTGTCTATATATCATTACAAAATGCCCACACATTATAACACACAGTTAAAATAAGCAAAAAATCCTTCTAATAGTTTATGAAATTTTCAAAGTGTAATACTAATATAAAATACGGCTACAATGAGTATACGAGTATCTGCCCTCTAATACATTATTTGTGATTGTCCACTTTAATTATAAATGCTTAGACATTATAACGGATGTATGTTAAGTTATACATTTTTAACTCGTCTAGAATGACGCCTTATACCAAATAACAAAGCACCCACACCTAGACATATTTAGCATTCTCCCTGCATTAACTAATTACTGGAACGAATTGTACACACGCAACTGATAGATTACATTAACGTGTATTGCATTCTTGACAAACATAAATCTGGTTGCACAGCAGCACACCGCCATGGCATTACTGAAAGTGACAGAGGGCATCGGTGCAGCCAGCGACAAGCAAAAACTGATTACCAGACTTCAGTAAAGCTTCTGACACTGTCGACCATGAATTCCTACTGTGCAAACTTAAAAACTGTAATCTTTTCCACCTTAGTGAGCGTCAGTCATGTGTATTAACTGATGGTTGTTTTTCCTCCTGGCGCTTCATTAAGGCGGGCGGGGGTTTCCCAGGGTTCAGTACTCGAACTACTGCTTTTTATGTTGTACATCAACAACGTTGCTCAAGAGATTAAACACTCCAATTACAACCTATACGCTGACTTTCACACCGCCCCTCGTTCTGCCCATGACGCTGTGTCTTTGGCAAAACGAAGTTCTAACCTCCAATTCCCTTTGGACACAAAAATTTGGACTAAAACTGAACCCACTTAAATAACAGGTTATAGTCGTGGGACATAAAGGTGCACAAGTAAAATAAACTTAAACGCCCATCAAGATAAACATCAATGTGATTGATTATATTAGCAAGGCAAAAAACTGTAGGTGTTTATATACTCAGATATAGAATGCCACGCACGCAATAAAATATTTTCTTTGATTCACACTTTATAACATATAGCAAAAGATCTGCCCCTCAATCTCAAAAAGAACCTCATTCAAGATTCTCACTTTGATTATTGTGATGTCTTGTACTTTAATCTGAATGGGCAGATCGACAGATTACAACGCGTTCATAATTTCGTCAACACTAGTAAATTTGATCATTTGACACATCTACGCAATCAAGTGTCATGGCTACCTGTAAAAGAACGTAGGACTTCCCATTACGCTCCTGTTCAAAATGCTCTGTACCTCCATCCCTGAGTATATCTCGCTTCGTAAACCTGTCCCTACTTTGAACCAGGAATATGACACCTCAACCCTCATTCAGCGTGTCAGTTTCCAGAATCTGGAACTGCCTTCCTCCTGAAGTCAGAGATTGTTGGACAACAAAGCAATTTAAACGATAATTAAATTGTCATCTCAACTCTAGGAATTCGCAACAGTCTCTCGCTTCTGTTTCTTCTTCTTATTCCTCCCCCTTGTTCTGGAGAAAAATTATTGAAGAATAAGTGGAATTTCCATTATTTTTATCAACTTCTTATATAACATTTACATGAAGTATACATCTTTAGTTTAGATTTTTGTGTAGTTTATATATCTTTGTTTTTGCACTCAGTATTTTTGCTGTTTTTTTTTTTTCGCCTGGTAAAATGGAAGAGAAGGCCCCTTGGCCGTTTTCTTGCCAGGGTAAATAAATGAATGAATAAATAACTAAATTTATTTTGTACAACCAACAAAATGCGGAGAAGTCATTCTTTTTAAAACTCAGCCCAATGTTTGTGCTTCATTGTGTGCATATTGCTAGCGGCTAAGGAGCATATTGTTATTGACCGAGTTGTTTAGACCGAGGGGGAAAAATCTTTGGAGACTATAAATCATTCTACAGTTGTAAGAATTGAAGGAGCCTTCAAGGAAGTAAATAATACAATGAGAGTTCTGTCGTCGCAGAAGAACAAAGGAACGGCCTTCCTACGTTTTTAAGATTTTGCAAATCACCTGGTTAAATCTGAACTCCAAAATGGTGAAGAGAAATCCTAATTGGGAGGAAGAGATAAAACACTGGATAGAAATCAACTTGTTGCCTGTAGAAGCAGAGAAGGAAGGGGGGTTGGAGTACTGTCCATCACTTCGTGTGAAATGGAGAGCAACTTTTCGCAACAAAGCATTATCCTCTTGTACGACGAACATAAATTTTCATGACAGCATTTGAAGGAATATTTACTAAACAATTCTCACAAGGAATTAAACAAATGAAAGAAAAAGAAAAAATAAAAATTACCCTTAAGTGACAATGAAATTTAAAGGATATGTTCTAAAAACTAAAAAAGTGCTAACATTTAGTATACGCAATTTTTGACTCTGCTATGTTCTACTAATATTATGAAAATAAATAAATATTAAATCATTCTAAAGCTACATTAGTTCCTATACCTTCAATTTGCAGCAGGTTCGCTTTTTGGAACCTTTGTTCTTTCTGTTATATCTTATAATGATTTACAAAAATGCACGACAAGCAACCTAATATTCCATGCTCAGATGTCTCCATAGTTTGCTGCAGTAAATCCTTGGTCCAGTTAGAAATTACTATTACATCATCTTTAAAAGCAATATCTGATTATCAGTAGGTCATAAATTTTAGGTTAATCCGTATAAAAGCAAGCTAACAGTTTACTTATATGATCATTGTATAAATAACAAATATGATATTTTAATTGTTAACTAATACAAAATTTGAAGAGGTAGATTACCACAATTTTTAGCAATATATGTATACTTTAATTTGTTCTGCATTCACGTTTTGACTTTAAATGTAAAAGGATTAGCTGCCGTACATTATTTAAGGCATCTAACCATCACTTTGACCATCAAGTTCTCAAAAATGTGTAATACGGAATCCTATGAGGTGTTATGGCATTACGTTTAACATTAACTGAATATTAGAGAGGCGTTAGAGGTACATATATGAGTTAAAAGTCCTGTAGAGATATTTTAAAATTAATTTATTTACGGAATTACACTAATTGCAATATTAATATAATTTTACCTTTATAATACAAGAAAGAAGGAAAATTATCACAAAATAAAGTTATATTTGAAATCAACGGGAAACCCTAAAAATTATACAATTAATATTCTTTAATACGTTACTTTTGTATGTAAAAGGTGTAAAGGTATCTTTAGGCCGGCAGTTGAGTTTATACCTATCAAATAGTTGAGTGGAACACATGATATTTTTAATAAAAATCTCATTGTCGGTTAAGAACCCACAAGTTATATTATTTTACCACGGTTTCAATTTAGAGATTTGAAGACCTTACATACTGGACCCAAATTCTTCAGTTATTATGAGATAAACTTGAATGACCTATAGAAACTTTGCAGTGATTTTTGCATCTTTTGCCTAACAGTTCCTACTTTTCAACTACTGTTCATGAAGCGTCAGTGAATTTTGAAACAGTGCTTCAATTTCCTTACTGATTTTCAGCATTCACGAATGTACTCGTGGCGGGCATTTAATGTGCTTTAGCTGGGCTGGAATCGTAATTTACATCCCCCCATCCTGAACTTCTTGCAGTTCCCTTAAGCTCTTAATCCCATTCAGATGAGAACATTAAATGCGCACCAAACCTCTCGTTTTACCCATTTGACTACTGACACAGATTAGATCCAAGTGGAGATGCAGTGGCATTTGTGTTAAGAGTCCGAATTTTCTCTAGTTTCTCCAGTTTTCTGGTTTTCTTTCTCATATCATTCATACTCTTACTTCATTCAAAATCTTCTGGTTGACACTCCTGCCAGACTCGGAATTCCCTTCATAAAGATCCAAGCAGAATGAACCGCTTATTAATATACAAAATACCGGACATCCTTAAAATAGCCTACAGCTATAGTTCCGGTAAATAGGATGATGCAACAATGATCAAAATATTGAAACCACACAAATTCAAATAACTATACTTTTTTTTTATTTTTTATGTTTTAAACCTGAAAGTATATAGGCAAGTTCATAATGCAATAACATGTTTACCTAATTTTAAAGTCATAATTTTATATTTCATATATGTTAAGTGTAAACTAGGCACTGATAACTGCTTTTTTGATCTAGCATAGCGGAGAGCATCTTTGTATCCGTCAGTCTGTTCCTCCCTTCTGTCGCCTGGCACGCATAATTCAAGTCCTCTCCTTATAACAGATTAAGGAAACTACTCCCCGTCACTAAATATCTAACCACACATCCCATTTCAAACAACTGAAAACAATAAGTCTAATCCACGGTAGCCAAAGTTCGATAATTCAGTTTTAAATTTTAATACTACCATTATATTAAAAAACCAAACAAAAAAAAACACTCAAAATCCACCATTAGATAAAACTTTGGGTCGGTGAGGTTTATTACCGTGGGCTGATCAAGTCGCACGATTGCAACCATTACCGCTAATAGTGATTAACGGAGGGACATGGGAGAGGTTTCCTATGAGGGATCCTTCATATCAAAAGTCGCAGTGCTTAGGACTGTCCTCACTTGCCAACTAACACGCTACAGATGATCACTGTTTGTATATGAACACTCTTTCCTTAACCCGTTGGTTAAAAGAATTTAAAATGGGACGGCAATCTCTAAAAGACGGGGACAGGAGCGAGAAGCCAATAATAATGGCAGAAGAAAATCTTTCACATGTACAACAAATGATCAGAGAAGATGCAAAGACTTCAAAATGTGTGTTCAAGCTGATGCCTAAAATTCTGCAAGGTAGAATGAAATCAAGAAATGCTTCAAATACTCAACAATAGAGAATAGAGTTAACGGAAGATGAAACTTGAATCTGTGATACTTCTTAAGCTTTCACGACCGGTATTATAATTAAAATTGTTCAAGTTTTCATGCTGTTTTGGTTTAATATGCTTTCATAGCTTTCACTAACTACTGCGGTTAGCATCATCAGTCCGGAAGATTTTAACCTTTTAATTTAATCTACGAGTTACATTCTGAAACCAAACGCCAGTCTTCCCTGATGACCATCACCCGTGAAAGTCAAAAGGAAAGAGTGTACTAGAAATAAAATAACAGCTACTTTCCTTTGAACAACATTACCTACTACAAACGAAGTCTGCCTTCCCAAGGTGTTTAACAAAATCCAAGAACCGGACTACAGGTCATTTTGTTGCACCATAACAATGCTTTTGCTCACACCGCCAGAGAGCACTGCTGAAGCACCATATGCTTTCCTGCATTTCTTTACCGTCAACAGGCATCTTCGGGTTCAGCGATTCTCCAGCTCTTAAAAAATTGTCAGTCTACGAAGAAGAAATGGCTGAAGTGCCCAAAAACGAGTGGCCTGCATTGCAGTAGTGTGCTCAAGAAGAACACGTTGAACAGCTCTGACTTATTATCTTAAAACTTATCTAGTCACCCTTATATAAGTCAAATAGACACATGTCTTGCTAGAAGTTCATTTCAAAAGCATATGTACTTACATCTGGGCTGTCCATGTGGAAATGTTCCTCAGGAACTGAGTTGCTTTTCTGGCCCTCCAGCTTGATTCTCTTCCTGCACAAACAACATTGCCATTAGCACAGTATTACATCCTACTTCCATAAACACCGGTACTTCACAATTTAACTCTACATATATACGTCATGAGGAAAAACCAACAAGAAGTAAAACCGGTATTTTAAAGCTTTATCTATAAGAGAATGATTTATGCCATTGTAACCGATATATATTATCAAAGACATTGATGACTTATGCTTCAGATCCTATAAACAGAAAAACAAACAGAAATAAGCGTAATTATTTTAAAGAATGTATAAGAAAATATTGACGAGTACAGTTGTTGAAATTATTTATTAAGAGTTGAAAAAAAATGGTTTTAACTGTTTCTACCCCAAAATCATAAAGTATAACCAATTACAAAAGAGATGCAAAATTCATTCATAGCAAACGCATAACATATAAAACACTGTTTTAACATTAATGGTTTCTTAATCAAAAAGATACTAACACTATACATTTGAAGAACTGAGAATAATCTTTACGGCCATAACCATTTTTGCTTAACTCTACACAAGATTTCCACAAGCGTGAAAGTCATCTATAAATATTTTCTTGTATGCTACTCACCCTAACCTCAAGCCATTTTATTCTAATTAACTAATTTTCTTCATTCTATTGTCTTTTTATATTTCTCCATCTTATCTACAAATTCTAAGCCTTGACCCTTCCTTTGCACTTATTCAATTTTTTTATCATGTGAAAGTTTTACCTCGCCATGAAACAAACTGGTTTTCTCTCGAGAGCATTTTCGTACGATGATTTTTTATGAAAATCGCGGCTGCGCTCGGAAAAATGCATGGAAAAGTTCAGACTTGTTTTTAATCTTTATTTTTTTTATTATTATTTATTTTTTTGGATCTTGCTCCTTTACATGCAAGAGTCAATAACTTGTTTGTAGAGTTTAGACGAAGAAGGGCAGATTTGGAAGGTTTGGAGCTCATGGGGCGTCAAGCAACAGTAGTAAGATCGTAGAGAAGCCATAGTGATAGCCATAGAGGCCTATCCGAGAGTGAGGAGTCCCTAAACATTCAACCGACGTATTTATCACATCTTCGGGTGATGAAGCTGTATTGTTGATTATCCTACAACCTCACTGAAGAACAAAAGGCAGTAAGAGTGGAATGGTATCAGGAAATGGTTCGACGTTTCGACGATGGTAGTTTCCGATGAGTCCACAAAATCTTCACAGGTGACTAAAGGTGGAATCATAGAGGTGGTTGGCGATCTGGGTCTTCCCAAATGATCAGTGCAGGCCGGAAGATAGTTTTCAGCAAGTAGTCATGTAGCAACGATTCCACTTTAGGAGCAAAATGACATCACTGCCAACTGGTTCGCCACAGTTTGCCTCCCCATTGTCTTCAGCCACTAACAGAAAGAAAACCGAAGTTTGTTGCTTCACTCGATAAAGCTCCTGCGCACATTTTATAAGTATATGAATAAAGTACTGATCTATATGTGCTGTTCATACAAATCTGTCAAGAGTCTTTTGAGCGATGCTTATGAAACCGAAAAGTAACAATTTTTAAAATCTTGAGAGAAATTTTTGGTTCATATGCAATGCAAAATATTTAATTTAGAAGCAAAGTTTTTTAAAAAAAAATATGGAACTGGTTATTATGTATCTGGAATGAAGTCAATAACACACAATCCAGAATTTGCTAATGTTACTAAACAGCTTTGTTTCTTCTTAATAGAGTTTCAGTAAATAATTACACAATGTGCACAGGTTTACATACAGATGTATCACTCTTTAACCCAACTGGCCTTATTGCTAAACCGCATGAACCTTTTTAAGATTACAGATTCGCACGTGACGGAATATTTATTAAGATCTGCAAGGTAGTGCTCTCCTTCCATAAAACCCAGAGGATGTCATTTGCGTAGGAAAGTGCACGTCTTATAATGCACAGGCGCACTGTTTCGCCCACTTCCCCAGCCCACTAGCAGGAGACGATCCTCCTAATAGAGTAAAACGAGCTTTCCATCGCTTGGAGTGTGGGATGAATAATGACTTCGTATTTGGATGAAAATCTTCCACCTCTTGAAAGTTGTCTCTTTGATTCAACAATGTTATCTACACATAAAATAGTAAGAGAGATCTAGCTTGAAATTCAACAGCAATTATTTTTACTATTGCCATTATAAACACATTTATTACACAAGAACGCGCACACAGACTTATCTCCTGCCTTTTAAGAAGAAGGGTTCGAAATATTGTGCTATTTGTGTGAATATATCAGCGCTTTTCCAGTTCCGGAGAATTATACGGCTATTCTGCAACATCATTGTGTATACAGATGAATAGTTTTGCACTTATAGTAAAAAGATCTAGTAGATTGAACGAACAATTGCAGAGTAACTGAGGAGTGCAATATTAAAGTGTGTCGGTTTAAGAAGCTTAAAATATTTTAAGCATTTCATGTATTTATAACTCCCGGCAAAGTGCAAGCAATCTTTATGGAATAAAATACGTATTTCCTTTTCGCTTCCTTCCTTCCTTCCTTTCTTTCTTTCTTTCTTTCTTTCTTTCTTTCTTTCTTTCTTCCTTCCTTTTCTATTTAAGACAGTCAAAAATATAATAGAAAGATATTGTATAGTATTCTTTCTATTCTAATTCTAATTGCTCTAGTTGGTAGTGAAAAAAAAACGTAAAAGCAATGTGAAATTTATCCAAGCTTGCTGTTTAGTAAATATTATATTAAACGACAAAAATGTATATTTCTGCAATGTATTTGTTTTTGTGAATAATATTCTTACTTAAAGGCATTTTCACTTTATAAGCAGTTGACCAATACTCCTACTGGCGTCATGGATTTTCCAAGAAATTGGTATTGAAATCGAAAAGGTTGATAAATTTTATTTATTTCGTGTATAATGCTTTAACATTTGAAATATCTAACTTAATTCTGAGCATGCATATTTTAATGAATTAAATGTAATTTAATTCCTATAACGGACCAGTAAAGGTAACATCAAAATTCCACTTACTAGCTTTTCTTAAAACGTTTTCGTTATGCTGCAGTTGTATTTCAGAAATGTAAATGTCCATTTTACTGCAAGATCAGTAATAATCAAAAACACTTCCTTTATACAAAGAATACTTTTTTTTCAAAATTCTACGAAATCGCAATATTTTGTTTTGCACTATTTTATAATTAAAGTTCTTATTTTGCGAATAGAAACTAAAAATGTTGTATTAAAATAGAAAAGATTTACTGAAAAAGCTCCAAACACAACGAATTTCGATGCTTTTAAAGTACTGCTAGATTGCGCCATTCCCCAATATCTTCTAATTTTAATAGTCTATGACTACGTTTTACAAATCATTATTTTTGGCAAGATATGATTTTTAAATTTAACTATGTTCAAATTAATCAGATTTCAACATGATTCATAAAAGTTTTCTATATATTATATTTTCTCATCCTTTGAATGAATTAATGGTGTTTAACGTCAGTTTTTGCTGGCACCACAGGCGATCTCATCCTTTCAGAAACACCGGTGAAGAAAAAGCAAGCAAAAAATACAGAAGAGTAAGCTGGAGACGCCACAGCTAAGAGAAATTTTGGTATATGTGGTTGACATACAAGAGGCTTTCAGAGAGTTTTTAACCAGCAGTTGGATGAAATGGGACATGCAGAACTTCGCTCTTTACAAAGTTGTAAACTACCACTAGGGTAACGCAAAAGTAATTAATTTTAATGATGGACGGGCGCAAGATGAGAGTGGAAAGGGATACGAAAATATCGGCACACGCGCATCCCTACAGTCCATCGGAAATTAGTTTCAAACAATACATTCGCTCAGAGTTACTGCACACTCTACCTGTAGTGTTAACGAAATAACGACCTCTCGCCAGAGCATGCCTCTGTTTTTACAAGCTAAAACATTCCTGTTCTAGTTCAGTTTCTTTAAATGTCTACTTGTCCCACGTTCTACGTAGATATTACTTTTTTCTAAAATAAGTATATAAAGAGCATTCTCATCTAAGTGGCCACCACAACTTCAATCAGTATATTGCAATCAACATTTTATAAACTATTCATTATTAATTATTCAAGGATGATAGTTTCCCAACTTGAAACCGAGTAATAAATTGTTTTTTGCAATGCTTTTGCAACGCAGTACGTGAGCACAATAAATATGTGCTCTTCCAATCTGTACCGGCTCATGCTGCGCGTACTATATAGCTCATTACATACAGCACAGTTGAATGCGTCACACTACAGTCGCAGACTACAATAGCTCTGCCATTCATATTCTTGCGTATGGTAAGGTACATTGAGCTTAAATGTCGATGAATTATGTTCAACAGTTTGAAAATTATAAGGGGAAATCAGAGGGGGAAGGGATTTAACTATCCGACACACTTAGATAATAATTCGAAGCTTTGTCAATTTACAATCTGGCGGTAAAAATGCAGTACCAAATATTATACATTTTAAATTACTATTGATGTTTGCCTACATTCCTCTTTTGTGTGTGTGTGTGTGTTTTTGTCATAATATCCTATATTATTAAGGCCCGGACTCGTGAGCGGGAAGCTTTGGGTTCGATTTTCACCAGGACCGTCCTGCCTCACTGGGGTTTTCTGTTGGAGCGCTTCCTTCCTTAAAAATAATCATTTCCCAATTTATATTTCATCCGATATATCACCAGTGTCCACCATCTGTTATACCTCAAAAGTTAAAACTTAAACACTATTTAAAAAAATCATAATTCTCTCGTTTTCATTTAAAAACTACGTTTTTATGTTTATTTTAAGATTTACTTCACAACATAAGGACCAGTTAAATGGACCAACAAACAATTATGTTACCATATAGCACATGCGTCCATAAAACGAAATGTTGCATAACGATACAAAATAAACTTTCAATTTTTATAAATTGGTTAAATAATCATTTAATTTCAATTTTATTACTAATTTTGCTATACGTTGGAAAATACAGTGATTTTATTTAGTTTTGCTTTTATCTATTATACATTACGGCTAGTTCTTTAGTTTCTACATTTAATTCCAATGCTTATAAAATATAACTAAATTGTGCGATTCCAGTTTTTTCCCCCCCATTTTACAAAGCAAATACTATTTAATATTTATACATTAGAGACGTAGTTTATTCTAAGCATTCGCAGTACGAGATAATATGTCAAAATGTGTATAATCTTACAGGAACCAGTTCCATACATTCGTGCAGAATGGAAGATAATCTTCCTGTGGTAATACTAGTCACGCAATACTGCAGCTTGCGCATGCATGGGTTAATGAACAATTGCCGGTCGTATACGTGAAGTAACTCAAATACCAGTTTTCGCATAAGCACTGTTACAACCTTTTGGAAGGAAAAAAAAAAAACACAAACATCCTTCGTTGCGCTTGGATGGGGAGATTAAGAAAACTGTGTTGCCGTGATATCCCTTCATAGGGTTGGAAAATCACCAAGCGGGGTTTATCAGATCCTTAAGAAGCTCAAAATCATTAGGATGATGTGTAGTTGATGACCGATTGGAAGCCACTCTCTGTAAGGACTGTAGCTGTTACAAAAGCAGTGGCTACCCATAGCCCCTAAGATCAATATTTCCAGAAGATACATGTAAAATTTGCTCAGGTAGGACATTGGACTGAGGGTTTTTCGTCTCAGCACTGGGAAGAAGATGAGATACAAACGATTGCCACAGCGTTACGCTAACTACGGCCACGAGACAGTCAGTATTCAATATTGAAGAAAGCTACAGTCGTCAAAATGACAGCGCATACATCAACATCACGAGAAGCTTGTGAGATGGTCCCAAAGCTCAAGAAAAGCCACCATTTTGTCCCAGTAATGGTTTGGTAGAGTGTGGGCTAAGATGTCATCATCAAATTCCATTATCTGCCAAAAAGGATAGAAAACCGCCAAAATGTACACAACCACACCGCTGGAACCTGTGAAGAACCTGAACGTGAGTATTCAAGCACAAGTCCTGAAGCTCCAGTCTACAAGGCGTCCCACTCACTTAGTTTGAGAGAAATGTCCCAGATTTTATTAGTGCTCAAGATTTGACACGTGGCAGTAACGCCTGAGACCTCTGGGATTCAAACTGTGATCATGCTTGACAGTGTAGTCTGCAAGAAAAGGCATCTAATACAGACCTTGGAGTTAGCAGTGGCAGATTTCGCCAATGGAAGTAGTACGTGTTACTAAAGATGGATGGGCCAGGGAGACTTCAGCCATGTGTGAGGGTAAAAATGGGTCATTTTCAGAAATGGTTGATGGAGAGAAACAAGTTATTAAAAGCAGATGAAAATATAATAAAATGTATTGTAGTTACTTATCTAAAACAACGTAACCGTATTTATGGCAAGATTAGGTACATTAAAGGAACTGTGAAACGAAAAGGAGGAAGAGGGGAAGGTGCTAAGATAACAGGTCACTAATCTGCTTACGGAATACACAAGTCATTCCGAAATTTCCAAAATGTTCTAAAAAGAAAAAAAAAAGTATTTCAACTTCAATATATGTACTTTAATAAAAAGATGTACTGTCATTCAAGAGCATTCGAAGTTCTATGTTGGCTACCAGGGGCATTCTATAAGTTCTCGACCTGACACAGAAAATACAAGATTTAAGAGAATTTTTCACCTTGAAAATCAATATTTTTTTAATACCCTCAGTAAAATAAGTTTTGTCCAACTGTGGGGGAAAAAAAAGTCTGTCTTAACTTCAATCTCATCACTTGATGTGCATCTTCGTCCTCCAGCTATTTCTTCAAGTGTGGGAACAAAAAGTAATCGCTGAGAGCTGAATCTGGCGGATGTGGAAACACTTGAAAGCGAAGGTCATACAGTTCTGCAGCAACAATCTCAGAACTGTGTGAAGGCGCATTATCGTGATGAAAGAGAACTTAGCCTTACAGCATGCTTCAGTTGTTTCAGCAGTGAAGTTAAATACTCCCCGATGATGGTTCTACCCTTCTGGAGGTAGTCCATGAGCACCACACCACGAGAATCCCAGAAAATCGTAACCAGAACTTTTCCGTGCAGATGGAACAATTTTTTGGTTTCTTTGGTGCACTTTCACCTGTTGCCACCCACTGTTGGAACTGATCCTTCCTCTCTAGCGGTACTGATGAATTCATGTTTTATCTGTTGATATGAAACTCACTATAATTTCGTTTAAACAAGTCTAAACACTATTGGGAAATGTTCATTCCAAAAAGTTTTAGGTCCATTATTAACAAACACGGCACACTCGAGCGAAAAGTTTTCTCATACCCAAAACGCCGTGTAAAATGTAGTGGACATTGTGGAGTTGACTGCAATGTCATCTAACTCGCGTACTTTCAATCGGCAATCATTGAGCATGGTATTATGAATTCTAGTCACATCAAGCTTAAATTTAGCAGTTCGCTTTTTAACCGTCGAAAAGAAGGGAGAGAGTTTTTTAATGTGGAACCTAACTCCATTTGTGTTTCTTTTGGGGTTAAACCCTTCAAAACAAAGAACTTTATCACAGCTCGTAGTTCAATTTTATCCATGTTGTAGAAAATGTTCACACAGTTTGTTTACAAGATAGCGCGCTATCTAAAAATCACACTTAAGGACTATCACAGTAATTTGGCCATCTTCACGAAATCTGGACCAGGCCGAGAATTTTTAGGGCACTCCTCGAATGTCAATTTAACTAACATTGTGTACATTTTCTTCAGTGATTAGTTTATGCATGTGATTAGAAATTTAATTACATATTCTACAGTATATTTTTATTTTGATGTAAAATCAAGAAAAAATAATTTAAAAGAATATAAGCGTCTCAATTATTTCCTTTTTAATATATAACTAATAACAGAATTCAAGTGAAATGAAAGCTTGTTTTTTCTTTGACTATTGCTCTTTTCTTTTCTGTTTTGTTCTGTTACTGCATCCATAACCAAAATAAAGTCCCATGTTCTCAGAAGCAATTTCAGCAGGATTGCAAGACCTCTTAAAATAAGTAATATGCTACTTTACTCTAACGCGGCTCGTTTTCACGCACTACTGTATGGCCGTACCCCAGTTAGTTGCCTGGTACGCCATTCAAATGCCTGTAAGCAGTGCACAATTGTAAACATAGCAGTATATTGTGGCAAAAATAAACACATGTAGGTTGTTTACATACGCGTTGAAGAATTTGGGTGAAAGGGAATAATATATATTGTAAATTATGCCGTAGAGATTTTACAGATTTCAAGAATTTTCATCACGAATCCCTGCAATTTTAGACTACGGCATACTAAAAATATCGTTATTTGGTAGAAATAAGGGCTTCAAATACATTGAATTTCCTAAATAAAAATTTTACAGACATTAGTGAAATTATGGTATGCTGAAATATTCCCTTCTACAAGCTTCAAAATTCTATTTTCAAACTCACAAAAAATTGCGCATACACATGAAGATCTTCTCTATCGTGAAATATACTGCTATGGCCGCATTTTCATCGTCCAAACTGCCAGAAAGCGCGGACAGCGATACTGCAAGTTTTGCCAGAAGCTTGGAGATTTCCAATTGGAAATAAAGGGAAAGATTCGGTGATATTACGCGTCTTAACGGTTTCAAAGATGGACGCACATGAGCGAACAGTGATCAAGGTTCCGGAAGGTCATCAATGCAAATGTTCGGGAAGTGCAATCTTTGATTGTTCGCTTCCTAACGAATAGTACAGTATGCACATTTTGGACATGTGCTAAATAATGTTTCAAAGCTAACTCTGCCTTGAAATCATGCAAGATATTTTGTAGTGCGCCAGCAAAGGTCATAAATTCTTGAAAACTGTGCTAATTGTTGATGACTTATGAAGACTTATTGGAGTGAACATTCTGACAGCCGCGACTTCATGCTGAACGCGACTTGGAGTTGCAAGTCATTCCAAAAATACTTTCAGTAATATACGGCCGCGGATTGATGTGGAGTTACGAAGTACCTTCTGCGACTCTCTGGGGGCAGCAAATTTTTCCTGGCCTAAGACTGGAAACATTTTGCATGCTTCTTAAATGCTGCAGCTCTTTCTTTTGCTTTAATGGATCCCCTGTCAGTTATGAGAGCTATAAGATAATTAACAGCGCATAATCTAAAACATATTTTCTATATCGCTATGTAATAGTTTACAAAAGTGTTGGTATTAATATACAAAGAGACAAGTTCAAATAAAGAAATTAAATCTTTCTCATTTACAAATGTTTTATTTCAGATAATACGAAAAAAACAGTTTTTTAATGAGGTGGTACATTGCATCACAACATTCCCCCTTCCCGTTTTTATATATACACAACACTTTCCTTTGGCGAGTCCGAGAGTTTTCTAAAAAAAAAACCCTCCATGCAAATTTAATTAAAAGTTTGTTACCTGTAATGAAAAAAAAAACCCTTAAAAGTGCAATACCTTACACTTCTTGACTGAACTATCTGCCTCCCGCGTCTCTGAGTTTACACGTTGCCAATTTTTAGATATGAAAACCAAGTTTGGCTTGTTATTTTAATTAATATGCAAGAATATGAGCAGATGTAATGATTGCACCGTAAAGGGTTAATTTTCTCTTGGTAAATGTAGAGTTTATTTGTGTATTTATGGACGCTCTTTAACATCTCAGGTCATCAGCGTTCAATGTAAAATAAAGGGGGGAGGGGAGGAAAAAATTTTAAAGATCAAACCAAATTGAATAATACACTTCAAATTCTAATTTAGACTTTCCATAACGTTTTATGGCAATAGTTTTTATTAAATGATCCAAGCTAAATACTAAAACCGGACATTAAGCAATTTCTAGAGCAGCATTTGGAGCTTGGAATAGCCAATTACATTCCTTTAGCGCAAGGTCCTCTTACTCAGTTCGGACAAGATCTTGCAACTAATGTGGACATTACGATACTCTCCCACTCTTATGTTTTCCTTCGCCTACTAAAGATTGCCGAGCACTGGGAGCCATACAAGTATCGATAGCTTTATTTGTGTGAAGTAATTTCCCCCTCATGTGCTTCCACTATACAATCACCGTATAGAGCCGGAGACGATAACTTTTCTTTACTACAGCAGGTATTTGGAGTTGTTTAAGTACCACGTAAGCAAATTTCACATTTTTAGAGCACAATTTGACAAACATGAACTAGTTAAGCCACTTAGAATGCTAGCAGGCGACTTCTGCGTTGGATGTTTTATTAAATGCAAAGTGCATTTTAGTTCAGCATTTGTTTTCAATTACACAAGAAATATTTATCTACGATTCATAGGTATTAAAAGAACGAGCTTATATATTTTGAACTGTTTGAACAGACCTTTTTTAATCTAAGGAGAAATTTAAAAGAAAAAGTGCTAAAAACGCTATATGCGAAGGAAGAACTGGAAATTAAATATCCCTAAGGAGACTGACTTTATTTCCCAACGGAACGAGTGACAAGTAGTGCTATTTTTTCCTTGTTATTTACAGATATTTCAAAAAAATTAATATTAAATAAAATAACTACGTTGATGTTTCACCATCCTACGTCATAAAATGGGCTATTAATTAAAAGCTTTGTTGGATTTTCGCGATATCCAAATTTCAAGCTTTTGCAACAATGAAATGTGCAGCAAATTTAAGGCGAGAAAGAATTGTAGCCGAGAGTTAAGACGGCTAAACTAAGAACTTCAAGTTCAATTTTTCAAAGTGTTAGCAGTTTTCCGAAAGCGCGGTCTTAAAAAGAGCATTCCGAAGATAAATCATATTCTCTGAATTATTCAAATTGGAGAACACAGAAACTATAGCGGCGCGAATAATATGCAAGAACTTCAGTGCTGATGTGAATGAATGAACGAACGGTGCAAATTTCCAGCAATGCAACATAACCCTTCAGGAGCAGCCACAGGCAGGCAGAGGCTCTCTTAGTGACTGTTGAGGCAGACAACAGTCTGAATTGCGAGGACATACCACTGTAATTAAACGTCAGAATTGGCTCCAACTCCAACAACTAGCAAAAAGTTATAAACTCGGTCGCTTATTCCACGAGTCGACAATGATTCAGAAAGCGGCCGTTTTGCAATGTTGTCAATGGCTGCTAACATTGGATGAAGAAGTGAATCCTCGAAAACACTCCAGACGCCTTCAGCACAGAACCAATGAATCTCTGCCCAGTCGCATCATGCACCAAAAGAAAGTTATGCTCTGTGTTTGGACTGTGCGAGATGACGTACATCGTCAACTGTTGCCAGTCAGCCAAACAATCAATGCCTTATGTGTGGAAAGCATTATATACTAAGAACTTCACATTGTGAATCACAAAGGTGTTAACATTTTGGTTGATAAAATAAATCACATACAGCTAAGATGACTCGTGTAACCATTATCGTTTTGATTGAGACTCTAGTACACTCATCCTATTTGTTACACGTTGCATCATCAGATTATCCTCTTCCCCTTTCTTTGGATAATCACCTCCGAGGAGAGTAATTCCGAAACTTTGCGGATCTGGAAACTGCACTGGAATGATTTTATGCATTTCGTTCTGTGAGTTTTATCACAAAGGAATTCACAGTCCTTCATCACGTTGACAGAAGGTCCTCGATAGCATGGTGACAATATTTAATATTAAATATAGTATTTTGTCACCTTGTGATTAAATATTTAATTGATTTAATTTCAATAAAGTCAAAAAAAAAAAAACCTCCTTGAGCCGTGTTTATATGCCAACTCAGCAGACGAGAGGTTCGTCCTATCGCTCAGCACTCAAGTATCAAAACACAATCGTCAGAGGCATGACATAATCGGCGTTGCAACAGTTACGCGGTTAAAGGGAATTACAATGCGTTATTATGTGCCTGCACTGATCTAATTTTTTGTATGCACGTATTATTAAGTGTAATGGTAGTGCTCTATATTATTCATCAAACAAAAGTGATTCTATATGGTTTCGATAAACATAAATTCAAAATGTTAGATATTTTCAGCTTGCCTGTTTTATTTTTCTTATATTCGTCATAGATTTAGATAACTGCTGGCTTTAAAATGGCTTATAGGCGTAGGAAAGGGCAAGAGCGTGCCTTAGGAAAAGGTGTAACTATTAAAGTAGTAGAAAATACAAGAGCTACGCTAGAGAATGCGTGGAAAGAAGAAGGAATCTTTAAGAAGTAGTGGAACATTTTGTAATAAACTTGGGTGACTCCTGTGATTATGACAGGGAAAAACAGTTAAGAGGGGCAGGAAGTTGATCTTGGAATGCAACAGCTGGAGACTGACAGCGAATGACGGGATGTGGCAACAGCGTGCTGGAGCGGCTACGTGGCAGCAGAAACGTCAATCATAAGGTAATTTCTCCCCTGTTTAGCGGTTAACGTTGCTGATTGCTGGCCGTTTAGGACCCGGGAATTTTTCTAAGTTAGGGAGATCTCCGATCACATGCTCCTCTGCAATGCTACCCTCTATCAATGAAGTCTTAAGATGGAGTAGAGGCAGCACAAGTCGCTGCGGTAAGTCATGACTGGATCTCGAGTTGTAGCGCCATAGAAGAAGAAATGTTCAGGAAACTCATCCATTTTGGCTGCATTATCAACTTGTAAACCCTTACCAACGGCACATTGATCGCATACAAAAAATCCGCGCGAGCGTCAATTGTTGTATCTCTTACTGTATTTATGCACATGTTCTGGCTTTATTTATTTTTAATAATGATCTAGTGAGATGAGTCTCACAGCGTATCCTGCCCATCTCTCCATTTGATAGTTTTCGCAGACATTGCACGTTTTATCCTGATGCATCTTCATCTCCAGCTTAATTTACTACACTGCTAACATGTTCATAAATGAAGAACAAACTTGGACAACGTAAAGTAGAATGCAACTGTCCATAATTTGCACCTGTGATATTTACATTTTTTTTTTTTTTATTTCCCTATTGTACAAATCTAAGTTTCCAAAAGATTGCTGATGCCGGGATTATTTGCTACAGTTCTTTCAGTATTATTAAAAGAAATTATCAAAATGCCTTTATTACGTTCTGTACTACTGAAGTTTCGTCTTTCTGGTAGCCTATGAGAGATCAGACAGGAGGTTGTGGGTTCCGGGTTGTCACTTCGGGAAAATAGGAACTTTATCCTGCTTTCTTCTGTGTTTCACAGGTTTTGCGACTTCCTTTTGTTAGGTTCGTCCTCATTTCATGTCCTGCTTAAGTCCAATTGAGACAGCTGCCTGTATTGGCGCCTGTTCTTCTCAAATCCAGACTGGCAGTCTTGTAATCTGATGCTTAGTATTTTGCTTTCTGTATTCTTTGGCATATTCTCAGTATTTCCCTTTTCAAGCATGAAGAACTGGAGGCTACTGGTGACCGTCGTTTCTCAAAATGATATTTAATACGAATATTACGGAATACTGAACTCATTACCAAAGAGATGTGTGTTTAGCACAAATGCTAAAAGAGCGGGTGATAGGGTAAGTATATTCATTAAGATAAAAGGAAATAGGAGCATTGGATAATTGCACTAGGGGACGACTAAGTAAAAAATCACTCGTCAATTAGGAATGAAGCAGGGTAGGAGGCCAATTAGCCCACTCTTTGTGGCTAACAAAATAACTTAAATACACTTACTCTGCTTTGGGACACTTTTCAGATGAGTTTTATCTCTGCTTTGTGCATTAAGTGGCAAAAGAAAAAAAATGCATCAGTTATATATCCCCACTGTGGAATGAAAATGAACCACAAATGGGTTTACGCTCAATGGTAGAATTAACTTTCAATAAAAACAATCCATAACCACAAATACATATGCACTTTCATGTTTCTGAAGTTTCGTCATACAAGGACAAACCTCAAAACTACGAATACCCTAAAGCAGTTGCGTTCAATTCAGGCCTTCCATTTGGTCGGATAAACCACAAGACAGCACTGAGGTCCGCATTGCAATATTATCTGAAACAATAACTAATTCTAGCTGTGTTTTGATTGGCAGAGACGTTAATTCATTCAAACTCATTTCGGTAATTGGAATTACTGTATTCTTGGTTAAATAAAAGTAAATAACGATAGATTGTGCAATTATAACATCCTCTCCTGTACTAGTTCACGTTCTGCAGACATTTCCGATTTATCCCTTTAGGACTTACACACCAAGCCCCAAGTTGGGAACCTATTTACTCTGGGTACATGCATACTGAGAGGCTTCAATGCTATGTCAGGGCTGCCTCGATGACTTCACAAACATAGACGGAGACGCACACACACGTGGAATGAAGTTGAATGATGAAATGAAAAATAAATCCGTGACAGAGACCCACTGATGTTCCATTTTCGCCCGGGCTTTTCCCAGTGACCAATAGCAAATGCCGGAGATGTGCCCTAAACTTAGGCCTGGTATGCTTACTTCCGAAAAAAATCCTCTCCAAACAACATTTCCTCTCTGGAATTATCGTGCTCACAGTTCGTGATAACTCAAGAGTTGAAAAAAGGCGTTAAACACTACTAAACAAAACTATAATTTTCACACTTTTGATTTTTTAATATATTACTGTAATGTATTTTATTTTCATTCTTCTGGAATTCACACAAGTTTCAAATACATTTTTTTTACAAATTTAAATGTTTTTCTGTGATATTCTTCAATGGTTCAAATGATATCACAATAAATAACATTTTTTAATGTTTTATAGCACTTCTAACCTCATCAATGTCAAATTTCTGTTCACAAAGTAGATGAACTTTCAACGACAGTTTCATCCTCCTTTCTATTAATAATGTTCTAAAATATTCTCCCATGAATTTAGATTATATATCCGATTCCAAAATATATACATTTCAACATTAAAAATGTTTGCTTTAAAGATTTGTGACCAGATATATGAGGACATCAAAGGGAAGTATTAAAACATATTTGACTTCTGCAATTAATGCAGCTAGTTTCCTACAACATACCACGTATTATAGGGTCCTCACAAGAAAATGTCCAATAATATTTCAGAATAGTGTTGCATTGCTCGGAATTCAAGTATGCGTCTCCCCATTTTCATTTCGTTTGTTGTTTAGCTCATTCTGCCACTTGGTTACTACAGAAACCACTATTTTAGAGACAACATAATACTACAATGATACCACAATTCAATTCAAATTTTAAAAAAAAAGTATTGGTAGCCACTATTAAAGTGTACGACACCGACACGGTGGCTGAGGTCGTAAAGGCGCAAACTCGTGAGCGGGAGATCTAGGGTTTGAATCCCGCCAGGACCGTCCTCTCTGACTGAGTTTTTTTTTTCCAGGTTTTCCCCTATCTTCAGAAATAGCAAATGCCTGGGAAGTACCCTAAACTTAGGCCTGTAACGCTTCCTTCCTTGACAAATTCCTTTCCCAATTTATCATTTCATGTTACATCAGTGTCCGCCGCCTGTGTGCCCAAGTAGCAAAAACGTCGTGATGATGACCAAATTCCTAAGATAGTTGTTATAAATACATCACTCTTTAGATGGCACACTATAAAATTTCAGAGAAGTAGGTGTAGTCATTTGTTTGTGAAGATCGTATAAACAAACAAATGTTTACATTTTCTACAAAATGGATAAAACTAAAATGCATGCAGTGGCAAAGTAATTCTTTTTGAATGGTTTAACCCACAAAAATACAGAAGTTACATTCCGCATTGAAGGATTCCCGTTTTCGACAGTTAAATTTAAAGCGTGGTCCATTTAAGATGAGGGCTCAGGTCGCCAATAAATTGTTACGACCGATGGGGTTGTGGCAAAAATTCACAATGCCTTACTTAATGATCGCCGATTGAAGGTTCGGGAGTTGGCTGGAATTGAAAAGACCGTCATTACATTTTACCTGAAGTTTTGGGTATGAAAAAACCTTCCGCTCGATGGTGCCGCGATTGTTAATGGACTATAAACGCATTCGAATGAACATTTCGCAAGGGTACCTAGACTTGTTTTAAAGCAATTTAGTTTCTCCGACGTTTCATAACAGTATATGAAACATGGATTCAGACGAAGGAGCATTCCAAATAGAGGGTGACAACAGGTGAAAGTGCACCAAGTAAAGCAAAAACGGTTCATCTGCAGAAAAAGTCATGACTACAATTTTCTGGGATTCTCATGGTGTGGTGCTCGTGACTATCTTCAGAAGGGCAGAACCATCACCGGGGAGTATTAAGCTTCACTACAGGATCAACTGAAGGATGCTATTCAGGTTAAGTTCTTTTTCATCAAGATAATGCGCCTTCATATGGGTCTGGGATTTTTGCTGTAAAACTGCATGACCTTCGCTTCCAAGTTTCGTATTTGGCCCCAAGCGATTACTTGTTCCCAAACATGAAGAAATGGCTGGGTCAACGAAGATTCACATAAAATAAGAGACAGGCACTTATTTTTCACAGATGAGAAAATCTTGTTACATTGGGGGTACTTTGGACTAAATGTGTTGATTTCAAGGTGATTATGTTGAGAGAAGAGACAGAAAAATAAATAAATAAATAAAACATTTGTCTTTCTTTTTCCTTGGTCAGGCCGAGAAATTTTACACCGCCCTAGGAATATACTTTTTTGAACCTCTCTGCATTAAAAATAGTTATTTCGTCTACATAAGCATTCAAATATATGCTGCAACAATATCTCGTAGTGTTTTTGTAGGTATACAACTGAAGATCAGACAGAGCATACAGGTAGCTGAAGTTATTATGAATGCGGCATAACGCACAGAAATGATTATGTATACATAAAAAGGATTGTCTAGCTATTCTAAGAGTTGCTGGGACTAAGCGGCGGCTCAAGCATGATAAACGGTGACGTTAAAGAGGCCGACTGGAATGCTGACAAACGCCGTATGGCAGCACTCACGCCGCCTCTTAAACAAGAAGCTTTTTATACTCGCCGGCTTCTAAGATTATTGACGCACATGGAATGCGTTTTATCTGAAGAGAAGGTACTTGCTGATGCCGAAGATTTGTTAAGAAAAGTGGTTAATTGCAGGTGGAATTCCCAACAGCGATACTGCCAAAGAAGGCTCTAAAAGAAGACTGAGCAACATTCCAATTATAGAAAGCGATTCTTCAATCCTAATCTTAAGGTTTTATTAAGTAATGGATATTGGTATGCTATAGTGATGAAAGTGCAGTTATTTATACAACACCATCATGAATCATTACAGAGATTCACAGCAACCTTCATTACAATGCACAAAAGTTTTCCTCCTGACCAAGAGAAAGTTTTTGTTTTTCAATATATCCATTTAATCCAACGACTTTCCAACTTTTCAATACCCTCAGGAAAATAAGATTTGTACAACAGTGACAAATAATTGTGTGTCCCAGCTTAATCTCATCATTTGTCAAAAAATTTCGTCCTCCCAACCATTTCTTCCGGTTTTGGAACAAAAAAGTAATCACTACTAGTGAAGGTTTTGCAATTTTGTAGCAACAAACGCAAACGTGTGTGAAGGCGCAATATTGTCATTAAAGAGAAATTTCTTTTTCACAAGGTATGGACGTTTAGCCTGAATAGCCTTCTTCAGTTGCTGTAGTGAAGTGTAATAACTCTCGGTGATAGTTCTGCCCTTCTGGAGGTAGTCTACGGGCACTATGTCATGAGAATCCCAGAAAACCGCAGCCATAACTTTCGCTGTAAATGAAACCCTTTTTGCTTTCTTTGGTGCACTTTCACCTGTTGCCGCCCACTGTTTGGATTGTTCCTTCGTCTCTAACATGCAATGATGAATCCGTGTTTCATCTACTATTATGAAACGTCGGAGAAATTAACCAAAATGGCATTTAAACAAGTCGAAATATTCTTGACAAATGTTCATTAGAATGCATTTTTGGTCCTTTATTAAACGTGGCAACATCGGATGAGTGATGAAAAGTTATGAGGCTATTCTCACCGACTTCAATAAGGGGAACACTTTGAAAACATAATTTAAAAATTGAGCCATAGTAGTAAATAATGGATGGAAAAAAATCAGCATCAGTCTTTCAGGAACAACTCTCGTAATTCAAAATCAAAACATTTGGCTCTTGCTTAAAATTCTTGGGCCGTGAGGATATTGGATATCGCCAATTATTTGATTGTGCTTTTACCTCTGGATCATACCGCCACGTGTGGCCGAGGTCGTTAAGTCGGGGTCTCGTGAGCGGAGGTCTGGAGTTCGAAACCCACCAGGACCGTCCTCCTTGACTGGGGCTTTTTTTCAGGTTTTCCTCAGTCCTTATAAATGGCAAATGCCGGGGAGGTACCCTAAATTTGGGCCTGGAACGTTTCCTTCCTTAAAAAAAATATCATTTCTCAATTTATCATTTTATTTCATGTATCATTAAGTGTCCACCGCCTGCGAGGTCTCAGTAGTAAAAACGGGCGATAAACTATTCTACCTACCTCTGGGTCACAGAATCTACGCCGTTACACCCCTAACCAATAAACAAAAGTTGAAGAATGTACAAGGAAATTTCCCAGAACGTTTCCACAAAACACTGCTAATGAAAGTTTATTTAAATACTATATGAATTCAAACAAAACTCAGAACTGCTTATGGTTGCTGAAAACAAACCAAGACCAACTGTTTTTTGACTTCCAAAAGACAAGAACTTTAAGGCTTCTGCTGTTGCATGACAAATGAGTTTGCTCATAAAACAGCTGAAACCGTACTGATTGACCATCCACCTTAAAATCTAATCTTGCACCGTGAGATTTTGGTTGTTTCCTCGAGTGAAATTTCTCACTGCTGGAAAAACTTTCAAATGAATTCATGACCTTGCCCACTTTAAACACTTCAGTTGAGTTCCGGAATACTGTTCATTAATGACTACCGTCTATAATTGTGTGTGGAGAGAAATGGAGAGTTGTTTGAAGGATTTTGAGGTTAAGTGTTTCAACACAGCTCGTAACTTGGACTTTAGGAAGGCACTTGCAGAACGTTTTGAATGTACCTCATATTAAAGACAAAATCTATCAAATCACGCATTTCCGAGTGGAATGTACAGTCGGTGCCGAAATTAGATGGTGGAATGGACAAGCAGGCAGGTAGTAGAGGAGATTCTTCGCGTGCCAGAGTATGACAGTTATTAGATTTGACATTCGTAATTACCAACATGAGATTAAAGATTGGATTGGGATGGGAGGGGTATGGGAGAAGGGAGCAAGGAATGGTAAACATGTTTGGAGGGAGGTACAAAAAAGGCTTGGGGATATTAACCAAAAGGATACAGAGGCAGAATGCAGAGAGAAAATATCACTTAGTTTAGAAAACGAACTCAAAATCAAATGGGGCGGAGAGGCGTGTGTGCGTGTGCGTGTGCGAGAGAGAGACAGAGAGAGAGAGAGAATGTGTTTTTTGAGGAGACAAAAGAAACTGGCAGCACATTCTAATGAATTCCCAAAGTATCGAAAAATGGAGGGTGACCGCCTTGGAGCTAAGTTTGCCAAATCGAATAAGGATAGGTTAGCATGTTGGGGTCTGTTATAGGAATACAACTGGCCAAACTGGGCTCTTTTCTAAGTAAAGTACGTGGAACCCTTTCTCTTTGAGGCTGAATGTGCATGCGCGCGCAAGTGAGTAATATATTTATTTATAAATGTAGTGTATTTCATTTGAAGTGAAATTTCTTTTTCCGTAAGTGTCTATGTAATAAGCAGCATATACGCTCTAAAGGTCCACGCAACGATGTTGTACAAATATATTTGTACAGAATGAGCAATAAATACACATTACTACCTAAAAATCGAATAGTATGCATAATGACAAATGAGACAAAATTGGAGCACACGCCACCACCATCCCTTTGTACTTCCTTACCTACCTACCTAATTATCTTCTATCTAAAACGGTTCTCTAAATCGGTAGTATTTATTCTATAATAATTTTAAAGTAGGATTGAATATTTTTTACAACTTTATTGTTATTATTCATTAAAGGAGATATAAATTCTTTGAAAGCTTTCAGCAAATGCATTTGTCTTTATATACTTGATGCAAATAGTTTTATGTTTGACCATGTTTCACAATACATGCAATTTTATACTGTATGTTGTGAGAAGAAACATTTTAATTTCATTCTAGGGTTGCAACCCATCTACTTGCAATTCTTTTCTGTGGAACGAGTTAAAAGGATATATTCTACCATTACACAGTACTGGCCACAAGCCAAGACATGCAGTGTCTTATTGCAGCAGCCTGCAATGATGTGTTATATTCTTGCGTCAGACTGTAAGCGAATGGTCATTATTTTGACTTTCATTTGTGAGCAAGGCGATTTTCCTTTAATGACTAGAAATGTTGTTATTTTAAAGAGCTGCTGATTTCATCAGTTATAATTTGCTTACTGATGTAAACACATTTTAAATGCAAAAATACTAATTTAAATGTTTGTCCTTGTAACTAGAGTTTATAGGTGTTAAACACGTGGCGCAGTACATAAGTTTCTGAGCTGACCATGTTAGGTAGATTACAGAATAAAAATACAGCTATCATTTTTCAATATAAACTCCTTTCACTTAAATACATTTCTGGATTAACATGTCATCAATGCCCCTTTAAAGGAAGAAATATCTTAAGCTCTGTCTGCAAAAGGTTAGAGTTCAGTTTTGAAAACGCATTATAATCGTTGAGTACAAGATCTAGGTTGCACTGTGGATGAACCAGTTCCCAGAAGCCACGTGTGTTTTAGGCACACGTATAAACTGCACGTTGCTGCAGTAGAAGAATTCTTGCTCGCAGCATTCCAAGCCTCTTTTCCACGCAATTGATGCAATAACTCAGCAAGCACTTCCCTGTCACAACTGTGTTCCTCTCTTTGAAGTATATTACCAGAATTCTTCTGCAGTTCCAAATGAATGTTATGACTTTCTTCGTGCACTGTACTCTAGGGTGCTTTATCCTTCATCCGCCACTGGTGACAGTAGGGCCCTGTATTATATTGACAGAAACCCAGAGCATAACAAGGAAGGACTGTTAGTACTTGAATCGCAATCGAATATGACAAGTGGGCATTTCTTCGTTGTCCTGACGAATCAGCTCTATAACCTTCTCGCACTTTCTTTGATAAATGTTTATACATTCTGAAAAATATCAGACAAGGGTGTAAATTAAGCCCGGTGCTCCTCAATCCATTTATTGATGTTTTAAAAGAAATTAATAAAATAAATCGCCAACTATAAATAGTATAGAGATAACGGGTTTGTTCTTTGCACATGGCCTGGTAAAAGTTCTTTAGTTTAGGATTTAAACTATCGCTAGAAGTTATGGATACATTTTGTAGAGAACGGGGTCACAAGATAAATAAAATTAAATCTAAGACATGACGATCTAAACCGTAAAAAGGGGGAGAGGGAGAAACTGTGGTGGAAAGGCATAGAAATTGAAGTTGTCAAGAAAATTGATTGCCTGGGGGGTTAGATTGTCTAATAATGGGAAATGGAGCGATTAAAAAAGAAAAGCATTAGCAGAAGAAAAAATGGTTATGAATGTATCAGATCTTGTGAAAGCAAAATACAAATATGCAAATAAAATGGATAGAGTATTTTGGTTCAATAGTGGATGGCAGAATGATGTAATAGAAATTTGAGAACCAGATGAAGGATGGAAAGTGATGTAGTGATAAACAGACTATTTTGTAGCATTGTCCTAGGTAGACCTAGATCTTCACCCAAAGAGGCTGCTGTAATGGAACTAGGAAGAATGGGGCTATAAAAGCAAGGCAATGGAAAGAGAACTGCAATCAATATTGGTATAGAATAGGGAGGCTAGAAGAGAAGAACACCATCAGTGTTTGTTAACAAGAAATAATTAAGGGGAAAGAAACTTGAATATATATAAAATTCAAAAGATCCTACAAGGAGTGGACATGGGATCAATTTTATATGAGGGGGAAAGAATGGGAAAAGGATTTTGGAAAGGGATGAAAGCAAGAGTTGAAGATATTGATAAACAGTAAATATGAGCTAGTCTTAATGTCAAAAAATCTCTGAAATTATCTACGAGTATCACACTAAAAATAATTGAGAAGAGGAAGATACATTGAAATCTGTGATAAAGCAGGGAGGGGAGGATTTTGATTTTTGTTTATTTATGAACGCTCAGGTCATCAGCGTCCCATTCAATTCAGGGAGTGAAATGGCCGACAAATTTTGCTCAGAGGCCTCATCTTTCAGGCTCGAGGTTCTTTTTAGTGCCGTAAATGTACGACACGGGACCTACGGCTTTACTTCCCTTCCGAAGTAAGCCATACTTAGGATTTTTACGTCCGAAAACCCCATCGATCCTGGCCGGGTTTGAACTCGTTTGGGTTTAGAAGGCAAGTATCGTTACCACTACACCGCCAGGATCGATTGGGAGGGAAGGACTGGCATGGTTTAGAATAGGAGTAATATATTTAAGTGGGATAAGAAATAGATATATTAAGGGGATATGTCCTTTGTGTGCAGAATCAGATAGTACTTAGCATTTCATTTTAGAATATAAACAAATTGCTTTGGAGGGAACAGTTCTTTTTACGAAAGTGGGAAAACTTACCAAATGAAACAAGAGGCAGAAGAATTGTAAATGTAAAATCAGGTGTAAATATATATGTATAAATCTTGGAAAATACATCCGCAAGGTGAGAAAAAAATGGTTATGGAAGGTGGGCAAGACAAATGGGAACAACAATGTAGACAATGCCACTAATCAGGAGTGAATATATTCCTATTACATACTCAACCTGGTGTTAATTGTAATGGGGTACGGAAGGAATGTTAACTCCATAAAGTGAGAGTGATTAAGTGGGACATTTAAATGCTTTAATAGCAGTAGATTTACAGGTATTGAGAAAATGAAAATGTAAATTGTTTGCTTTGATTTTAACACATTTACATGAAATTGTTCTACTTATATCTGCATGTAAATTGGAAGAAATAAATTTATTCATTTATTCTGAAAGATGTACTATCAAATTACCTGTACCCAATTTGTAAAACACTATTCTTCCCTTCACGAATTCTACCTACAAAAGCTGCATCTACAACTCCATGTTCATCCATTTTACAAATATGGTGCGATTTAAATTTGACTAAAAGTTAAACAAGACAAAGGCATTCCGATTATGAACACGAGAAACTTTAGTCTGTTGCTAATCCACCAGAAGTCGCTAGTTGGTCCTTACTAGAAATATCTGAATATGACCCTAGGATATTTCAACAAGCCTGTTAATATGATATAGCCATAAGCCTACAAGAGATTGCCAATGGATGGATTTCAGTTAGAAAGCAGAAAATAAAGCAATTACAAATAACAGAGTAAGAGAGTGAAATGAAAATATCTAATGCAAGTAATAGGCTGAATTGTTTTCAGCTGTTTGAAGGTGAAAAAAACACTCCTTTGAATGTAACATTATTCAACTGAATTATAATTATGATAATTATTTGGAAAGAAAACCAATTTAAATGTTCCTTTCATTAATTTTCCTTACATGAACAATAAGTCCTGAAAAAAGAATCCAATATTTACAGAGGCGGTAATACGAAACAAAACAAGGAAAAAAAAGAAGCCCCTGTATACATGTGTCCTAAAACCAACACATTCTAAGCTATGGTCTTATTTTGTTCTCCTGAGCTTAACCCTCTAGATTTTTGGCTTTGGTGACATTTAAAGGTCAGTTCCCATAAATGATGTGCATACTCTATAAAAAAGCGTGTTCATTGCCTGTAATGCAATCTGGCAAGAATCAGGGGTGTTCCAAAGAGTGCACGATTCCATCAGAAGTAGGGTGGAAGGTTGATTGCAATGGATGGCGGTCATATCAAGTACATGTGAGCAGTAGATCAAAGACAGTGGTGATAAACATTACAGTAGTAGAAGTTAAGTTTACGACCAATGGTTATAGGAACTTTTTTTCTTGTTTTGTTTCACACTACTGCCTCTGTAAATATTGGGAACTTTTTTTCAGGGCATTCTGTATATTAACTTTATAAAATTGTAGGCTCTGATGGAGCGACCATTGTTTTGAGCGAAATTCAAGAATGCTTTAAACAGCCAAGAAAGTGTGTGGATAATAGAACCAACCGCTTTAAACTGGCGAAAAACGCACGAAAGGGCAGTTAAAATGGTTTAAAACCCTGCCTGTTGAGAGTACATTATTTTGTAGCAAGAGAGTGGTGTTTGAAATGCCCACGCCTGATGCTAAATTAATTAATCTCGCGGACATCCGGTTGAGAATGGATATGGAACTTGAATGAAAAATGTCAGAAAACCTCACTACTTTCATTTTACCAACGCTAATGAGCAAAAATATTGCTACAGGGAGGCGTAAACTAATGAATATTAAATTCATTCTCTAATACGGTGCAAATTAATATTCGGCCATAATTTTTTTTATTATGACTACATGTTAATGAAAATAAATGTGACGCAAAAGAGAATTTATTTGGGAATATATCAAATAATTAAAATATAATAAGATCTCTGGCTCAAAAAAATACAAATACAAGCAAATGCTTTGTAATTCTTATTCCAGTTAAGCATATGCTTACAAATACAGGGAGACACTTTTAAAAGTATTGGTTCGTAAGTCACCCCTACGCTATCGGTTATGGTTTAGTGGCGAACTACCTTCTATCACTCTTGATCCAGGCTTCATTTAGAGCCGTACATAAAGTCCACAAAAGCGTGTGGCCGAAAAACGCAAAAATGTAGACATAAATTTCCTGTCAACCCAGTTTCAACACCAGAAACATTATTAGATATATTTAATGGATGAGTTTAGTATAACAAAATTTGTGAATGACGTGGAAAAAAGAAAAAAAAAAAATCATGTGCACAGCCCGGAAGTTAGGTAAAATATCTATAATGTGTGGATATATTTAATATACCTCTCTATCTGTGTGGATATATTTAAGAACCAGACAGAAATGAACATGCTTCTGTACATTTGGGATCGACAGGGCCAGTTTTTATTTTGACATTTTTTGGCTTCTGTTGTCCATTTTAAGGTTTAATCTCCCCTCCCTCCTTTTTTGTATATTTTGGATCGTTATGGATTTTTCTGCGATTATTTATGCATTTCAAAAAGCAATTTAAAATATCGAAATGAAAAAATTTATAAAATTTAAATGGTATGTTCACTTCACAAAAATATCTATTCAGAATCTTGTTATTCGTGTATTTCTTTTCAAACAGTCAAAAATTTTCTCCTTAACACATTCACTTAAACTCTTTAAATAAGCAGAACTTTCATTAATGAAAAGCACGCACTGTTACACTGTTACTGTTACTGTTGCATTCGAATACTAGGAAATAGGAAATAAAGTGGGTGAGGGAAGTACTGTACTTTTGTATAGTCCTGGCGAATGACCAAGTATCGAATTGCTCGAGACAATTGTAGCAAATTTGTGGCGGGGATTAACTTCTTAGCTGCTTAAATGTAACAAACAATTGCAAGCGAGAAAGATGAAGCCGGTACAGCTGCGCAATAAACCGTCCCTACAATGTATTCAGTAGGGACATAAGAATATTAATCTGCTTTCCCTTTGAACGCGTAAACAGAAAATAAACTCGACCGGAAATCACTATCCATCTTTTGGTCATTCCCCAGGACCATTCAAAACTACTTTACTTTGTCTTGATCAACAGTTCCATGATGTCCTGAAAGGTTTATGTTTTGTTGTAACTATGAGTATGAGTAATAGTTTGTTTTAAATATGCTACAATCACTTCAGTGGAAGCAGAACATTTTTTTTCCATGATGAAAAATGTTCTCTCTGACAAGCGGCTGACTATGACAGCTATTACCTTGAATGCATAGTGTTTAACGCCAGTTTTTACAACAGAGGTACCACAGGCGATGGACGCTGATGAAACATGAGATGAAATATATTGGGAAAGGAATTACTTTTAAGGAAGGAAACATTCCAGACCTAATTTTAGGGTACCTCCCCGGAATTTGCCATTTATGAGGACTGAGGAAAACCTGAAAAAAAAACCCTCAGTCAGGGAAGACGGTCCTGGCGGGATTCGAACCCCAGACCTCCCGCTCACGAGTTCGCATCTTAACAACCTCGGCTAAGAAATCATTCAATTTCTTTAAATACCTATTTTCATTAATAAGAGTGGTGTTAATTGTTTTCACTTTTAATAAATGGCATTTAATTGTATTACTACTATTTTAAGTGCATTTTTGCCTGCCTATTTTAACCAAAATAGATGCTTGAACTTGCGGGATTTGGTCGTGTGTTAGCGGGAGAAAAACTTGATGAAATAGGAACTGTCTTTGGAATGTAGTCCTTGCAGATCACAAAAACGTTTAGTATAGCAGACAGATTCTGCAAGAGCAGCAACAAAACTGGTAAAATTATAGGCATACATTACCACAAAGTTCACTAATTACAGCCTGTAGACTGTAACAAAGGACTTCGCTTTTGTAGCTGAATATTGGAACAATAGCGGAGAAATTGATGCCAGATCGATGTTATTCTCCAATAAAGCCTTCGTTTTATCTGAACGGTCACGTAGCATAATGCAATAACGGCTACCTGCTGCGCGTTAGGGAAGCCACAAATCCTGGTTCAGCTACGTGACGAAAAATAGGCGCATGACACGCCATCAATGTCTTCAGAACTACTGAGCCATTTTTTCTTTGAAGAAATAGTTAACAACGTAAGATGCATACATCAGAATTAGAACTATAGCGTGATGAAGATAAATGAGGACTGTTTAATGGCGCATTTTTAGAAGATAACACCATAACTCATATTGTTACTTAATCCATTTGAAAATGGGCCAAATATTTGACTGCATAATTATTACTACTGGCTTATCCATCTTTCTTCGCAAGAACATTGAAAAATAAAGTGCAACCACCAACCTTTACATTAACAGGAACTTAACCGAGTAGGATGCCTTGATACTCGCATTCGAGAGGTATCGGGTTCAAATCCCTTGGAGCCGGTCATCCTGACTTTAGATTTTTCATTGTTTCCCATTGTCACAAGCCAATCCTGGGATGGATACTTCCTTTCCACGAATTTTGAGCTCTCCCAATATACAGCATTTAATTTAGTTGGTTGTATTACAGGGTAGAATGTGCCAAGACGAAGTGAGCGTAATTTTTCCTAAAATGCAAAATATTTAGCATTCATTGTAATAAAATGTATACTATGAACAGGGGTTTCACATTTTGCACAAGTTGTTCTCTTCATATATTTAAAAAGAATAATTTGACTTTAAAAAATTAAAGAGTTCTTATTCGATTTGAGATGGAATCCCATATTTACAATCATGCTGGTTTGTTTACAATTTTCGCTGGATTTAAAAATATGTACGGCTACGCCCGAAGAAATGGCGAAGGTTTTATTACCGGATGTGTGACTTACAAATTAGCTCCAGGGCTTGCGAATTAGAAAGTGCCTTCAAGAGGTACAAGTAGCATAGCGTAATTTAATTACCTAGCGCTTGTGTAGCCGAACGTTTCACAAAATGAAGTAGACGGAGTGGAATGAAAGGCGAACTGACTGGAGCAGGACAGCGATGATTGTATCCTATCCTCCGGCACAGACAGCACAATCATTAGACAGTGCTTTATGAGGCGATGAGCAACTCCATATGAATGTCTCATTACTAAATTAGCGTAAAAGTTTAGAATATCTAACATAAATCTGAGAAGCTCTAGTTAGAACTCCAGATTAATATGATCGGTATCATATGTACTTCAGGATAAACTTTTATATCTGTAGTTCAAATAGCGTTGGACAAAACATGCTCACGAGTTTTACAATATACGAGCGTCATTTGAAAAATTCTTGCAATGAAGCACAAAATGATGGCATTGATTTTTGAAATTGTTCTCATTTTAAAACACTCTCCCTTGAAACTAATGCCCTTTGTGCTGAGATGCTCCAAATCGTTTATCCATCACGAAATTCATATTCCTCCAGGCCTACAAAATACGTCTCAACTGATGAGAAATCTTCGCCAGACGAAAATTTCTTTCCATCAAGGAATTTTATCCACTTATGCAACATAAGTCCGACGGAGCCAAGTCAGGGGAATAAGGCGGGTGCGGCAGCAAATCGTGCCCCAATTCATTGATTTTCGCCATTGCAACGACACGTGTCAGAGTGAGTATTGTTTTGACGCAGGATGATTTTTTTCTTTGATTAACCCGGCCTTTTCTCGCGTATTTTTGTTTTCAATAGGCCCAAAAGATTAGCATAATGATCTCCAGTGCGAAGATAATCGATTAGCGGTACAATACTAATATCCCTGAACCTGGCCGATTTACACACTTGGTCTTCGTAGGCTTTAATAGTTATTTTGTAATAAAGGTTATCCTTATATCTTTATACATGTACGTAAATGAAGCCTTTTGTGTATCTTTGTACATTGACTTGTTGATTTGGTTTACATAAGCACGCTCTTTGACATCTCAGTTCATCAGCGTTTCATTCATTCAGGGGGTGAAACGGTCGATAAATTTTGCTCAGTGGCCTCTTCTTTCAGGCTTGAGGTTCTTTATCGTGCCGTAAATCTACGACACGGACCAACTGATTTGCTTTTCTTCCGACGGAAGCCATACATAAGATTTTTACGCCCGAAAAAAATCCACCGACTCTGGCCGGGTTTGAATCTGCGATCTTTGGTTTAGGAAGCAAGCAAGTATGGTTACCACTACACCATCAGGACCGACATCAACTGACTTGCGGGACATTTTGTAAAATTTTATTATGAATGTTGGCATAATAAAGTAACTATATCTTAAATACCATATCACATCATATATAACAAGCTTAGTGTGTTATACGGGGACAACTATCAAAGGCACTATATAAAATATAAAACTTATACTGGATATTATACAGGGTGTTTTGAAAATGCTTTTACAAGGTAGTGGGTTCCTCACACAAAAACAAAACAAAAAAGTATTGATGAAATTTTACGGAAGAGTTAAACTCACTATTTCTATCACGTCTTTAATAGTGTTATTAGCAAATCATATCAATGGCTAACCTTCAACAGTGTTATTGCTGCATTTTACGAATAATAATTTGTCATATAAGTATACAATGCTGACACGCCAAGTGCATCAGCAGACTTGTGTCGATAACATCATTCTTAACAAAATGAATTTTATTTTCCGTTACGGACTTAAGTTGTTAGATTGTACCTTGAAACGTTTTGATGTAAACTTTCATTAACTCAAAAACTAAGAATTGCCGGTTAGATGTTTATATGAACTTTTTTCTTGTTTTAGTAAACTTTCATTAATAACTCATAAAACTAATAATTTCTGGACACGTTTATATGGAAATTTTTTGTTGTTTTGGCAAACTTTCATTTATAACTCAAGAAACTAAGGATTTCGGGACATATGTTTATATGGACTTATTTCTTGTTTTAGTAAACTTTCACTAATAACTCGTAAAACTAATAATTTCTGGACACGTTTATATGGAAATTTTTTGTTGTTTTGGCAAACTTTCATTAATAACTCAAGAAACTAAGGATTTCAGGACAAACATATGGACTTTTTTTCTTGTTTTGGCGAGAAGAACCCACCACCCAGTTTGTGGAAGTATTTACGAAAAATTCAGTACTAAGGTATACCTTAAATTAATATATTTTCTACTAACTGTGGTGTATCTAACAAGTGTATTCTCAGAGTTGCAGACCGTCTAAACCGTTTTTGTCTTCCATATTCATGCTGCTGACGTTATTTTAAAAAGTATTAGCAAAAGCTTGAGCTGTAAAACAGCAAAGGTTCACGTGAATAAGGAATAGAAAAAAGTATAACATTTATTGCACTAAATCAATTATTCAGCGGCAATGCGAGCATTAACAGGAGATATGGGAAACAGAAAAGTAAATTCTTAAGATATGCAATTAGCTTAGCAGAAGAAAAAAAATGATTAGATGTAAGAAACCATTTCTCATTCTTCAGCACCTTATCAATAATTACACATGAGTGCGCCTCTGCACTTTTGCACAAAAGTTATCTTTGCGGAAAGTCAACACGAGCGAAGCTTCTAGACGAAGTACTTTGGTAGAATGCTCTCTTGTCATCTTATCTGGCTAAACATAGTTTTAACACCAATCAAACAAATAGAAAATTATCATGTCCATACCAATACTACAGTTTTCAGCGCAGTTTCCACATTTAGTTCTTTTGAATTAAGGTAAACACACAAGCAGAATTTTCTACAGTTTCTGGACATTAAATAAACCAGAGTTTTCCCACTTCTTATAATCCTAAACCATATGTAATAGTGCCATAAATAATGCTCTAAATTTAATTGCATTTTGAATAAAATTAAAATCATAATTACAGTTTGCTGTGAGTTATAACAATTTACGTATACACACAAAAAAATGGAATAAAGAAAAAAGAAAGAAAACCCAAGAGCTATAAGTGCTCTTCACAATTTTGAATGAAGTGTTATCTTCAAGCCTGCATTTACTTGAGATTAGCTATACTTTGTCATTACAGCCCATTGGAGAGATTATCAAATTTTGTCCATTAAAAAAATGTAGTGATTGGCGCAAGGAATCAAAGATGTGAAGTTCTGAATGCACTTAACACTTCTTCGCAACAAAACTGGAGCATGATGAAATAAATGTTCGTAAGTTACGAGAATTAACAAAAACACACAGAACTAAATACCCTCCGTTGACTTGCAGAAAAACAAGAAATACTACATCAGTTTTGACCAGGAAAAACAAAAGTATGTTATCTGACGAGAACATTTTCACACTGGAAGCATCATGAAACAGAGTCTGAGATCACTTGTCTTCCTATTGAGACACAGCAGCTGCTGGAAAGAGCTCAGAGAATTTACTAATCAAAATTGTCTATGATAGATTAATACGTCTTCAACAATATATTATTTTGGTGAAAAATTCATTTAATCTTCAGCCAAATGTGAAAAATGATTTATTCAAAAATCAACCAGAACTTTGATACTTTTGGAACCCACGTTTCGAGAACATGCCTCGTTTCAGCAAGTCTGAAGATTTACTGACAGCAATGACCTTAATTGCCTAGATTACTTATTGTGGTCAGATTTAGAAGTTATGGCTTGCTCTAAAACGTACCATAATATTCCCCGAAGAAACTGTTTATTGAACTTATCAATATATGAGTATGGCCAGACAGTCTGTGTGTCTTTTTCAATGAATAATAGTTGAGTTTACATAATAATAACCAATTACCATTGCATGGAAGAGAATACTTAGACCTAAAATGTAGTAATTGGCATCAAAATGGACAATTTAGCGATCAATGAAATAAACTCTCTCATTAAAGATTTTTCTAAAAGTACAGTACCTATGAGATTGTGTAGAAAACAAACTTTTTTTTGTCCCATGCTACATTCACAGATCAAATTTTAGTAACTTTCAGCCCTGTTGAAAATACTTCTACAAGTCTTTACATACAAATTGCATGAAAGATTCATTGTTCAAGTTATTTCCAACATCAATCCACAGATTAGACATCAATGAAAATATTCTTTCTACATTTTTACTGTGTTGTTGAATGGGCATTACGTACTTTGGAACTAAAGAAAATATGTCATGTAAAACATGTTGATATTTTTTCTTATGAATATCCAAAATTAAAACGAACTTAGCATTATCTATAGGTACTGGGCATCAATTTATTCCTGGGAGTCATTTTAAACGAAGTCATAATTGCGGAGCGAGTTTCTATCAGTATAATCAGCAACCAGTTTATCTAGTACTGAGGATTGGCTATGGAGTGCGGGAATGAGCCTTATGCGATACATTCTCATCGTAGTTAAGTCAGTTTATTTACAAAATGCGATATAGTTCTTTAACCACTGGAAGTCGGCACTCTTTCACCATCCTTTCAATATTAGGTGCGCCTCCATTCAGAGTCACGGTAAAATCCGAATATATTTGATCACCCGGTATAACAGTTTCCTAACTCATTCATAAAATGCTATAAGGTTAAGCACAATGTAGATATGATTTTAAAAGTCTTAACTCTGCCAATACATTTTAACAGCGTTTTTTGTAGTTCTAAAATATTTATATACGAGTATGTACAGAAGCTTGACCGCTGTCTCTCACTTCTAAGTTTCTCCATCATTAACTCAGAGCTCTTGCCGGGTTTTTGTAAAGCTTAAAAGTGCGTGTGTTAAAACTGTTCTAACTTGCGTTATTAGCGCTCCTAAGTGTTTAAATGTGTGTTATTACTTATTTCATAATATCACAAAAGAGGTACTCATTACGAAAAAGATGTATGGTATGTTTTTATTTATATATCTATTTTGACAGTAATCTTGATTGGTAAATTCAAACCAGAAACTTGCAAAAAGTATTTTCAATATTCCAATTATTGAAAAAATTAATTTTTGTCATATTCTATTATTTTTTTTAAAAAAGCCCTGCATCAACACTGGTTATGCCACAATTCGAATACTACTGCATTCTGTTAACTGACCACGACAAACTTCTGACAAAGACTACAAGTGTTCACAATGTCTGCGTTCGCTGTGTATGCAACTACGTAAATCAGATCATATCACTCCAACTTTTGACTTGTATTTCTGACATTGACTGGATGCTAGAAGGAAATTGCACTCCCTCATTCTTCTGTGTCGAATTCTATGCGCCTCAACTCCGCACTATCTTTCGATCCCTTTTCACCCCTCGTCTTCTCACCACAATTTAAACAGCCGCCCGAATAACGATTCCACTCTCTATATATATCCTTACATCGAACTTCTTACTTTTCTCCATCCTTCTCAGTTGTCGCTATTATTTATTTGGAGAATGCGGTATTTAAGGTCTTATGCTCAAACTGTTAATGTCAACTGTTTTGTATATATTGAAATCCTATTTGTCTCCAGTGAAGTGAAAGTGAGGATTTTATGATCTTAACTTCGACAGGTAATATACAGATCAACTGAATAAAAATTTCAGAAAAGCTGGAGGTTATTGTAAACGATTCTTTATTCTCGATAAGAAGCAACAAATAGAACAGCGTGTGCTTACAGCAGGAGCTACGTGAAATTGGAGAATGATTAGAACATAGTTCTAAAAACTTGTACGACTATTTGCACAGAGAGCACAAGTTTCGCAAATATCAGTTTGGAAAGGTACAGAACTGTTAAAATTGAAACTAATATAGCCACCATTGCCCAACAACTGCAGCTACATGACAAGCTCCAGTTAAATTTCTGTAATCGAATTTTGCTAAGGATAATGTAATTTATCCACGCTTCATATTCTTCACCGGCGAACAGGGTTTCATTTAAATAACCATGTTACATCAAATAACAATGTGCTTGCAGTACAGAGGAACCCGAGTTTATATACAAAACTTCCTCACACGACGCAAAAATTGATGCATAGTGCAGTTGTTACTTAAAATTGGTTTTATGTTGTATCAGAATAATTTAAAACAAAAAGCTAGAGTCTCAGGGCCGGTAATATTAGTCAAGTTACACTCGCTAGCCGCCATGCATGCAGTCAAACACCGGCCAAGCTTACGGATGAAGGCAAAGTACTAACCACATATACTAGTTTTTAATTTAAAATCGAAATAAAGGAGTACTTATTGCTCTTCAAAATGGATTGTTATGCCTCAAGAGAAGTGATAAGTACTATTTATTCCGCCAATAAAACAGCCACGCACGTAATGGCCGGCCGCCACCGAACAAACTCTGACATTATGGAGCCGCTGGCAGATGGCTTAATGGGATGCGCAGCAATACGTGTAAAAAACGAATAAATATTCCAAAGCTTGCGGTATTCCATTACTGGGAAGAAATATAATCTTTATAAATTTTGAGAAGTTAAAATACACGATACTTTTCTTATGTTAATTTGAAAATGTATGGCATGCTAAGAAGTATCCTTAATGTTCCCTATTCTAAATACAAACACGCCAGCTATTATTTTTGTCAATAAGGGGAAAAACCGCCGTTGATGTACCAGTGCATTTTATGAAGCTAATGCCGAAATATTACTTCGTAATCATGAGGGCTAGCTTTAATGAAAATGTCCCGAATGTGTTTGATGTTTGAGCTCATGAAAGAAAGGAACGTTCCCGGAACAATGCACAAGTGACTCGCACTTTGTGTACACGGCTCTTGGAGCTAGTGTATCGTCCCCCAGAGGGATTTAGCCTCACTTCTAAGGAGGAAATTTCACTGCTTCACTGCAAAGTAAACCCGTCTAACAAAAATGCATGTATCCACCCAGGTGCTTTGTTCCTTCTTTGCCAAATGATGTCCTTAGAGATTTCAGACCTTCTTTGTTGAAGGACTTTTTGCCTTTTTAAGAAAGAATGGAGCTTACAAGCAAGGACAGTAGAATATAAAAACCTGTCCATATCTAAAAGGACAATAGCAGAAAATTAGCTAAATATAATATATTATTGCGCTCGTAATATAACTCAAATACTATTATCAAATCACAAATATTAATTCTGAAGAAAGTGTACTCCAGTTAAAGTCATGACATTTGTGAACGTAGGAAACTATATACAAAATGTTACTGCACAAATAGAGCACGTCTGCGGAATTAACTGAGGGTCAAAAAGCAAAATATGATTAATATGTATTTTCTATTATTTCTCAATACGAAATTACATTCATCCAAAAAAGCAAAATACTCCTCAATTGTTGCTTCTAAGTTCTTCGTTCGATAAATTCCTTTTCCTTCAAGGAATTTTCTCAGCTTTGAGAAGAGATTTACGTACGATGTAGCTAAAATGGAAAATAAGCCGGTTGTGGTAGCAAATGACAGTCCAGTATATTGATTTTCGCCACTGCACATGGCACTGTTTGAGGACGTGCATTGTCTTGATACAAGTTCATTTTCATCCTTGATAAACAGGGTCTTTTCTGGCATGCATTTGCCTTTAGTTGGTTCAAAAACTTAGCAGATCAGCTTCAGTAATAGACGTTCCACTAGGAAGATATTAGGCCGATGCCATTATGTTTCACGCCAGAGCTGGAGAATCATGATGCTTCCATTGTTTCTGATATGAAGTAGTGTCTCCAAGTTTCATCGCTGGTCACGAATCGACGGATATACCAATTAGATCTCTCCTAAAAGCAGTGAGAGATTTGCATTCTGGTTCGCTTTTGATCGATGTCAACAGGCGCGATACCCATTTTGCAGATAACTTTTGTTTGCTTAGTTCCTCAGTCAAACTGTGAAATACCCGTTTGCTTGAAAGGCCTATAGCTTCAACAATTTCTGATAACTTTAATCGGCGATCCTCGAATAGCATATTGTGAACTTTTTTGACAGATTTTGGTCGTATATTCCAAGCTTTCTCGACCATGTTTGAACTCATAGTCCACTTGGAAACAGTTTAAAATTATGGAACAGAGTTCCCTAGAGCATATAATGTACCTATGAATTTCTGTTACTGTCATATTCTTCCTCACAAATAATTTAATTATCGCACGATATTTCCTACTTTCCCAACACGGAACTACAACAAAGAGCAATAACCTACTGAGGTCTTCACCGTCCGAAGCATTATCGCCCAGTTGTTTCTGTGAAAAATGTCCTGATTATTTAGAATAATTCATTTGTGCGTCATTCCGAACACTTTTCAAATGAATCTCATAATTAAAATGTAACGTTTTGAGTTGACCGTTCCCCACAAATATTCCAACTGAAGTCCTATGATTTGAATGTTCTGGGAGAAGACTTTGGATTGGGGTTTCGTCTCTTGTTTATTTGCTGTTACATTTACCTTCCTTCTTGCACGTGACAGCTTCATGAATCTTGTTCATCTTTGACAGAAGAGGATTTAGTTATCCAGTGCCAATGTTTAATTAAAAAAAACACACTCGTGGGATTATTTCCCAGTTTCATTAATTAAAAAGGGGTATGGTCCATAATGGGGAATAAAAATACAAGTATAGTTTTTCAGATTGATTTCCCTTTACTTCGAGCATTTCAATATCCTCAAAACAATAGTCCGGAGCACTGTCTGCAAAATGTTAAGAAACAGCATCCTTCATCTTAATATCTTTCGTGAATTTCACCACTCAAAGGTAAGATTTTAGTTATGAAAACGCGTAATAATCACTGTGCCAATACCTAAAATGTATGGTGGATGATCCAGCTTCTGGAAACCGGCATGTATTCACAGCAGCCATTGTCGTCCTCGATGCCCTTTTTCCGTGATGCAGCAGCTCAGCAAGTACTTCCCAGTCATCGTTATGTTCCTTGCTTTGAAGTCTACCATCATAATTGCTCTGCAGTGCCAAAATTTTTGTTGCCGTAACCTTCGTACACTATGAGATGTTGGCCTTCCTAGGAGATGCCTCACTCTTCTTCCGCCACTCCGTTGATTCTCTTTTTGACAGAGGGACATAGTAGATGACCATAGTTTCTTCCCCTGCAGCGATGAATTCCAATACTGCCCTCTCGTTACTATCACAAAGGTTCAAAATTTTAAGACAACATTCCACGCGCACCTGCATTTGTACTGAAAGAATTCGGAGTACGGTCTTGCACCGATCTAATGCATATGTAAATGTTGATGATTGACGAAACAATTGTTTAAGAAAGCTCGAACCTTTAAGCTAATGTTTTTGATTTTAGAAGTCTGTTCAAAACTTCCTCCTCGACAAAGGAGATATTTTCTTACATCAGTTTCCCCTCATGTGGGTCATTTTCAAGGCTTTCTGCCTAAACTAAATAATTTTAATCACTCCTTACAAACAGTCCAGACGTTTAACGTCATTGAATTAAAGTTCACCTTTAGTTAAACATTTAATTACTGCCCTGTAGAACATCATGCTGTATTATGCAACACGTCTGACTTAAATAATTTTCTCCCAGCAAATGAATGGCAACGCTCCTAAAACATGTGTATCAAGATAGCATGAACGTCGTAACAATAAACCATTGTCTTCTGTATACAAGTAATGTTCACGGAGGCATCGCTTTTCTCTCAGTTCTTTTATTATATTTAAATATTTTTACGGAACGAACAGTTCCAAGATAAAGACGCCTTCATCGCTGACAAACTACTAACGAGCGCACGGAATGCCACTGCCGTGCCAGAATGGACTAACAACCAATTCAAACTTCAAAAATAATTTCTTAGTGTTCTGCTTAAGCTCTTGAGTTGCTGTTTACCTTTGAACAACCCATTTCGTTGCCTTGTTAGCAAAACAAACACACAACGTCAAATTTACTCCCGTAATTGTGTTCAACGGAATACAGCTGGCACGGAGGGCGTTTTCTATTTAATGCATAAAATTACGTTCCCTTCCACGCGTACAATGGAAAAGTAATATATGTACATTCTGTTAATGTAAATAAAGCTCACGACGTGTTACTCATATCAAATAGTAATGAAGAAACATCACGATGTATATAATTAATTTAAATTGTTAATTAAAGTATAAATAAAAAATAGCTATACTAAAAGGAAACTTCTAATTTCTATATATTTTTGAAAATACAGGGAACGAAAAAGGAAAATAGTCGTGTGAAAAACTGTATTCCAATGACAATAGTTTTACTGTACATTGCTGATCAATAATAACAGATTTTATCCAACAAGTCATCCAAATTTATCTGCATTAGCCGCTATTCGACTAATCCTGCAATACCGCCACGGGTGGCCGAGGTCGTTGAAGGCACGGACTTGTGAGCGGGAGGTCTGAAGTTCGAATCCCTGACTGCGGCTTTTTCCAGGTTTTCCTCAGTCCTCAAAAATGGCAAATGCCGGGGAGGTACCCTAAACTTAGGCCTGAAACGTTTCCTTCCTTAAAAATAAATCCTTACCCAACATATCATTTCATCTCATGTATCATCAGTGTCCATCGCCTGTGGTGCCTCTATAGCAAAAACGGGCGTTAAACACAATTCATTCATTTACTTCTGCAATAGGCACGCTGAAAATGACAAAGGATATTAAACCCTGTTTGAAAGCATTAAAATAGTTAAAAATTAATGTTTTGCTATTATTTTCCTCGAAGGACCAGAATCCCCATGATCTGACAATGAAATAAAGTGAAAGGTATTTAAGTTACGGCCTCCCTAGGCGTAGCTGCTAGTTGGAGAAGCAGCAACCCGAAAAAGGGAGTAGTGACAACTTGGTAATTATATTTTAGTATTTATATTTTTACTGAAAGTATAAAGTGATACTGTATTTGAAACTACGCTAAACCGTGTTAAAATATGCCCCTGTATTTCTTCTACCTTTCGTAACGTTTTAACAAGTTGGGAGCAGTCAAATCTATTGGAACACTTTTTCTTCGATTGCCTTACGACTTTTCTTCAAGAATACGCACTCTCTGGAATTTGCTACCGAATGAAGTCAGGAGCTATCGGTCAATACCATAATTTAAGACAAAACTAAATCAACTGCTGTTTAATAATCAATAATAAAGTGCAATTAACGATTTGCTTATCGAATATTTATAATTTCAGTGACGAAATTGGTCTTCTCAACTGCCGATTGTTAACTAGGTAAACCTGCATTTTGCAGTGGACGGAAAATGCAGGTGCTCTGAAGACCCGCCACATTCACCAGGCAGTTCTACAAGGGAGTTTCCCTTTAACTACTGTGCTCCAGACTACTCCCAATTTTTTCTTTCTTTTGTTTGTCATTTCAATTAATGTAATATTATTCGTGTTTACTTGTTATGTTCAATAAAACAGATTCTTATAATTATTTGTGTTTTAATCAAACGTTATATAATTAGATCGTTTACAATAAGAATTACTTTCTCTTACGTGCCAAAAAACAAACAAATAAAGGCAGACTTTCATGGTCCAGTATTTGAATTCCGGACCTTCACCGCTAGAGCCTGGCTCGTGCACAGTGCAACACGAGTCAGAACACACCGAACCAGTTCGGCCGACGCGGGGGGCAATATATACACATAACTGACTTTAATTCCAGTTCTAAAATAATATTTAATTTTAAATAATGATTATTTTTATATATTACTGATTTAACGTGTTTTATTTCGTATATTATAACTACAATCAATTATTAATCTCATTATTTTATATATTAACTATTATTTTGCCTTATAATTATTAGAGAGCATGTTTCAAATCTACTATTATTTGTACAGAAAATGAATTACTCGATAGTTTGATAAATAAAAACAAGATAATGTAAAACGAACTTACACAGTGGTCAACAGATAACAAAATCATTCTAAATCAAAGTAAAAAAAATCACCTTCCCTAAGAAGTTAATATAAACCCCTGTTCATTTATTAGAAATACATATGGTAGCACATTAAGTAGCAGAAGAAAGCTTTAAGGTGTATTAAGGGTTGTCCCCTTTCCAAACATGTAGAACTTCTATTACACATATAATTTTCATTTTACCTGCTTTATATATCTATCATTTTTTATTATTAAGTTGTTAATTTGGTTTATTTATACACGTTTTTAACATCTCAGGTCATCAGCGTCCCATTCAGTTTATGGTGTGAAACGGTCGATAAATTTTGCTCAGAGGCCTCTTCTTTCTGGCTTGAGGTTCTTTATCGTGCCGTAAATCTACGACACGGTACCCACGGCTTTACTTCCCTTCCGAACGAAGCCATACTTATGAAAAAAGCCATCGGTCCTGACCAGGATCGAACCTGCGATCTTTGGTTTAGGAGGCAACCACTACACCACCAGGACCGACCTACATACAAAATACTACACAAACCTGACACATATCCCATAGTACTAGACATGTAAATAATCTTCATATCCCCTACACCAGACTTTCCGACACCAAACAGTTATAACCATATTGCAATAAAGCTGTTTAATAAGCTGTCATTGGTAGTTCCAAATATACAGATGAATCATTTTAAAAATAACATTAACATACAACTTACCAACAAGGCTTTTTATAATATTATAATATTAATGAAATTAATAATGGTAATTTAATAATATCTACTATTTATGTGTTGACTTCTTTATGGATTGATGAAAATGAAAATAGTTTTGTACTTCTTTTAATGTTTCATTACATTACGCAATTTATATTCAATTTAGTATTGTATCTTTTTATGTTTTATCTATTATTGTATATTATTTCACAGGCTGTTATAAAATGAAGTCGTAGCCTGGTTGTCTAATGGTGAATAAAGATTTTAATTTCAATCTGATTGAGTTTCTATAATAGATTCAGAAGTGTAAATATTCATAATATAACTGCAACCTATATATGCAGGATTAATTTAAGTCAGTTAATATTCCTCACATTGGATGAGCCAAATAAGTGTATTCCACGATCAATAAGCATATCAATCGCGTGTTAGCAGAAGCTAAGAGTCAATCCACTGTTTTGTGGGGTGGTTTACTAAATACATTGTGTTATACAACGTCTTTCATGGCTTACTGGCTGGCTGGCTGGCAGTCAGAGCGGAAACTTTCGGCGAAGAGGATGTAATATCTTCGCAACTTGTGGGTCCTGATGGTGTAGTCGTAACCATTCTTGCCCACTAAACCAAAGATCGCGGGTTCGACCCCGGTCAGGATCGATGGATATTTTCGGGCGTAAAAACCTAAGCATGGCTTCCTTCGGAAGGGTATTAAAGTCGTGGGTCCCGTGTCGTACATTTACGGCACGATAAAGAACCTCAAGCCTGAAAGAAGAGGCCTCTGAGCAAAATTTGTCGGCCGTTTCACACCCTGAATAGAATGGGACGCTGACGAGCTGAGATGTTAAAGAGCGTCCGTAAATAAAACAAAAGAACATCCACGCAACTGGTCCATGTTCTTGCAATTACAACTAAAATAAGTATGTACTTTATGACAGGAAATGTTGAAAATGCTGTCCTGATCCAAACATTTCTCACTGTTTTTTTTTAAATAATAAAACTGTTATTCACATGCATCAGTTCATATTCCGAAACCGAGACAATTCCTTGCCTGATATTTCCTTTCAGTTCTTTTAATGGTTGAGAATTTGTTCTATAAACGTTATTTTTCAACTTTTCCCATAAATAAAAATCACATATTGCCAGATCAGAGGACCGTGTGGACCATAATTCCTATCTATCTTCATTTAACTCATTAGTTGTATGTGAGGTGCCAAAGAGTCTTTCTGAAAATGTCCAGATCGGCATTCAATATCAGTCAGCTGTTCAAAAAATGGTGCTAGTGTGTAGTTCCGGTATTTTCTTGCATTTATAGTATTCTCAAAAATGAAAGTCCCTATTACTTTGTGTTTATTTACTGTGAGCCACATACAAACTTTCCTTTATGCAAGGTGGTTTCATTTATAAAATCAATTGTTTGTGCTCCACTGACTATTATTTTGCGTGCAAATATGACTACATAAATATGGAACCACTCATTTGTTTAAAAAATGAGTGTGTATCAATTACTCTTATCATTAACACTCCGTAACGATCAATTATAGAAATTTACTCAAATATCAGCCTGCAATTCCGTACAACAGTAACCATGTATGCTTTCAAGTTTAAATTGACTATTTCGGAAGATGAACTTATGCGTGTGCATGACAGTTTTATAAAAAGATGCTAGAAACGTGTGAATGCAGCAGAAAAAACATTTCCAACATCTCTTGCCATATGGCACATACTTGTTTGCATTGTAGTTGCGAGAACTTGATTACATCCACTTCACCGGAAATTACCGCTCTGACGGTAAAACCAAGAAAGACCCGGTAGCTCAGCACAACAGTATTTCTCCATGTTTAGAGAGTTAGTCGTTAAGCTACGAGTCGACAAATGATTGGTAGTACATTTATAATAACGAAAAATTAAAAAGTGAAGCGATCTCAAGAGAGACCCTTGATTTTGACCATCGCTTGCACAACCCTAAGCTGCTCCATTGACTGCCTTTAAAAAAAACGGGTTTCTTGTGGTTTTGTAGATAATAGTAATTTCGATACTTTGAGGAAAAGGTATCATTTACTATACATGGAAAGGCAGTGGTCGTGGTTAATACTTGTATAGCTCTTCCTGCAGCTGCTGCCGATCAGGTTATAATAATTCTAGAAAACTTTCATTTTACAATAAGAGAATAGAATATTTACTTATATTATAGAACAGTTAATCCTTTATATAATAATTGGAGGAAAAAACTATGGAACTTAATTGCAGAAAATAAGAATATTATTAACATAAACGTTAAAATCCCTACTGGTATAGAAAAATACATGAAGGACGATGTTTCTGGGACATTCTTACTTGTTAACAGAGCACGTGGGAAATACTTGCGTTTTTCTTATCAGTTTATCACTTTCACTGTCACATAATGTCTGGAGACAGATAAGAACAAAGTCACCACTCCTTGTTTCGGAAACTTCTGCCATTTTACAAGAGCTGCGAAGCAATACATTATCGTGGGAGATATGAAAGGTGAAGGACGGTACATATTTTTTGTGTCTTGCAGAAAAAGTGCACTGACCATTTGATAGCAGAATCTGATCACACCTTGACTGTTAATATAGAACGCCCAAGTGTGCTTGTTGTTCTTTTCCGCTAATTGTCATATAATAACGCAAATAAGCATTAACACATTCCCACTCTGCTATGTTCCATATATATTTAAAATGGGTATAAGTTAATGCACACAGCTTTTATTAAACTTTTGTTATGAATAGTGGGAATATTTAAGCATTTTGTGTAATAGAATATTAGAGGTTTATAACAAAACGTTGGCTATAAACATTTCAGTTTACCTTATAGTTTTATTCGATTTATTCTTTACTTTCCCTTACTGTAATGTTGTTCTAAAAACATTGTTTTAGTGTTTCAAAATCAGAATTTCTTTAAATATGTTCATAAGAACAAAGCCTAGTTTAAAGCTATTGTTATACACCAATTTGTATAAGTATTAGTGAACATAAGGGGTCCGGAAATTCTACAAAACTAGAAAATGCACACAGTAATGTATAACTATTTTGTAAAGAGTTGCTAACCAATTTAATTAAAATTGTTGTCTGTTATTTGCCAAACAGAGTTCTTCATATAGAAAACTGAAATTTAGACCATAAACATTAAGTATATTATTGAGTGCTGCAAAGTCAATTCATGCACCCAAGTTTTATTACAAAATATTTTTATCTTGAAAAAACACGAAAAAAAATTATAACATACGTAGAGTTGTTAAAAATTTTATACAATGGATTCCGAATTATGTAGATACTTTTTCTTTCCAAGTTTAAGTAAATATAACTGATAAATTTTTGAAAATTCTATTTCTACATCTTAATGCGAAAATATTCCTAAATGTTCATTCTGTGGCTTTTTAAATATTATTAGTATAAGATTATGGTTTGAAAAAAATACTTTGAGCTAAGTAGTGAAATTTTGCATATCAGATAACTGTATTTGACAAGTAACAGACAACATTTTGAATAAAATTCATTGGAAATTTTTTGAGAAAATTACTTATAAATTACCATGCATTTTCTAGCTATGTACAATCCTCAAAACATTTTGATGAAAAACCGCATCATGTATATGTATGTATCCACTATATAATGACAGATGTGAGAAAAGTTTATAAGAAAATAAAACCCAAAGGCAAGGTAAGTATTAAACTACAGGATAGGTAAACAGTGAGTTTAAGAAAATTGAGTTATTGTCTAGCAATCGCTGAAAAATTATTAGAATGTCAAAATATTTAAGAATATTCAGAGTAATCTGGATCTGGTGCAGGAGTTTCAATCAATTGAGAATCTGCTTGCAAAAAAAAAAAAAAAAAAAAAAAAAAAAAAAAAAAAACCTGAAAAATGACAAGTTAATGGATACAAACGAAGACAATTTGTATTGAAAGACGTGCATTGCTTCACCGATCTGCAAGAGATTGGTGGGAAAATATAGATATATATAGTAATCTGACCCTTCAAATACCACATTCCTTAAAATCCACAATTACTCTTTGAGGAAAATATTTCTGCAAACAAAACCACTTATGCAGTTCTCAAGTTTATCTCTGAATAATTCCAGAAACTATCTTCTGATTTTAAAACTACTCACGGAAACCAGCAAGAGTACGACTGTTGTAACGCAAATATTCCATGCTTAGTCTCCTTTGAGGAAAGGCTACCCTTCTCCCCACAGTTTACGGCACATGTTGATACCAAAGGCATACATCCAATTATGTGTAGCTTATGACAAAACAAAAATTATGGCACATGTTTCTGCAATTGGTGCCTGTAAAATTCCTTAAAGGTCTTTTTACCTAACACAGGTTTACAGACTGCCACAGTGACCGCTGATTCTTCCACCTCCGTCTTGCGACATCACTGGTAGGGTGCAGTATATCCGGTCGCAATCACTTGACGTTTGGTCATAAGTTGCTACCTCTATCAGCCATCTTTCCAATCGTTCTCAAGAGACTGAGTAGACTTCGTTCTAGATCTTGAGATTGCAACGCTAACCACTAGATCAAGGAGGCGGTCTGTGAAAATTATATCCATAAAAAATACAATTTGAAATCGTTCCTTTGAAAAACTTGTTTAATAGAAATATATCGAGTGATAAGACTGCAATACAATCAGTTTTAAATACGTAGATATGTAAAGAACCCTGGTATGGACACACCCATTTAAAGCTGTAAGAATGAACAGAACATGTGTGGTCTTTGGTATCTCAGTACAAAATTAGGTACGTCAAAGACAGTGGAAGAAAAAAAATATTTATTTTCATTCGAAAAAGGGGGAGATCTAATTAATCATTAATTCTAATAACTTATACATTTTCGATGTTACATATAATTTAATGAAAGACACTATTATTAATAAATTTATCCTGAAAAAAATAATAAATAATAATAATAATAATTAATAATAATAATAATAATAATAATAATAATAATATGGCAACTTAAAATAGTGGGTTTGTTAACAAAACCACCTGTATATATTAGTATTCTAAATACGAAACCGGCACTGTTGAAATATCAGTTATTTTTTGGTCAACTTAGATAATTGCGGGGCCATAAATCGCTTTCTGTTACACACATGCATTGTGAGACATACAATGAATTTTCAAAGTTCGACATTTTTATTGATTTTTTGAAACTATTACTGTGATTGCATTGCTGATAAGTTAATATATCAAATTTCATTCAAATTGGATAAATACTTCGCGAGCTGTAAGTTATGTAATAAATTTTACTACGTAAATATGTCGCTTAATCAAAAGGTCTGACGCGAGTTGAGAAAACTGGTAGGCATTTTTGCAATTGGAGCTTTAAACCACATACAACAATTGTGTAGAAAGATATTTAAAATAAATTTGACGAGTAAACTGCGATAACTGTTTAAATCTATGAGTAATATTACTCTTTAAAATTAATATTTTTTTCAAAAATGATTATTACTATTAGTGTGTGTTTTGTCTATAGAATACAATGAATACATCCGCACATTCTGGGAAATTTTAATTAAATTTAAACAAAAACTGTTAGGCGTGGATCCCTTAAATGTGTTAAAATGAAGTTTTGAGGGGAAAAACTAATTTTATTAAAAAAAAAAAAAAAAAGTATGCCCGGAAACGGTGCGATTTAAAAGGACATGTGAAGTTCTTTAGATGGAAGTACAGCACGAAGGGAGGGGGACGTGCAAATGTTGACTCTCTGTAGACACCCAAAGATTCAAGAAACCATTTACAGGGGGCGGATGATCGATTTTTGCCCAAAGCTCATGTCCAATGCAAAGCTAAAAGCAATGTTCCGGAGGGAAAAAATCTCTAAAGAAATTCAAAAACGAAAATACGGGGCTATTCAAACCATCTCCAGAGTATTAAAAAACCAGTACTTTCCCAATATTGATTTGTTCTTGTCACAGCGACAAGAAGAACTCTGGAAATTTATATTATACCGCTCTCGGTAAGGACACGCCTTGATGGCTTTTTTTACCTTTGATTACACCCATATGCAAATTTATGTTACGTTGATGTAAGACACACAAAGAATGCCGTGCATCAGAATTCATAGAGGAAAACAACGTTGTCATGTCTCAGCATTCTCTTTCAGATCATATTTAGTGCCATCAGAGACTGGGTACGTCAGAGTATATTAATTTACTCATTTGTTCTTTATTTATTAGTTAAGAGAGCCTCACACATTTTAAAAATATGAGAAACAGAAAATATTCATGGTTTCTCTTCACCTTTGACGCACGAAAGTAAGAGTGGCAACATTGGAGAATTACCAAGTATCTCGAGGTAATGTGTTATTGTTCAGACTAAACGATAACAACGCTAGACCCTCGCAATTCGATGGGATGGGGCGAGGTTTGTCCTGCATCTTACCAACGTAACCCTAAAATATTAACATTCAACATTTAGAATGAAATTTAAACTTTAGCTAAAACAATAAATAAACTTCCATATTTTGTGTCTGTTGATGCTTACTTTGTCGTGGTTATTTTATTAACGTTTATATAATTACATTACAAAACTGAAGATATTTTACTAACTCTGTATAATGGTAACAGCATATCAGAATCACAAAAAGGAAAAATATAAACCATATATAGACAAAGATGGCCTAAGAGCAACTCTTGAACTAAAAATCACACGAAGGCAGTTCCAGAGGAACCTGATTGGAATATATGATATCGAGGAAGTATCACATTCTTACCATTAGAAACTGAAGTGGGAATCCTAAATATTACAACAGTTGGCCAATAAGCGAGCTATGAAATTCTGTATATGTGTTAACTTTTTTTAGACACTCGTTCAGTATTAATAAACAAATTACATACTGCAGTAATTGACTTAATCGTCTGCTTTCCTTGATAAAATACAGTCGGTGTATCTGTCAGTTGTTTCAACAATTGAAATCTGTTTATTTTTCGCACTGCTTTTAAAAGCAGGCTTTGCAACGTTTCAATTATTTTAACAAGTGAAAGTGATTGCTTATAGTACGTTTCGTTATAACATTTCATTTTAAAGCGATTGTCTAGTGCTAAAATGTCTAAAATTATGTTTTTACTTTTCTTTCAGATAACGTATAAACAAATATACTCTTGAGCTGTAATATTTACTTCGATCTTTCTATTTTGCACACATATCAAGGCAGTTACCTTTTTTGTGTGTGTGTTTTTCTCCCGCCATGCGCACCGTTGATTTGTCTTGCCTTCAAAGACCCGAGTATATTTTAGCACTTGCAGGGAGGTAATGACTAATTTCTTTGGAAGTAAAACGCTTTCATTCCATCATACTTTTGAATAACCACAGCAGCATTTCGTGTTCAGAGTTTGAAATATAGCTAATTAATTTACGATCTGACAGACAATGGAGCCATTTCTTAGGTAGGGCACCTCAAAGATGGGCGCTATTACGACGGTTTAATCTAACATTAAAAAAAACTAAATAACACAACATATGATATTAGTTAACCAGATGAAACCAGAAGATACGAGATATCAAAATCGACTAAACTAAATATAAAAAATGCTAATTCGCTTTTTATGCAAGGCTAAACAAAAAAATCTGTAAAAAAAAAAGTTAAAATACGTTTTGTGTGTTTAGTACTTCCATTAGCATGCAATATAATTTAAAAATTAATTTCACTGCCTTTGGCTGTAGCGTGAGAGTCGAAATCTATACACAGGTGAGCGATACCCTCAAGCTTAATTTTTAAAGTTGTGCTTTCGTATTTTTAAACGCATAAAAAGTTCCACGTGATGCAATTTTTGTTGCCAAAAATCTCATTCATTAAATATAATCAAAACGTATATCAAGAACTCTAAATTTGGTTTTTCTTGTACAAAGAATATTTTAAAATGTTTTCATATTACGATGAAAAATCAGTGGTATAATTTTACTAGTAGCACTAAAATGTTCAGAGCAAATAAAGCTAATATTTCATCGCACATAATTTAATATTCCAAACATTTATAAACAAATAAGTAAAAAGGATAATCTTTGAAAAAAAAAAAACGATTTGCGATATTTAATACAATGTTGCTTACAATAAAAAATACAGATTTGAACATTACATGCAACATTTAAGAAGTGCAATATTTTGTACTTTTAGTAAATACTTATTTTATATTCATCATTTATAAGTCGCAAAATTTTATTCTAAGCTACTGTTGCTTTATGATGTCAAAATGCCGTTGGATCTGCTTAAGTGTTACATAGAGAAATACTAGAATTGTGTAATTTCAACGTGAAAAATTAACTATTGCTGTTATCTAGGCTCAAGAATATCATGGGTTCGTGAATAATAAGGTTAGTCTGCAAATAAAACACCAATCTATAAAATGTTGTGCGTCAGAAGACAATATTCAGACAGCATTCACTTTATTATTCCCTGAGAAAACAAACATTAGTGATATATTAATACATTTGTCTGTAGGCTTACTCACTGCGACAAAAAGACTTGTTGCTAGACGATCTCAAGGCATATGCACTTGAAGCAAAACCGCAATCACTTCTTGATACTGCTTTAGAGAAATGCAGGCTTATTTTGTCGTATCGCTATCGAAAAGAACGTACATTTTTCTGTGAACGGGTAGAACTTGTACTCCGCGTTCACTGCGCCAAGACACGCGACTGACTGACTGACTGATCTCGGGCGCTGCAGATTTCTGGTACGCGGATGGAGAAGGTGGAGGGAGAAAGCAAGGCGGGCCATTGGGCATGTGTTAATGCAGGTTCATACTTAAACAAAAACCACGCACTACCTTCAAGCACGCGTCTCTTCGATTAGCTCATGAGTATATATTAAAAATGGAGCTGAAAATTAATTTGCAAAGACCGGTTTTATTGAGCAGACATGCCTCAAATAAATGTGAAGTTTTCATGAAATTAAACTGCCAAGGCAAATGTTTTAGTGTTATTTGTGCATTTTCTGCCCTTTACGAATTCCGTAAGAATGTGACGATTGCGGCTGCACCAATGAAAAGATTAAAAAAAAAAAAAAAATCTTCAAATCTCCATCGACTTCACTTTAAAGGCACAAAAATTATATATATATATATATATATATATATATATATATATGTGTGTTTTATAGAACTAACACATTTCTTTCATTATTTCAAAACTAGGCACAACTTATACCATATACGTAAGAAATGGAGAAAATTATAAACCTTTATGGAAAATGTTGAAAATGTACTCCCTCCTGCATAAATCATAACACAACACGACATTCATTGTGCAAAATCCTGGCATTTGTTCATCATATGGTTCAGATTAAACATGGTTCATCTCGAACTCAAAGAACTCACGCATTAGCCCGACCAAAATCCATGTCATTCATGAAACATCAATGCCCAGATTTGGTGCGCAACATTCGCACCACCACGATCCGCAGAATCCATGCAGAACCCGGCTCTAGGAATTATGCACGGTACCGACCACTCCAATGTTCCGTAAATCATGGATGTCATACGGGAGAGAGACCGCACGCTCCATGATACCATCCCGAACCACCCAAATGAGCTGGTCAGAGCTCTAGGGGACTACGATCATAGAGCCCCTAGATGTAGATCATACAGTCTGTCCAAGGACATCATGGGACCCCTTGGGTGAAAATTTTCTAACATCTCAGATTAGGCTACTTCGGGAAGGGCAACCCCCAACTCAAGCACAACTAGCTTCTAAACCTTGATCTATTCAATTACCTCTGAACCCTCGCAAACGGCAATCATGCTGAGGACCCCGGTTGACCATCGAAGTTCAGTAGATCGGGCGTGGCCTGTACTTGGATGGGTGACCTCCAGGAAACACCACATGTCGTTGGCAAAACCCCCCACATAATAACACAGACACCCTCTTCCTGCTACATTTTAAATCACCTATGTCCATCGAGCACGAGCGGCTAGGTACTGCTGACAACTGACAGTCACCTGGGGAAAATACCAGGTGACTGTACTGGCTTCTGGCAACATCCGCACAGATAATGCTGGAACCAATTCTTTTAGACCAGATTGTGGACACTGTAGAGTGCCGCCGAATTTCTGCAGTTTGTTGAGCAATTGGACGAAGTATAGCTGGATCACGAATATTTTCAACAAGATGGCCCTACATGCTCTACATCAAACCAATCCACGGCGCTAATTGAAAGTTTCTTTGGCGACTGCATAATCTCCAAGAACCTGTGCTCAAGTTCTCCTGATTTGACAACGTCGAACTTCTGGGTTACTTAAAAAACAAAGAGTTTACGCCTCACATCCCCAGACAATGGAGGTCTGAAGCACAACAATACACAGCAAAATTAATGACAATGACAACACAGTCCTCCAACGAGCGGCCAGTAACATGAAACGACGTGTTGAGTTATTTGTGCAGGAGGGAGGCCAGTTTCAACAATTCCTATAGAGGTCAATCTTCCAAAGATATTCTACATTGAGATATAATAAGATGTGTTTAGCACCATTCGATTTGAAATAAATATAAAAATGTGATCCTGATGCACGTCATGAAAAGATTTTTGAAAAAAGTCTTCAAATCTCCATCGATCCTACTTTCTAGGCACCAAAAGTAAAATTGAGTACATACGATATAACAATAACTAGATAAGAAGAAAAAGGATAAACAGTAGGAAAATCACAGATTTACTAGCGCAATATTTCGAACAGCTGGTGTCCTTCTTAGGCAACACTTTTCTTCTTGCCTAAGAAGGACAACGAGCAGTTGGAAATATTGCGATAGTAAATCTATTCCTTTTCTAGTTACTGTTATTTTGGTTACATTTCATTGTGTTATTTTATTTTTCATTTATATATTATATAGTGTGCGTGCGTGCGTGTGTGTGTGTTTGTTTGTGTTTAACGCTCCAACGGCCGCAATTTGTTTTTTCTCAATGAAACTCGATGTATAAGGATCCAATAACAAATAATTCATGGAGTTCGTTAAGCAGCAAAACTCAACTATTGGGGTAGGGATTCACATAAAGTGAATTTAAATATCACTCCAGCGGGCGCAATTTTTTCCCCCTCAACAAAACTCAGTATATGCCATTGAAATATAAGAAAAATTTTTTTCTAAAAATCAGCAAAATCAGACTATTATGAGTGGCGGTTTATCTAAAGCCCGAAATTATTACTTTTTTTTTTTTGCAACGAAACTCGATATAAATCATTTAAATAAAATAAGAAAAATGTTTCTGAAAATCAGAAAAATTGGACCATTATAGTGCGGATACCTGAAAAAAGAATTTTTCTAATCGCCGAGAACGTCGTATAAGGTGGCCCGGAGGGAGATGTGGCAAATGGGGGGGGGTTGTTATTGTTAGTATTAACAATTGGTATCCTCGCCAAGTGATGCAAAAACTGTAAATCCAAAACATTTTTTCTAAAAGTACCATCTTGAAGTTTGCTTAAATTATATATAAATGTTGCAAATAGACATATCTTTCTTAGGTAAAAAAAATTGTTTTGGGCTGTCAATAAATGTTTAAAGTTTTTTCACACAACAGCACATTAAGATTCTGATGCAGAACCTGAAGAGGAAGGCTGAGCAATGTACAGTTGCCATCACAAGTTAAAAAGCAACAAATTGCAGAAAGCGAAGTTTAAATTCTTCTCACATAAAATATTGCAGCATTAGTTTGTTGATTTCTTAGGAAATGTGTTAATTTTTTACTTTCCTAATTATTTAGCTCGTTTTGTTGATTGCTTTTCTTGCTTGATTACCTTGGTTATGTGCTTAACAATATGCTTCCACATAACTAGATAACGTATAATCATGACAGCAAAGCAGAGAATACATATGATGAAATATACCGCAAAATACTAGCCCAGGTGAAAAGACAATATTCTCTTCTTCACAAATGCTATGAACTGTTCATAAGATCTGTTTTCAAATGTTTCTATTACGTCAACAAATTGTTATGAGTTTAAAGGGGTTATATTATAAATACGAAAAAGGAAATTTATAAATAATTTAGTCTTAATTATAACGGAAAAACTTAATTTTTATTATATTCGCATTGATCAGCTAAGACAAAATTAAACTTTTACATCTCATAAAAACTTGAGGTAAAAAAATGTTCACGGAATAAGTCTGAATAATATAACAAAATTATTAACACCTTACAGCACCCCATACAGAAGCATTACGAACAATTTTATCAAAGATAAGGTGAAAATCGCCTCACGTCTTAATAAAAACATTGTTACTATGCAAATTACTTGATGGGCCAAAATAAAATTTTGTATACTTATTGTTGAGGTTTAACTTAACTACCACACAAAATTTGAAAGAAATCGGAGATATTGTTAGTAAATTTTATAAATATTTTTTGCAAATTGAACTCCCTATATTTTCAAAATATTATATTGCTGAAAAAGTATAAATATACAATTTTAAAGTACATTTAAACGTCTTTAAATGGAGGACATTAAAATATTAATGCTCATAATTTTGTAACAGTTATTTAATAATAACTTAAAACATGCACTTTATTTGATTTTTGGTGAAAATTTAAAGTACTATAACTATTCAATTGTTGATCAGATAACACTTATAAGTTCCTGAAGACTGATATGGAGTGAAGGTATATACAAATTTCAAGTAAATCTGAAGCGGTCATGTTTCGCTTTGTCAAAAAGTGTGTTGGTTTTTTCATGGAATCAGCCATATGTCAGCATACATTTTTGAAAATCCTCTAATTTGCTGCATTTTTCATATTCAAGTCATGATAAGCGATATTAAGCGTTCTCATTGAGTTCAGTGTTGCAATATTGCGATAAAGAATGTAAACGTTGACCATAGACCGGCTGAATTAAGACATCATCGATGTTTCGATGTGGTCAATTTCCAGATGCTAAATCTTACATTTATGACGGAGTGAAGTGTACAAATTGATGAGAGTAAATTCATCAGTTTTCCAGTTTGAAAAAAATTGTCACTTCATATCATGGGAAAGCAGAGTCAAGTCAAGAAAATGGTATGATTATATTAAACTTGGTAAAAGAAAGAACAGAATGCAGGATTGTGATGTCTCAATTGCATTGCAATATCAAACCACTACGGTAGTGGTTCCAACTATCCACGAGGCAAAATGTGAAAAGCTTCAATATAAACGTATCCTACGTCCAAATTAGAAATGTCATTCCTTTTAAGAACGTTCATTTAAATGAATCCAGTTTTACACCTGTAAGAGAGATTAGGAACGTCTCAAGTGGATGGTATATTTTGAAGAAAGCATTCATTGTTCTTGGACAAAGAAAGGAAGGAGATTTAAGTTATGTAATGTTGAGGACAACGTCGAGAACTCGCGGTCAAGTGGAACAGTCCTTGAGTCATTAAAGTATTTTGTTGTGCTTCGAGTAACATTATTATTTTGCCCCCATGCACTCACGAACATGTACAAACGAAATTAAGCTGGGTTCACCGATACGTTCATTAAAATATGTAACTGTGCAACTGAACTACTAAGCTTTCGCTTTACATGGAATAGCTTCTACATTATGTTAGTCATTTAAACACGATGTCAAGTTCCTAAGTTTCAGGTCCGTCGTTAGGTTTGAAAAACTCCCATTGCAGTACTTTTCATCTTGTCATCTTCCTTGGAAGTCATGTCTTCATTTAGAGATTACGAAATACCGATGAATACTCCAAGACTGTTTGATATTCTGGAAGCCACCCACACTCCTTGTCAACAATAGACGTATTAACTGCAGCAATGTCACGAATCGGGTGAACACATTAACTTAGTATTCTTTGTCTTCACCTTTATGATCTCACCCATTTGTGCTGGAGTGCAATACAGTGTTCTGCATTTACAGTGATGCTCCTTTCCTTGTATTTTATTAAGAGGATTCCCCTACAATACCAAAAGCGTTGTCATGATTTTCTTGGTGAATTCAATGACCATAAATTTTCTCGTGGTTTGTGCCATTGCATGGATTCGCTCATAAAAAGCATGGATTCATATATTCTGACAATGTACAGTAATTTCAGTAATTCTGATTACCTTAGCTAAGCTCTAAAAAGTTGGAGAGACATGTTCATGATGCTCTCTCAGATCTGCAGAAAGAATGGGACACCCACATTACATATGAAGTTTCTCGTGACTGTTTTAACAGAAAAGTGCCAACATTGCTGACATTTCTATGAGCTTCAACCGTCTGTCATCGAGTAGTATCCTCAACAAGAGAGATGTTTTCTTAAGTCATCAGCTACAAGCCGACCATCCTAAGGGTCATCCTTGATGCCCTCTCTTCGTAGGTAAATCGGTCGTGGTGTAGTGGTAACCGCACTTGCCTGTAAACCCAAGATCGCTAAAAAGCTCTTAGTAAACATCGATAAACTCTATACTAAAATGCGTTTTTTTTTTTTAAGTCCAAAGTGAATCCAACGCGCACAAAGCCTAATCAATTTAAATCTTTCGTGCAGGACGTGTGTATTCCTTGAGCCGAATGTCTAATCATCTCAACTAAGACGTGCAATTTCACTTGGCACCCTTCATTTACAAATTGTTCAATTATTCGTGGGGATTTCGAGCGCTCTTCATCTTCAGTGCATGTATGCCACGTTTAAACCCATGTATCCAGAAATAATCAGGGCCGATTTCAGAAACTAGAACCTGTTTTAAGCTTTAGACATGTCTACCTAAACAATTTTAGTTTACATTTGAATTCCTGTTGTTAAATAGCATCCACTCAGAACATCAATTGGGAAGAAGTATGGAGTATATTTGGTTAGATTGTTAGATAGCCAACAGTAGAAACTCTTCATTAACGCGGACACCACTGAAAAGTCCTTTTACGAGGTTATCGGCATAGAAATATTGCCTAAGTATGCTGCAAAGTTCTCGAGTAAAGAAAAGAACTCTTTTCGGACACACTGAAATGTTGCGATAGAGAGAGCAGAAGACAGCCTGGCGAAAAATAAAAATAACAATCTTTAGACAACGTTTAGACGAGCAACACCAACACTCCCATTTTTCATCTCTGCGTTACATATCACTTGCGATGAAAAGAAAAGTATTACATTTTACAGTGTTGTCCAGTGTCTATGTACTGAAAAGTACAATTCGTAGCAATGTAATCATTTGTCGTAGTGTTAACAGCAGTGGTAAAGCAACAGATTACTTTTACACATGTTTTTATTTACTTCGCAGTTAATAGAATTGAATGAAAACAGCCCTCTGATTGGGACAATTTATTCTAATGTGAGTGCAGTAAATTACATCTATTACTCCTGGGAAATTATTTCTAGAAAGAAACGAACAAAACAATTGTATGACAACGTTCCACAGCGAACAAACAGTAATATATAATTATGAGATTATACCCAAAAGTTTCCATGCCTGCATAAATATCTTTATTATTATAAAATTCTATATATACGTTACAAATATATTTTATGCGTCGGTCGTAGACATAAGCATGTACGATAAATAATTTGATAGAGAAAAAAATAATATAAAAATATTAACAATATATAAATAAACATTAAAAATGGGAATGGTATTTGCAGATGTATGAATGAAACCATATTATTTATAATTACATTGGTTTTTTCTAATCAGAAAATAAATTGCTTCTGGTTTCGGGCACTTTGACTACGAAAATGTCCATATTTAACCATTTCGTGAGATCCGCAAACAGGTCCCAGCATGCCAATCGTTCTCTAATTGCCTTATTTTTTTTTTTTAAAGGAGTAAGAGTTTTTCTCAGGTGTTACTGGATACAAAATGGGCAGATTCTCTTTCCTGAACTATCCATTATTTTTTTAGCCTTCTAACTTCCCAGTCTAAACCACGCCATTCCTGATCTTGCCATTCTCCCTAGAACGAACGTATATACCTCTTTATTCCAGTTTAGTTTAATTTCATTCAATAGGCTCAAGAAGACTTTGGTGTTGCAATCTGCCTCGAGACTTGTTCTAACCTTCTTCTATACGGCTTTGTTATTTGCAATGCTTCAGAGCGTAAGTTACAGCTGCAATTATTTACTTGACAGATAAGATGACACCAGGTAAGGGTTTTGAGAAGGCGATAATCCTTATCGGCGAGGTCGGAAACTTATGATTCTATTGTTAATTATACACAATAGAAATAATCTATATTCTGATATGCCAAATGTCATCGTTCATTTTCTTTGAACTAGCACTGATGATTCACATGCGAATGCATATTTACTTCTTCATTGAAATACACGCAAAAAATGTTTTATACAAGATTCAAAGTTCATTGATAATGAATTAATAAGAGTTTTACATATTTTTGGGTGTTTTTGCTTAATAGACTACTGTGCATATTTTCAAGATTCTGTTGGATAATTCGTCAAATGTACATATCTTTCTGTTTAAAAGTACAACATATAATTCATTAAAAATATCCGAAAGTAGACACAAGTGTCGCTGATATAAAGCATTTGTCCTTTCCGCTCTTTCCAGCCAACAGTAGCACAAAAACCCGAATTCGTTTCTTTTTTTTTTTTTTCCCCGACCTGTTAAATACGGATCCTCTATGTTCAAACATTTCTTTTGAATTACGTACATTTAAAATGGGATATTTTGAAACGTTAGTCTTAAGCTTCACTTTAGTACATCTATATTGTAATGAGTTTTTGGAAAATGTCATATTTCATTAAGAATATGTAAACTACGTCAAATTGTAGAATATGTAACAGTATACATTTCCCAAGCACAGAAGATTGCTGGTGAAGCTGTTAAGATAAAAACAGATACGGTACTATAAAAATAAAAACTTTATTACAACAATGTGTTTAAGGTGAAAAAAAAAATTCGTCACGAGCTCAACTTGGAACTAATAAACTGATATTTCTGCACTACCATTTTCCCCAGTAACATCATGTGGTGTAAAGCAATTATTTTCAACCGTGAAAAATATGCTTGTAGATAAAGTAGTACACAAAATCTTGAGTAATTGTTGGTCGTATTTTGTAATCAGGAAAAACATTAACCTATAAACGAATATTACGGTAAAAAAATTACATATCAACAATTTGATTTGGTAAAAATTAGGATGTTGCATATTTCAGACCCTCATGTGCATACGAATTGAAGTCCTGCTCATTAATATTTACATTAGCACTGTTTCCACAGTTTGTGTCTCCAAAAACGCCTTTAGAATCACTTTTTGGTATTTTTTCCAAATCGAGTTAGCACCGTCTAGCATATCTAAACTTGATACGTCAAAAGGATAAAAATATTCCATTAACTATTACTGTTAAACTATTTAAGGGAAGTATTAAAGGAAACGAGGGTCAAAAAATGTTTTTTTTTATTTTTGAACATTTTAATATTTGTAATTTTCTATTTATTTTGGTATGGTTTTCTTTAATGTTCCTTGGTTATAAGTATGTTTAATAAAATTTTAATTATGTCACTGTAGAAGTCATTGGGGGGGTGGATTTCGCGAGAACTTTTCCAGTTAAAAGTCTTATCTCAGGAATTATTTGCTCTAGAAGGCAGTGGTTTGTATTGAATGATTGAAAAAGTTGAATTTCATAAATTGGCAGCCATTATTTCCACGACATTCTTTGTTGTTTTATATTATGAGAGAGTTTTAGCTGTTATTTCCCTCTAAAATTTAGTTTTTCTATAAAACAATCTTGGCTGCAATAATTAACTACATTTTTTGGCTTAAGGACCCGTGTAAGCTATCACTTTGAAACTTCAGCACTTAATTCATAGCATTATTGTGATGATGTAGATCTATTTTGGTACATCTAGGACATAATGTGACAACGTAAAAAAAATTAATGCTGGGAAAAAAAATACAAAAAAGTAAAAAATTTAAAAATTGATAACACTTGTTTCCGAGTCACCGTACCTACTGAAAATAGTTAAAATATTTTCAATTATGTGCATGTATATGCTGTAAAAGTTTCATTTCATTAGCTTTAATAGTTCTTGAGAAAATGGGAACAAGTTGGTAAATTTACTTTACAAGGATAGTCCTTTCACATGTCCCTTAAACACATTATTATTTTTAAAAATGTTTTTGCATTTTCCATTTGATGCTCCTTTTAATTGGATTGTTTTACATATTCATTTCTTTTCATCTTCGCATTTTCGACTGAACTCTTCCTCTTTGGCACCAAGAACTTATAATGTTCTGGACCTCGTGCATGAATGTGTATCGGAAATTCCTACTGAATTCCCGAGGGATAACGTGGAAACGCCGACATCGCTGCGTGCAGCACAACATTCCAAATCCCTAGAGCCCTGATGGTCTAAAATGAATGTTGCTTGATCCTTGGCTTTATCCCTTTTGTGGATGTTTTGCCTACGACTTCCATTCCTTTTCACATATTGGGTTACAAGCAATAGCACAAAAAAGAATATATTTAGTGTTATAACACTGCATGTCCAAAACGAAAACCATGCAGGAGTTTTTTTTAAAAAAAAATTAGACAAACAGGATATTTAGTTGCTATGTTATACAGTTTGGAGATGGTAGAGAGAGGTTATAAAAAAACAATTGCCTATGTTGAATACCGATCAAGATCACAGGCGATAGCTACCTGCATTAATGATAATGCAGATTTCTGCCAAAACGTTTATTTTAATCCTTAATAAGAAAACGTATATTTTTAGGTACAGTTATGTATCCATTTCGTGATGTGAATTCCATAATGCTTATAAGTATCCATTTTACTTGCAGGTGGCCACTTCAATAATTATAAATACATATAACTAGCCTAAATGTATAAATGAAATATTTACACACATTTACGGTGTATTCTCCTTAACTCAACCCCCTTCCTCAAGTCTCGAATTTATCTGGCGTAGTCCCTCGAGAAATCGAACTAATTTACTCTCTAAAACTAGCTATTAGCACTACAAATATTGATAACGCTTTTGTGAGCATATTGTTAGCTGCTAAGAAGCAGACTGTTTGTTCCCTCTTGAGTGAATTAGCAGACGGCAAGTGTTCTAATTTATGTTGCGTTGTAGCACTCCCATGAAAGTCTTTCTTTAATTTTTTTTTCGGTAATCATTTGCAGGGTTGACAGCTCCATTGAAAATCCGTGTGCATCAGCCAGTGGAGTAGACATCGGAATTTCTAAGCACTAAAACCTCAATGAAGCGGAATAAAGTTATGTTGGTAGTAGACTGTAGACAACAGATGTGAAGGGTACAACAGGTCACGAGGTACAAAACATTCTCTTCCCTTTGTCTGTCACTAATCAGTTCTTATTTACCAGCCGGGCGGTGGCTCATAGCTTGTGTTCGTGTTTTGTTTGTATTTATCTACAGGGCTTCCAGAATATGTCTTAACCGGTGACATGCGGTTTTGCGCCACGGAGCTGGACGGACATGCGAGTCACTCATGTACTCCGACTTCGCTTCTTAAAATTGTATATAAAATCTCATAGCAAATGGTGGAAATGTCATCCTGCCTCAGCTAAAACAGGCATGTACGGGCTAAACACATTTAGTTCGATCACTGTAACGTTTTCTGATATCATTTCATATGTTTTTCTCAAGTTCTTCCAATGTGTATACACTTTGTCCTTCAGGCTACCCCACAAATAAAAATCACAGACTGTTAGATTTGAGGAGCGAGAGGGTCATACACCAGCATTAATCACTCTACCTTCAAACACTTCCCTAATTTTATCTATGTATGGACTATGAGCAGTGGCAGAATTTTATTGAAGTCATCCAAATGATTTCTTTTTTCCGTTAGCGATTAAAAATTTGGTTCTCAATATCATTTCGGTACCTCTCCATTTACTATCCACTATTAAAAAACCCGATTGATTATGTACCTTGCGCTAATCGCACAGCAAACTCCATAATTTTCCTATCATAAAGAGAGATTTCTTGAATACAATTTGGATTTTCAGAACATCCGTGTTCACACGACCATTTTGATGAAACCGCGCGTTGTCGGAAAAGAACACAAGATATGGATCTATTACCTCTTCAGTCAATAAGGAAAGAAACCACTCACAATAACGCACACTTGCTACGGGATCACCTTGTCATAGAAAATGGACATGTGTACAATTACAAGGTTTGATTTTTTACAATTCTGTTGCTGTGAGCAGAGGACAGTGAAACCCGAACTTGCGCTAATTTCGGTAGTGATACTCCCGACGAACGTTCAATACTTGTTGCAATTTTGTCTAATTTGTTTTCTGTTAAAACTTTTTCTCTGTTTTGCAATGAACTAATAGTACAAAATGTATTCGCAATATCGTGAATTGCAGGTGTGGAAGGGGGCCAATTGTCCAAAGAACTGCCTAATAAGTTCTTCACGAACGCGCAGAGCTGATTTGTATTTGTGTTAATCTTTATACACACACACACACAAAAATGCTCTAAAGTTAGCTGTCTTGCCATCTTCGCAAACGAATGTAGACTGGTGACTGCTCGAAAGTTTAAAGACAGGCAGCGAGCCAGCCTTGGCCGAGAGGCAAAATTCCGTTAGAGTGGTGAGTATATATTTTGGAAGCCCGGTAATAGTTCACGGTATCTAACTTGATGTTAACTGCTTAAGAATTCCGGTAACTAGTAATAAATATACAAATCTCACTAACACAGTTGATTTTAATCCATCAGTTATCGCTCTGGTCTGCCTCGGGAAGTTGTAAACGAGATACAATTCACTGAGTGAGGTACTTATGGACAAAAATCATCCTATATTGAAATTAGATGTATGGCAGTTGGTATCAATGTTGGTTGCACTGCCTCTATGCTCCAACTTTAGAAGCTGCGAAAAAGTTTGTACCACATTTCTTAACCCATGGACAATAAATGAGAAGGAAGAAATGTTCAAAGACATTGTAAAGGGTGTTTGCATCAAACGGCCATGAATGGTTTTCATAAATAGTCATAAAATGTTGTTTTATTACTACATTACTCCAAACAAAACTCAAAATTACATGTGGGTAGTTGAAAACGATAAGACCAGTTGCTATTATGCAAGATTTTCGTTGCCAAAAGTGAATGTTCAGGATTTCAACTATGAAGGGCCATTAGTGGTTGCCACCATCAATGATTGGGGCTTACAGACAGCTACTTGCATTTGAAAGACAAGTATCTGCACATAAAACAGCTGATAATTTGAGCTAACTGGAGGTCGGAAAAGTCTAGGATGAAACTTCCATCGAACGAAATCTGCCCGTCGCCGAAGAACCTTTTAAAGGAGTGCAGGACCTTCACCAGTTATAAATATATCAATCGGAGTACCACAACTACTATTATAATAGGATGCAACATCTACCATGTATGGAGAGAGAAGGAGTCTCTGAAGGATTGTGAGGTAAATATACAGCTCATAACTTGAATTTTTGGGAACATTTGCCAACTTTTTCGAATGTCTCACAAAGAACGTTAAGAAGAGTTTGATGTATCGATGTTGACTTATTGCATCTGCACCTTGTGCTAATGTAATGATCATGCAATAATTTCGCAATAGTAGGAAATATACTATTTCTGTGCCAAAATAATAGTAGCATTTCCTCAATTACGTTGTTCGCTCTAGAAACGAAAGTGCACAGAGCATATGAAACGTGCTTAGAACGTTGGGCAAAGTTTAGAAATTCTTATCTATTTGGGTGTTCAGTTCAGGACATGCATTAGGCAAATTCTGTGGCTTTTTCATGAATCTGATGATTTTTTGACATTCGTTGTGCATTTATATGACCAGAGGAACGTGGTATGGGAGGAATGAAGAATATTGCAGATGATCCGCGAAAGGTCATTTCTGATCATATGCTTAATGTGCAAATGTGTTTTATGATAAACGAAACTACTGAGAAATTTGCCACACATCCGCATCCAGAATAGATGAACTTATTACCATCGTTGTAAAGATATTTGAAGAATTTCCTGCAGAAACATTGAATGTTTGCATTACCTTGTAACAGTCATGATTGAATGTATGAAGATTAATGGAAAGAACTGCTACAAACTATCTCACATGGGACAGTAGAGTTTACAAAGACGGGGGGTCTTTAGTTCTCCATTGCAACTTCGACATTATCATCTCCGCCTATACTGATATATCCATGTTGAGGGACTTTTCGTCCGAGAATACTGCTAATACAATCTACTACATTTTTATCAATATTATTTGCAAATAAGTAACTATATTCGTCTATTGTCAACAAATATTTCTCTAAAGAAATGCGACTATTATTTTGGGACATAAATATTACATCTAATTTGGTTATTTTACAAACGAAATATGCTAAGAAAAACGTATGTAATGTCAAACTTAAACTTTCGTTAACATTCAGAGTGCGATTTTTTTTAATTAGGTTAAAATAAAATGTTTTTGAAAGAATATTTCGCAATTCATGATTCTATAACATTAGTTTTTATTCCTATAAATTTCCTATATTTGGATATAATAGTTCAATTTTTATGCACAGTTTTAATGCCTGTTTTACATATTTTCAAGCTATGGATAGTAATTGACCTTCAAGCACGTCAACAACTGCAAGCACGCAATGCCCTTCGTTTTACTCATTCATTGACCTTACAATGGAGCAATAATGGCGTTGAGCAAGCCATCTAACAAAGAGAGAGAGAGAACATTTTACAAGTGCGATGGGAAGAAGAATTCTACAGAGAATGAGAACATCATTAGAAAGAGAACACAAATTTTCTGAATTCAGGAAACGAGAAACATACTGTAACATTTTTTTTCCATGTTTACCTTATTTATAAACGCCCACTCTTGTCATAAATACTCTTACTACAAGATATTTTAATGTTTTTTTTCATCTGCTTTTAATAGCTGATGTCTAATATATTCTAAAAGTTTAGCACCATCAGTTCATAAAATGGCCCCCTTTGCTCTCACACATGTCCTAAGTCTCTCTGGGCATTTGTCTATAGCAGCACGCACTATTTCTATTGGGAAATCTGCCCCTCTGACTCCACGGATCGCTTGGGACTCTTTATTAGATGCCTTTTCTTGTAAACTCAAGCACTGACCGCAGTTTGTATCCAGCGGCTTCAGTTCCCGGTTGCTAGAAGGCCAAAGTTTGATCAGTAATAAAAGCTGCAGCAATTTGCTTAAGCCAAGTCTGGGAGTAGGTTGCCTTGTGGGTTGGAGCTAAAATCTTGCTGGAAGATCCAATAACAACGTTATATTCAGATGCTTCAAATGTTCCAGCATTGTGGTTTCGTACACTTCGGAGGTTGTCTTCATTCCCTTTCGACATAAATGAAGCTTAGTGACACCATTAATAAGACCCTCTCATAAATTTCTCGTAAAGTCCAGACATACATTCTTATCATTTGACGGTTGTAACTCTTCAACGTTAGCTTAATGAATAGCAGTCTTTTGCATCACTTCCTACTGTTCTGCAGTTAAAAAAGTGGCTAACACTCCGATGAAGAGCCCTCGGTCTTGTCTAAGCACTCTGGACATGGATCTCCTGGAAATGTTCATCTCAGGAGCCAAAACTGTCTACTTCCGAAATGGATTGTGGGAACCTGGATCATCACTGCTTTAACAACATCTAAGGTGCTCACAGATTGGTCATCTTGTACCAGATATCAGTGGATCATTGGATGGTGCGGTACACAAACTTCCTGCTGGTTTACGGATTTTTAAGGATCTGGAAACTCTCATGATAATTTTGTAACCTTATGAAGAGCTATCACAATAACTCAGTTTTTTTGATCTCCTAATTCCATGGTTAAATCTTAAGTAATGTACTCTTTCTGCTGCATGTGGACCCAACAATAGGGGTGATAGTGCTGACAGCAAAACTGTTATCAGATCGCCAAAATACCTAGTTCAGTTTCTTTCAAAAGCATAGTAATAATAAAAATATCATTTTTCCAATCAAATTTAATTGTACTTCAACCTTATTTGAAAAATTGGTTGATATTGATTTGAAAAATTGATAGCCATCATTGTCCATACATTTTGGCACCTATTTGAAAACTTATCCATCACTTGCTGTAGTTCATGTTCGGTAATGCTGCCTACTTTTTTGGTCGATATTTTATTTCATTTTTATATGGGTTTGTTTAATATCGTATTTTTAATTTAATTTACCCCAGATATAAAATATCGTATATAATACAAACCCACATATTCTGAAAGTACTGAAGTAAAGTCCGCCAAGAAACAGGTAGTAATACTCAACGTGAACTACAGTCAGTGACGGATAGGTTTTTAAAGAGATGCAAAAATGTATGGGTAACTATGAGAGTCAGTTTCAGCACCGCCTTTGATAAAATAGGCAATTAATTAGGGCTCCCTCCCACTTCCAATCAAGTTGCATAATCCGTGAACCCGCCCGAGTCGATCGGACTTTTGCATTGGGATGGTACCTAGAAGCTAAACCGACCAGCCTTTCGGCTGTAAGTAATGCTGCCCAGACGCACCGCTACCAGTTTCACTTACCTAGCAAAGGCCTACTGATTCGTTAACCCAAGTTAACCGGCGAGTGAGCAGAGCATTTAGGAAACTCATCACCCTCCCCGCGAACAGACAGCGCTTGAAGACAATGGTACATCCTGAAGCACTCCCAAGTGGCACACATCGCTGCCGCGAGTACTCAGTTTACCGTGGGTGTAGGCACCACATGTCCCACAGAGTCCAACCCATCCTGACACACTCCGAAGGGAGGCTCGAATAGTCCAGCCCCGCATTCCTCTAGTAACGTTAGAGGTACCAGGGCACGCGGGGTCCGCAGAGGCCGCACCTGGAGCATCTGAAGAGCAACGACCGAAGCCCCCCTCCCCCTTTATGTGGGATAAAGTAGGAAGTAAAAACCTTCGAAAATAATTAAAGACACTGTATGGTTGTGTCAGCGTCACTCTAATATACCCGCATAAGGCAATGAGCGCCGCCGCCGCTCTCTTTTAGGCAAAATACCGCAAGTTGGTTTATAGTTCATTGGGTCGCGCTGTAGAAAACAAATAAATTTTAATTAAATATGGCAGTTAAATGGGCATTTCGTTCAGAAATTGTGTTAAAATAATTGTAAATATATTGTGTTTTTAGTGTTAAAATGTTATTTTATTTATTTTTTTCTATTAAAGTTTGAAGTTCGTCAGTAGGTATCATTTTTAAAGCTGTTCTAACTGCGTCATGTCTTATTTTCAAATGAAATTCATTGAGTAGATATTACGAACAGTTGCATGCTATGGCATTTGGTAAAGTCGCCATAGCGCTAAGACGAAAGCAATTTGAAAATGATACAGTCGAAGTTTTTCACGCTTGGGTTAAGCAATATGCTTCATCATGGTTACAAATACATTTATTATTCGCTCACAAATAAGTTCATATGCCGCATTTTAAAAATAAAACCTATGCGACGGCAAGATTATTCTCTCGTTTATTTGATGCCTACGATTGTCGTTGACGCGAAATGTGGAGTCGCGGTGTCGATGCATTTTTAGAATGTAAAAATCCTAAGTGTAACTTCCTTCCGATGGGAAGTAACGCCTTTGGTCCCGTTTCATAGATTTATGATACGTAAAACAGCCTTGAGCCTGAAATAAGAGCCCTCTGAACAAAAATTATCGGCCTTTTCACGTCCTTTATTGAATGGGACGATAATTATCACATATGTTAAGCAGTGTCCTTAAATAAACCTAACAAACAGTGTAATACAAACATAATATGGTCAGCTTCTACTCGGAAATATGGTGTACTTTAAAACTGTACACAAAATAATGTCGGCATCAGAAAACAAACAAATCCACCGGTGATTAGCGAATCTCTTGTACCCCGACCCTGAAACAAATCGAATTTGCATCACGCATACTGCATGTGCACATGTTTGGACTTTGTGGAGAGAGAATATCTCTTAAGATCTGACGAGGTAAACGCGCTGAGCTTAACACTTTGGAAATTCTGCTATAATTTACCTGACACGTCGTTGACAGTTCAAAGGCGAGGTGATGGGTTTGCTTCGTAATAACTTCATTATTGATACATCACTGCGCTGGGCGCAAGAAGGTGGTGGAATAGCGTCTAACCTCCATGACTGCAAGTTTAATAAACATCACATTTTGGATGGAAGATGCGTTAAATCCCCTTTATATGAAGCAGACGTGGGTCCCCCCCCCTTTTTTTTCTGAAAATGGGGAAGTCAGCACGAGAAGATTGTTGGAGGAAAGAATTAAAATATTGATTTACATTAGTTATCTCAAGAACAAATTTGAAACGGAGTCTACGACTACAAGAACAAAATTTAACAGCAGAATGTTTTATTAATAAGTTTTAATAAATACTACATTTTCGAATGAATTTACGTCAAAACGCTTGGAGTCCCGTGGTGGCTCGCGGCAGCATATAACCGGCGTGCACAACTTTACTGTTAAATAATAGATCGCAAATTTATAGAACCTTTAACACTGAATGGCTGAACATAAGCCACTGAGAATGAGAGAGAATTAAATATAAATGATGTAATAACGCTCCTATTAAAAAAATCATTCTTCTGATTTTCATAGCAGCAAACTTGATTAAAGTCTGGAGTCTGCAGGATGAAGTCAGTTGCTACAGGAAGCATTATTTACTTCCCAAGATTTGGAATCATAGCTATATATTTATTATTGCACTCTTTGCAACTGATTTCATAAATGCCTGATTGTTTTACTGGTAGAATTTTGTCTTTTGTGTTGGTTCAAATTCAGAGGCAAGATATATATACAAAAGGATTTAGCAATGAGTAATCCACTCTCACCATCCTTAGCACACATGTACACGAGTTTCTTGGAAACAAAATTAGTAGAGGCTTTCCCACATATATACAAATGTTGGTACCATTATGTTGATGATGTCTTTGCAATAGAAGATGAAAAGTGGAAAGATGATGCAATTAAACTACTCACCCTACAAGAGTGTAACATTAAATTCACAATGGAAATTGAGAGCAACAAGATTATTCCTTTCCTGGATATAAAAATTATAAAAAATGATAACATACTGGAATTGGCATATTCAGGAAGGATACCCACATGGATAATTATATAAAAAGCAACAGCCACAATCCAAAACAACCTAAATTCGCTATAATCAATAGCCTCACATTCAGATTAACAAACCTACCAATAAGTGAGACAGAATACGAACTGGAGTACCAAAAAATTATGGATATAGCACAGAAAAATGGTTACACAACAGATCTGGTCAAGAAAAAGATAGAAAAATTCAAAAAACAAAAACATAAAAGAAATCACCAATTGAGAGGTTACAAAGGAGAGCAGGTATATAAGAAATTTACATTCCATCTATGGGCACACCAAAATTTTCAAAATAGTTTTAAAGATGCCAACATTATTTTGGCTCCAGTGAATAAGTGTTGTTTGAAAAACCAATACAAAAGACAACATTCCACCAGGAAAACAATCAGGCATTTACGAAATCAGTTGCAAAAACTGCAATAATAAATATATAGGTAAAACAAAAAGAAACATCACCATATGGTTCAAGGAACACATGAGGAATGTAAAATGTAAACATACAGAAAAATCAGCAGTCCCATACCATTTCTGGCAAAAATAGAATTATAGTGGTGTGGGAAAATATATTCTTGAACAAAATCAAAGAAAATTTAGTTAATTTTGATCTTCCAAACTACAGTAACCTCATCAAAAAGTTTATAAAAGCCAAAGAGCAACATCTTAATACCAAGTCAATCCTCCAATCCTTATTAAAACACAATAAATATTTTGAGCTACGAACTACTCACTTCACTGGAAAGCTGACAGTGGAACTGTGTTCACAATGAAGGAAATTTGCCTTTGAAATATGCCCAAGTAAGTGGAACAAAACTAGTAAAATTTGAGTAATTTCCTCATAAATTATACATTCTTTAAAATTTAAGCATCCAAATGTAGGAGTGCCATTTGAAATTTCAAAGTATTTGTGATTGGTGGTGAGGAAACAAAACCTTGATTTTAAACTTCTTCCTCTACATTCAAATTGTTGAATTTTTTAAAATTAAGTTATGTGAAATGGGTTGTTATTCTGACTGGAAAGTTTTGAAATGAAAACCTTATATATCTACATAATTCCATATTTTAGTCCTTTTTAGGTGCTATTGGAAATAAAATTATAGAGCTGCTGCTGCGCAACTCGAAAAATCCAAAATATAGAGGGTAAAGGAGTTATAGTGGGCACAGCTCACAATGGTTCAAGCATTTCAGTAGAGAACATATAGACCATAAAGCATCTATCATACCTGAATGAAGTCCAAACTACATCAAAAGCACTCACTTATCAAAACTTAGTATAGTACGTCACATGAAGACTTTTAGAAGTGGTAGATCTATACCGCACGACCTAATCAGAACAATATCAGCACGGAATGGATATAATTTATCGTATGAATGATAAATTTATTATGAGAATAGTTCTTTTTAAGAAATTGCTTAAAACTGCTCATATGCAGAAACAATCCATAGACATTTAGTTAGGAGTAAGTCTCCATTACTAGTTGTTCAAATATGATTGATGATATATTTAATTTAATGATGTGGTGGTAGGTTAAAATGACATGTTGGTTATGTTTGCACAAGTGATGTGTATGTAGGAGTCAGCTAGGCGCATCATTATGAAATGTACAGAAGAAAAAGTACAGAATGGCAGGATCTTATAACAAAGAAGTGGTTGGACAACATGTTAAGAATAACAGTAAGCTTGTAGATGAGGCTGGTTGGGGGTAAAAAATTAGCATCAGACAGCTGAATGTGGGAACAAAGAATTTAATAATGTTTTTCAGGGAAGGTGTTACTAATTAGTGAGTCTAGAAAGAGGGACATCATATCGACTCCTGGTCATAGAAATATGTAGGAAACAAGTAGCTATTATACATTGTAAAGTGTTTCCTAGATAATAAATGCCTTTCTAGTTTTTGTTAGTTAATCACATAGAAATAAGTTGGTATTAGGTGACAGTAAATTTCACTAACTGATTAATTCAGAATTTGTTTCAAGAGCATTTGCTCTCATCATCAGCTGGGGACCGACAGTCACCTAATACCAACTTATTTGTATATTTAACAAACTTCACTGTTCCTAACTTCTTTTAACTTTACAATTAGTTAAATATGTTTGTTGTGTGGTTAACTCCTTATCCCTGATATTTAGATTCCTCCATTGGAAATAATTTATGCTTTTGTCATAAGCAGTTATGGGTGGGGACCATGTCACACAAGCCCCAACCCAGGTCTTTCTAGCTAGAAAATGAAGGAGTACGGTGAACCTGGGGGTGCAACAATACATACTGATGTGTTACTGATCTATGTTCCTGAAAGTTGCCTTAGAAACAGAGATATAGCATTCCTTATATAAAGTGTGTATATCACTAGATTTAAATCATATATCTTAATATTAGTTTGTTATTAATTTTATTTTCATGTGCTAATACAGTCATCATCAGTCTTTATTTCATGGATTAGACAAATTTCTTGCCTGTTCCATTAACACAGTTCACTCCATTTCATATCTGGTATCCTACTCTTTCTTTCCTCTTGGTTGGTAGTTATATAAGGCTTTTGGTATTCTAAAACTTTCCATTCTATAATGATTTAGCTATTTATTTCCATAGGTTTCTACTCTGTCATTAATAGAGAATTACAGAGTGCAGTTAATGCAATTTCTGAGGAGAACAAAAGGCTGTATACGCACTGATAAATTAAAAAATTATGACATTAGAGAAGAGTGTTAATGTAATAAGCTTAGTTATTTTGCTTCTGCTGACTTTTTCCTTCATGACTTATTTTGATTGTCACATAATGTTACCCTTGAAACTTAATTTTTACTTTTACCTCCTTCACTTATCCTACTGTCTTTGTAGAACATACAACTGTTCAAAATATTGGCTCTATTCATGGGACTATTTCAGTTTCTGAACCTCTAGTTCTTATTTCTTTTAGCTGTATATGTCAACATGAATGGCAAAAGCAAAACTAACCTTGGACATGATGGAAAATGTTTCTCCTCCCAAAGCTTCAACAAAGTAACATGTCTGAGCTGTATTGCATTACAAAGTAGGTCCTGAAAAAAGAAAGAAAAAGATAAATGGATAATGGTTTCATGGAATATTACCCAAGTAATCTTATCTAACTCCAAGTTTTTGGCTAAGGTTTTGGTCATCTTTACTTGTGGCCTTCCTCAGGCACAAGCCAAAATAGTTGTACTCTTAAAAAGAAAAAAATTGAGCAACAGCCAGAAACCATAGCCATTTCGGAAAAACATCACAAGCATTTTTAACACTACTTTCACAATACATGTTTTATTGCCAACTTTCAGTTCATATCCAAACTAGACCATAAACAGGAAATTTGTTGTAAGCCTACTAGAAGTTATTAACAGTGAAGTTGATTGACTATTCAGTATTATATGACCCTATACCAAACAAAAAGATGGGAGTGTGATTACAAGGATGAAAGAATACTTTAGAAATTTAAAATATTAACAGGTGAATAAATCAGCAGTTGTGGATCATTTTTAAGCTTACAAATCATGACATTGCAAAAGAAACCAAACTGTTGAAAACTACAAATAATCCCACGGAATAGACCCAAAATCTCAGGTTCAATCCCAGCCAGGGTCAGTGTATTTTTTCGGGCATAAAAACCTAAGTATGGCTTCCTTTGGAAGGGAAGTAAAGCCATGGCTCCTATGTAATAGATTTACAGCATATAAAAGAATCTCAAGCATGAAAGAAGAGCCTCTGAGCAAAATTTATCTGCCATTTCACATCCTGAATTGAATAGGATACTGATGACCCAAAATGTTGAAGAGCACCTGTAAATAAACTAAATCAAAAATAAATCCCAGGGAGCTAGCAGCATGAGAAAAGATTTTAATTTTAAAGAATATGCATTGTGTTATGAATTTTGACATCCCATCAAAAGAAGACTTGCACTTTCAGTTTTACTGTATATTGGAACCGCTAAAGTTCACATCACCTGCCAGCATCAGGCAGTTTCTGACTGAAGATGAGAGTGAAGGCTCTTGAAACACATTCTGATAAATTAATCAATAAGTGAAGTATAGTATCACCTAATATTGACCTCTTTATATGTATAGAAAATCTGTTTGCTCTGAGCATGTGCTCTGATGGCTGAAAGAACAAAAGCATATGTCTAGTAATAATAATTGCCTAGGTTCTAATCCTATTATGCTTGAATTGTTTATTTGTGAATTTTTGCAAATAAAATTAATAACATACCTTTAAATGGACAACAAATATTTTAGTTTTAAGGCATTTATTCTCAAACACAAAAATGCAAATTAATCATCTTTTCAAAACAAATATTATATTAATAAATATTCCAAAAGTGAAAACTAAAAGGACTCTGTAAATTGTGTTTATTTATTTTAAAAATAACTATTAATTTCCTATATATATTTCAAAAACAAAAAATATTTTATACCTTTTTATTGTGCAAGCATAGATATCTTAAAATTCAAACAAGTATTTGAAATTCAAAACATGTGTGTATACTAAACATTATTTTTACTTGCAAAAAAAATAACAAAACAATTGATTGAGGGGTAGGATTTGAACTTTAGTAGCTCTTATTTCAAGGCATATGGTTTTAAATGCTTGACAATCAGCATATGTCTACTATGGAGAATATTATGTGACTGGCGATAACAGAATGAGGCTAGAGGCTGTAAGACCCATGTGCAGAGACATGCTGTGAATCAAACACCGAGACAAATTGAACTTAGGATATATTGAATGCTTCAAGAGTTTCCCCCCCCCCCCTTAGGATGCATACCATCTGGCAGTGGAATTACATACTAATGGATATAAAAATTGAAGCAAGCTGTATGCAGTAATACAATATGGTAACTTACATTCTAATTTATCCTCATAAAACATAGTATAGAAATTATGCTACTGCTGGAAAATCGCTCCCCATGAAATAAGAAGTTTGCGTAACACAATACCTAATTTGCTAGAGGCAGAAATTATTAATATATTCCCTTTAGAACTAAGTAATACACAAAAATTTTATATTTTATCATAATGCATTTGCTAACACTTACTTTTTCTGAAAGTGCATTTCTACGAATTTTTCTCCGCCTGCATCCATCCTCTTGATTTATCACAGGCTCTAAAATGAATTATAAGATACACAGATTAGTAAGCATATACTAAATTTATTTTAATTTAAAAAAAAGTATATTGAATTTTACATAGTATTGTCTTACCTGGATCAGGCTTTGAAGATATTGGAATAATGCATTGCAATTTTTCATTTATCTGGCTACTTTCATCAACCATTTCTGTTAATCTGAAAAATGAAACGGGTGTCATGATATGCAAATCTAGATAGAGGAGCTGTTAACTTTTCATAAATAAATGAAAATAGATTACTGAAGGCATGTTATGGATGTACACAATGTTCGAATTAATTAAGCTCTAGTTATTATGAATTTTTATTTAGAGACTTAGGACACCATGCCTTGATTTCTGTGTCAACTACGAGTTAACTTTTTAGTTGTTTAAACAGGTGTAAGATGGAGGAAAACAAATGCATTTTAGTCAGTGCTCATAGTTAAAACCCATTAGCTGCAAGTGATATTTTCAGAATTATAAACATTAATGTTGAATTTGAGAAAGGGCTATTTAAGAGAAACTTTCTATTTGCATGATTAATTTCAGCAAACACGATACTGAATCACACAAATTCTATGCTGCAGTTCTTTCATTCTGTTGTTTAGTTAGTTTTTGTCTCCTTTTATCATCTTTCAAACACTCAGTACAGTTCTGACATCACTGACCATGATAAGGAAACCTTTAGTGTTAGGATAGGATCATCCTATGGATCTTAATTTCTTTTATACCCTCTTTAGTCAGACATTTTATATTTCTGAATTTTCCTTCATTAAGATGCACTTTTTTCCCAAAAACAAACTCCTTAAAATCCTATGGTTTATTTAGACATTCTGGGTAGAGATTACAGAGATTACCACGTATACTCTTTTATAATTGAACTTTGAATTTGTACGCAAAATAATTAATTACTGTAGATTATTACCTGGTTACATTTTCTTCTTTCAGATGTTCAAATGAGCTCTCCAGACTTTGTACTGCTCTACTCTGCTTTAAAATAAAGTTTGGTTTTACCTGAAATATTATAAAAGTTTGTTTATTAGTTACAAGTGAATCTGCAAAATTATTTGGTTTCACAACATTACTTTTAATACAGAGGGTACCAAAAAATATATACACACTTTAAGTGTAGATATCTATTTAATATATTTCAAAGTTGGACCAGAAAATAACAGTTATGTGTAGGACAATGTTCTGTAAGTAGATGTGATTCACAATTATGATAGTGTTGCTACATGACAGGTAAATCAACAATGAACAAATGAAGCCAAGATTATCATATGATGTTCTGTAAACAGATGCAACTCACATTATGTTATGCTGGCGTTGCTACACAAAATGGAGCCAACATTGTCGTTTGAACAGCGGAAAACAATTATGAAGTGGTATTGGAAAACCATGAATGTTGTTGAAGTTCAAAGACAATGGAGATGTGTGGATATAACAGTACCACCAACCTGAGTAACAATTACAAGCAAGACAAGTTTGAGACTCATGGTACCATATGAATTTTTCACAAGGGCAGATTTGGGAGACCTTGAACAGCAACAAGCCCCGCATCCTTGGCTATGGTTTTGGAATGTTTTGAGCACTCACTGCAGAAATCTACAAAGCAATGTGCACGTGAGACTGGAATTAGCATAACCAGCATACATTGTATTATTAAAACAGCAAAGTTTTAAATTTTCATTCCAAGACTTCTGCATGCATTAAATGAAGATGACTCTGATCTGAGAATGCAGTTTTGTGAGTGGTTTCAGAACATGGTGCAAGAGGATGAGGGCTTCGTACTCAGAAGTGTATTGATGCCAATGGTGGGCATTTTGAGCAACTGTTATAACTTTAAAAGTCTAAGATTATTAGTGCTAATCCTTTTCTGTTTGTGTGAATTCAGTTTTGTTATGTTAATACAGTTTTTTATTTGCTTGAAGTATGTATACTTTTTGGTACTCTCTGTATATTCTGTGAATGTTTCCAAAATAGTTAACCTATCTGTTTCATTTATTACTAAACCATTGTCCTTAAAAACAGAGAAATAGCAGAAATATTTTTTTTTGCCTAGAGTACATACACTTTTATTTGTCTTCTGTCTTTGAAGAAGAATGCAGTTGGTTTGAATTGCATGTCTGTTTCAGTGTATTAATCATTTCTGCTTCTGTACTTGTTATATAAGCTATATAGGGTGTTAATGAATTACACCAAAATTATTTCAGAGGGTGTGTGGGTGTCCAAGACAGGTAATTTGAGATAGAAAACATATGTCCCATCTGTTAAAATTTTGAAGCTATGGCTGTAAGTTTCTAAAGTGGCAGTAAGCCACTGGGTAATGAAGATTCCCCTCGAAAGCATAACACATGATAACATAGAAAGGTTTCAGAATATATCATTCTGGCACTATGATAATGACATTAAATTTCCAGCAAGCCATTTGTTTTTGAGTTTTAGATTCATTCGCCACTTATTTTTTACAACCCCTGTAGTTATTGTACTTACAGATTGCAGCACTTCGTATTAAATTTAAAAAAAATTACTTCTAGCTATTAGCCAATGTATGTTGGTAATACATTCATTGTTGAGAAACACAATAAAACATTAAAGCATTAAGTAAATTTCATTCATTCCGTGGAACATCAGCTTTTACTTTATGCATTATGCCACATAAGCAGTAAAAGAGCTCCCTCTAAAGAAGGCTACATAAAGACCAACTTCTAGTCTGTCTTGGCTACATAATGCATCATTCAGTGTTACACTGTCAAATGATTAGTTCAAGATTTGAGGGATTTTATGGCCCTAAATCTTGAAAACTCTGATAACAAGCTGTGGAAAATTTATATTTCTTTGCTTGCAAGGCAGTTTTAAAGGGATCCTAACCCAGTTTTTCACCCGCTTGGCTTTAACATTGGATTAACAGCATCTGATTCCAAAATGTTCAACACCATAAAACTATGTTATGTTTAGTCATGGACCATACATTGCCCATCTAAAATTGTTTATAAACACATCTATACACTCTGTGAAATTATTTTGGTGTAGTTCATTAACACCCTGAATATATTATGTGCAAAAAAACACAATAAAATTACCTGGATAACATTTTGTGAAGCTTGAATTTCAGCTTGAATACTGTTAAATTGGTCACTGGAATGAAGTTTTGGTGAGTATGTACAGCGGAACACCACACTTTCTTCTGCATTTCCATCATTTAGATCATTGTTCATACTTAACTAAAAGTAAGAGAGAACAAGGAGTAATTAAATCAATTTTGAATATTGTTAACATAATAAGGTTCTTGAAAAAATAGTGAAAAAGCATGAAGGAGTAAAAGATGAAAGAAGTTATAGTATAATTGAAACTACTTTGAGATCCTAATGTTTACTGCATCACATAGGGTAGGAAAATAGTGAGGAAGCAATGGTGCTGATTTTGAGGAACAGAAAAGTCAAGGTAGATAAAGAGCTGCATGAGGCAACTGATAGATGTTAATAATAGCATAAGTGACAATGTTTTTAAATAGAAGTATTATATTGCTTTCATGATAACTAACAGTAATACAAAATGTATAATTGATGGTAAATTTCAGTTACACCTCAGACAAGAATTAAATACCAATAACTCCTGCATGTTGGACTTCATCAGCATGACAACAAAGTAAATTTTCTGTATATTTTAAACCACAATAGTGAATTATTTAGCCCTTCATTTTTTCATTGGTTTTCAAAGCACAGACGCGCACGCATGGGTGTGGGTGTGTGTGTGTGTGTGTGTGTGTGTGTGTGCGCACGCACGCACGCGTGCGAGCGAGAGAGAGAGAGAGAGAGAGAGAGAGAGAGAGAGAGAGAGAGAGAGAGAGATTCTTACCATTGCTCCTGATGAAGCACTGTGAAATGATAGTAGCTCATCTTCAGCAGAAATCACACGAAAATGCAACTTCTGGTTTTCCTCTTTCAGTGACTGTAACAAGATGCATCTCTTAGCAATGTGAACTACTTGTTTTAATTTATTACTTATAGCTACAAACCCTACAGAGCTTTCATGTAAAACTAACCTGCAAGCACAAAGTGGTGTTTTGAATCCTGTCGGCTACAAATGACACTACCCACTGTTTCCCCTCAAGCAGGATAGTTTTTACATGAAAGCCCTGTACATGCATATGCTCATATAAAATCAATTATTGTATTTAAATTTTTTGTAAGGGGTCATACTTAAAATAGCCTGGGCTAGATAGGTGGAGGCCGCTTTGTAGTTTGCATTTGTATTGTTTTTTCTTAGCATTTCAATATGCTAAAAAAAATTGCAATAGTAGTATAGTACATTTACTAAATTCCCAATCTCATACTGAAGCATTTACAAATCATACTGAAGTACGATCTATTCAAATCATAATTGAAGTTTTAAAAAGAAAGATATATGGCCATATCATTCACATATTGCCAGCTATATCTGTTATCTCTAAAGGTGGTTACATTTCATCTGCAACAAGCAGAAGCCAGAGAGAATTTCAATGTTATAACATGCTGCAGCATTTACACGGACCATTCTGCCTAGTTCTATTGTTCATTTTGAATAGATGGAGTATTTAACAGTGGCATTGATGGGGGAAGGAGTCACCACTTTAGAGTATATTTTCCCATTTTTCAATAAGCATTTTCAAATTTAAATTTGATTAATGCCCAATAAACCACTGGCATTACAATACATAAAAAATATATTTTTTGGCTGTTTTCAGTCATTGTGGCCAAAAATTAAGATAAATTATTTATATTTCTACTAGCAATAGTTTTAATTCATAGATTTTTTAGATATTATAAAAGGCTATTACTTCCAACATAATATCAACAATTATTATGTAATTTATTCCAAATTACTCAGTACATTTCAGCATCACTACTATGCTAAATGAAATCAGACAGTCTGCAGAGTTATACAGTACTACATTTAATCATGTAACATTTTTCAACACAGTCAATACTATTACAAACATTTTTTATATCAAATTAAGAGCTAGTTGCAAAAATAAAGAGTAGTTTCAACATTACTCACTGCTATTCTAATGTGCAGATCCTCATTTATTGCTTTTTCTTCCTTTATCTGTAAATTCAAAATTTCTATCACCTCTTTCTGCCTTTGTACTTGCATTTTGACCTCTTCTAATTCTGAACTTTGCTGATTCAGTGCTACGTGCAATTCCAGCACCAATTTCTGATTCATTTCCAGTTGAGATGCCACATCCATCTTCTGCAACAATTCATTAGTGAGATGATTTTTAAATTATAGCTTTGTCTTGTTATATAATAGGCAAAACCAATATTATTGATATGATCAAATACAAAGAGGAAACACTGTGAAGTATATTTATTAAGTCTTTTTATTAATAGAAATTGCTCATATTTAATACAGTAAAAGAATGCTAGAAGAAAACTATTTTTCAGTAAAAGGCTATCTTGTTTTTTTATAACTGACCAAGAAAAAAAAAATGTTTAAATCACCATTTAGATTTAAAACTAATTTTGTGTCGGAACTAATACAGTGCAGCATGGTCCTTGAAAATCTTTAAATCAGTGACAGCCTTGATTTAAAGATTATAAGAACAGGCAATAAGGCAATAATTTGAAATGCACTGAAAGGATATGCAGATTGAAAATTACATAATGGCAAATTGATTCATTCCTCAGCATGCAAACATGCAGTTCTTAGCTCAACACATAGACTTGTTAACATATCAATATTGAATACAGCAAAGAGTACTCTCACATAATACAAATGACAAAAGCCAATGGATATGACAAAGAAATTTTAGACAAGAAAATCAAGAAATTCAAACAAGAGAAGAGGTTACAACATTAACAGCAAATAAAGTAACTACTATTCACAGGAAATTCACTTATCATTCTTGGACAACCAAAAAATTCCAGAAAACACTTAGAGAGTTTGGTATTACTTGTTCCCAGTGAACAAATTCAGTCTAAATAATCTGCTCGACTCCAGTAATGATAGAATACTTGATGAGAAGCCAGGAATCTATAAAAATCAACTCTTGGAATGCAACAAAGTATATATTTGTAAAACAAAAAGAAGCATTGGAATTATACTAAAGGAACGCTGGAGAAACATCAGATACAATCAGATAGATAAATAAGCAGTTATACTCACTTTTGGAGAGATAAACATGATATAGAAATAGAAATTACTGAAATTCGTAGACAGACAATTGCAGCTGGAAATATGGGGAAAAAAATATATAAAAAATATGAAAATAAGTTTGCGAGCTTCAAGATGCCAACAAAAGACAAATTAATCTAAAAGTTCATAAAATGTCCATGAGAGCTAAACCATCAACAAATCTTGCAGTCGACTCACAGCTGAGGATGTGGGCAAGGGCTTGTGAAACATGTTCTGTATAATTCAATGATAAGTGAAGCATAAGAGTATTAAATTGACTCACCAGCTAATTCAGAATATACTATGTTAGAACTTGCAAAATAACTCTGGCAAACTAATTAAGTATAACATTTCACAAATATGCAACTTTACCATGCTAAACATGATCTTTAGACCCTCTATCACAGGATGACAAAATTATGAAAGCAGTAGAGAAAGAACTGAATCTTCAATCATGCTAGTACTAGCAACAAGTCAATTGCGCAGTTAGATGAATTAATAGCCTCAAAAATGCTTCCACTTTGTAAGTATATAGAATTATTATGAAAAATGGCTGTTGCACCAAAGTGTTTTTATTTTAATGCTTATAGACTTGTACTTCACTACTTAAGTTATGAGGTATGATGAAAAAATACCTGGACTTTCAAAATTCTGTGCCAATGAAATTCACAGTGATAGCACTAATTAGCTCTTACTTTAATGAGATGCCTCCCATTTGTGTCAGTACAGTTTCATGCCACATTTTGCAACAGTGTTGTGTGTGTTTTGCAATTATTGAGATGGTAGGCTATCATGACCAGGGCATTACCATTACATTGTGTGAAACTTCATAACTTCTTTATTGAGACTCATGAGATATTGAAAGAAGCTTATGGAGACAATTGCTCAAGCTGTACTCAGGGCTATGAGTGGTATAACTGATTAAAAAGTGATTAGGATTTGCAGCTATCATCCAGGATATCCACCAACGTCCACTGACATTGATCATGCAGTTAGAGTTAATGAAATCCTGAAAATCTATGCTTGACTGTTTGAAAAATTGCCAAAGAGTTTAACATATCTGTGGGGTTGCATCATGAAATCCTAATAGAAAAACTTGATATGCATCATGATGCAGCAAAGTTTCTTCCTCGGTTATTGACATAAGCACAGAAAGAGAACTGTGTTGTGATTTATTAGGAGCTCTTGGATAGCATTATTCAGGATGCAGAAATAATCACTGGTGGTGAAATATGGGATTATAGTTACAATGTAGAGATGAAAGTCCAATCATCACAATGGATTGGAAAATCTTCACCAAAACCCAAAAAGTTGATCAGCTCAGGTCAAACGTAAAGTGCTGCAGGCGGTTTTCTTTGGCATTCAGGATGTTATTCAGAGGGTCAGATTGTGAATTGCTGGTATTACCAAGAAGTCCTGAGATGTATCTGAGAAAAAGTGTCAGGACTGGAGAGTGCAGGGAGAATTCATGGTTCCTGCAACACAATGCTGCACCGTGCATTCATCATTGCTGGTTTGTAACTTTCGCATGAAAAAATACATGTTCATTTCTTCATTCTCTAACTTAGCACAACATTTTTTTATTTATAAATCTGAATTCCACAATGAAAGGATGAAGATTCGACTCAGTTCAGGAGGTAAAACTAAATTTGCAGACAGAACTTCATGCAAAAACAAAAAACAACAACAATAATAATAAATTATTATTATTATTATTATTATTATACTGCAGACCAGTCATGAGTCTGAGTCTGAAACCTGAGTTTCAGTCATTGTCAGAAAAATACTTTAATAACAAAACACATTGCTATATCATACAATTTAATGCAATAGGCAAACTCTCATTTACACTATAAACAATTATGTTCAACTATATTTTATATACATATTTGCAATTCATTTATCCTATACATATAATTATAAGAAGTTTTCAATTCTGTTTGAAACTTTTTTCCACTCTTTGACTTTGGTACTGGCAATTTATTATATAAACTTTTACCAATAACTCTTGGATCTCTTTTAGTAGCTTTTTTGTTTACATTTATATGATAATAGTTGTTCTGCATCTGAGTTCCACATCTTGTAAAATGTGCATCAAGACTGCTTTCAGAAACCCAAACAGTGTTGGAAGATGCGTATCAATAGACGAGGGGATTAGTCAACTGAGGGAAACGAAGCTCAGTAAGATGCACGTAAGCCCAAAATAAACAAATTAAAAGTTCAATTATTTTTTAGCACTTAAATATTCTTATATTAGAGGACAATGCACAGCTGTTTTAGTAACACATTTAAGGTTATAAGAGCAAACCACTCTAGAATTAAAATTAGGCAAAATAATTTTCTTGAATAGAAAATTATTTTCATTTACAAATATAATGATGTGAATCATAGTTGAGAATTATGGATTGATGTGCTATATAATATATTAAAGTTCTCACACATTGGAACCTCTTATTTTGTGTATACAAAAGTGCAAAAAAAAAAAAAACAATCTAATATGCAATTCAAAAGCATACAGGATAACCATTGTTATAGACAAAAATGTATTATTAGAAGCCTATATTCAAAAGTTAATGGAAAGAAGCCATGCTAGCTTACCTCATTTTCTAAATTTGTTATCTTCTCATTCAGCGTTACATTTTTTTTCTCCATACGTTCAAGCTTAATCTGAAGTGTATCAAAAGCCTTCTTTTGTAAAGAAAAAGATTCCCTCATTTCCTGATACTCTTTTTCCACATCTACACGCTGGTGCAGTTCAGTCTTAATGCTGCAAATGTAGAGGAGAAGTTTATTTCAATCTGAATAAAGAATGATAATTTCAAAATGTCACTGCACAAAGTAAATATTTTATGAAAGTGTGTTTTTGTGATATCCCAAATCTAGGTACATAGGCAGTGCTTTAGTTTCAGAAAACATTTGGGGTCTCATATTTACTATAGTGGCTTCCATAAAGAAGGGTCAGGCAGGGCATTATGTGAAGCCTTTGCCTTCAAGAAGTGGTCTCATTTGCTTGTTTGATTGGCAGGATAGTTTTTAGAAATTATTTGGAAATGTGATTATAGAAAAAAAAATTAAAACTTCAAATATTTCAGGGGATGCTGTTTCCCTTCCCTCCCAACTAAAGCACTGTACATAGGTATATATTTTAAACATAAGATAGCCTAGTCAAAAATATTTTCAGTTACACAATATCCCTACCAATATTGCACAACGGTTCATAAGTCAGCTTGAGTGTTTTTTCTGTTATAAATCAAGAAAGACTTGATTATTTCAAAAGGGCAAATAGTGGAATTTGCATGAAAGCTTCTCCTAAAACATAAAAAAGAAACTAAAAATGTTGAAAAGTAATAAAAGAAATATTACTAAAAAAAATTGGGCAAAGAACAATGCCATTTCATGAAATCGGCTAAAATGCATGTAATTATATTCTTGTTACCTTTATAAGTAGTCCAACTGCACTAGGATGGTTATTCTAGGGAATTTCATACTGAGATTTATGAACAAGTTATCAGGACAACAATATATGAGAGTTAACTCAAAAATTGACAAAAAAGTAGTCCAACTGCACTAGGATGGTTATTTTGGAGAACATACTGGAATTTACGATCAAGACCACAATATATGACAGTTAATTGAAAAATTTGAAAAAAAGCAGTTTAAACATGTATTTTTGCAAAACAATTATGTCAATGAATTTGATAAAAGAGTAAGTTAAACTTTTTTTAAAAAAAAACATCAAATTTATTTCTCAACAATAGTCTCTAGCAAGAATTATATTCTTGGTTCAAAGAGTTTTTCAAATTCCACAAACATGTACGTAGTAGACATTAAGCCACTAGAGACTTAAGTCCAGAAAATAAGATGGATGAGGAATCAATTCAAAGTTTATGCAATAGACCTTTTTGTATTTTACCTCTTTCAATTTAACTTCCAGCATTATTTCTCTTCTTTGCTGATCAGCATTCTTCAACAGATGATTGCAGCTGTAGAGGAGTATTTATTAGGTCTTTCAGAAAACACTTCAGATATAGGATAATGACATTAGAGGCCTGCTGGAATAAATGCATTCACCTTAAGAGAGATAATGTTGATAAATAAAAATAATGGTGAAGTCAAAAATTTGTTCCTTGATTGCTAAGCTGAGAACTTTTCAGACCATTCTCATACTTTAATACTCTACCTAGACTTGTAATAAATACAGTTACAAAATTTTAAAAAGAACTGAACCTGCTGTTTTAACAATTAGATAAGTTTTACTGCAAGACACTAGCACTCTCATTGTTGAGCTGAGATGCAGCAGAAAGAGTACATTACTTCAGGTTTAACCATGCAAAGGAGATTATGAAAATAATGTTGCTGTGATAGCTCTTAATAGGATTGAAAAAATAACCAAGAAATAATTTAAATCCTTAAAAAACTGGGAACTGGTAGGATATTTATGTACCACATCATCAAACATTTCATCAAGAACAGCACTGTTGATGACTTGAGATTGGGTTCTGTTCCACAAAAGTATGATCTAATAATACATTACAAGTGTATGGACCTATAGCTTGTAGCTATTAGTAACATTTCTGCAATGCTTGTACTTTACAACTCCATACTTACAAGTGATTTCTAGTTGTTTGTTTCCCAGAAGTATTTGTATTAGTTGGGCATTGGTAATGTGTATAAATTTCTCTACTAAGTCTCTAAGACTAATATTCTCTAGGAATATTGGTCTTCAAATATTAGCACAAAATTTATTACCTTCACAATTATTTTGGGGGTCGGTTGACCCAAATATTGTAATTATTAGTAAAAGTGATGATAATAATGAGTAGAAATATGTATAAAGAAAAAAAATAATAAGTATTTGTATACAATGCTAAAGTAAGGTTAAGTGTAATTTAATGTATGGTTTATAACTTGATATTATCATTTCCTGTTTGAAATATATTTCAGACCAGCATCTTGGTTAATATATTTTTAAGGTTCTTGCTACATGCGACGAAAATAATTTCTTTTCATTCTTCATTCTCTTTTAAAATAACTCCTTTTGACAAAGTTTTCCAAGTTTTTTGCTTATAATGAGATTGTGGCTTTTAAACGATATAAGCAAATAAATAAACATAAATGATCAAATGGACTAATAAAATAAATGACAGAGAAATTGGGAAGCTCAATTCTGCCTCTTGATGATTGAAATTAATGCTTCTAAATGTTGCTTTTTGGGACAGTCATCTCAAAGTAGATTATTATGCTTGACTATCAATCAATGCATAATAACGTAATTAGATAATAAAATGTTATTTCGTGTCAGAACCAATACAGTAAAGTGACTAATATATTCTTAATTATCTAGAGAGTTGATTTGATAATCTTATACTCCACTTACTGTTGAATTATGCAAAACTAGTTTTGCAGGCTTTTGCCTGCACCTCAGTTGCGAGTCGACTGTTGGATTCGTTGTTGGTTGGCTGGACTTGGTGTTGCTCTTGTGGACATTTTATGAACTTCTGGATTAATTTGTCTCCTTTTGGGAATCTCAAAATTCATATTTTACTTAATAGTTTTTAATTCATATAAAAAAAAATATGAGGATAAGATTATAAACTTTGAGATCCCAACAGAAGACAAATTAATCCAGAAGTTCATAAAGTGCCCACAAGAGCTACACAAGTCCAACCAACAACGAATCCGACAGTCGATTTGCAACTGAGGATGCAAGCTAAAGCCTGTGAAATTAGTTTTGCATAATTCAACAGTAAGTAGAGCATAAGATTATCAAATCGACTCACTAGATAATTAAGAATATTTACATAATCATTATATTTGAAAAAAATACAAGACCCATTTAGCATAAATCATTCTGTACATTAAAAATTCCTCAGGACATAACCTAATTCAAGGTATGGCGATGTATGGCAGCTGTTCTCATATTGCTCTTATATGACGTCACTTATAACTTGTTACACTAATACTTTACAATTGTTGCACATTAAGATTATACAATACAAGAACTTGTATTAATACACTTGTATGTATTAGACCATACTTATGGAATGACCTGCACTCTGTGAAGACTATAGCTGCTGTCAAAGCAGTGATGGATTATGGCAGTGAATCCAGTTTAGAAGCAAAGAATGATGGCTCCAGAAGAACGTATCTAAGAGACCCTTATCTACAATGCTTAGACAAAGCCTTGGATTGACGGTTATTTTAAATGCAGAAATGAAGCAGCAGCAGAGAGTGTTGAGATTGCAAAATTATTTAACTGACATAAAATTTGAAGAACTGTCAAAATGACTTGAGTTTATGCCTTGATTTCAGAAAAATCTTGTGGATCCCAAAGGTCCAAGAAGTCACTATCCTGCCTTAGTAATGGTTTGAGAAGTAAGATATGATGGTGTCACTAAGCTTTATTTCTTTCTGTCAAAAGGGATTGAACAGTCCAAGGCCCCTTTGCAGAACCAGAACATAGCTTAATTCAAGAACAGGCATTGAAGTTTACAGTATGATTCACCTCCAGCCCATAAGGCAAGATTCACCCAGACTTGTCTATTAGACAGAGATGTTGGCAAATTTAATAAACTGGCTTCTAGCACTCCAAACCTCAACCTCCTTAGCAACAAAATGTGGGCAGATCTTGAGGGCAGGTTTGCAAAAAAGACAATGAGGTTGTTTGAGCCAGCAGTGGCAGATTTTCCAATCAAGGCAGTGTATGCTGCTATAGATAAATGACTACAGTCTCTCTAAAATCCTGCAAGACATTTTAATGACAACCTTTAGCATGAAATGCTATAGAAAAGTTGAATTTGGAATGTATGAACATTCAAACAGACTGGTAAGGCAGCAGTAAATTATATGTTCCAAGACCAACATATCAAAAACTGCATTCAACTAAAATTGCATATAGGAGTAAAAAGAAAAAGACAGAGAAAGAGAGAGAGAGAGTTGGGAAGAAATAAATATATGATTAGAACAATACAGAGGTTTGTTTGCATAAAGGCCCTATGTTACTCATTAGAGCAAATTAAATTCCTATTAAATCTATGAGTCATTTACATTTGTAGGAAGAAAAAATACTGAAAAAAAGAAAAAAACACCCAAAGCTATTTTTTCCAACAGATCAAACCCAAGTTCATGAGCAGAATGTTACTTTCAAATATTTATGACTCAACATTATTTGCAATTAAATTATTTCAAGCTGTACATTTTCTATAATAGTGAATTTTACTATGATTCAGTTCTGAAGTTCTGAATCCTTTAGTATTTACCTTGTGAGTTTTTTAAAACAACTTTCTTTTTCAGCCTGTAAAGCTATATAATTCTCTTCATAGGTAGTCAATTGTGCACGCAGTTCTTGGATTTCTTCCTGCTGCTTCCTGTTTGTATGCTTTAGCCCCAGAAATATCACTTCATTACTGCAACATAAAAAGAAGATCCTGATGCTAGCATATTACAAGAGAAGGAAGTTATAAATTTAAAAAAAAAAAAAAAAAAAAAAAAAAAAAAAAAAAAAAAAAAAAAAAAAAGAGTACAAATTTCAAAAGCTTGTATCTTCCAAAAATAAAAGTATTGTTTCTGTGAAAAGAACTGTTATTCTAGACTATTGGCTGTGCATTATATTATGTTTATAGTTTATAGCAGTGGTTCTCAAACTCTGGTCTATGGGCCCATGGAATCCACAAGGTCATTCCAGGAGATTCACAAAACATTAAGAGTTTTTTACAATTAAATTTATTGAATTTCAGATGCTTTTTTCTGCGGTGTCCCTACAGATATCAGTATGTTTTCTTTCTTCAATGTGGTTATATGCAATGAGATCTTTATGGTGCTTATGAATTTTAAAAAGGTCTATCTATATGTAATTTAGATAGGGAATTTTTATGACAAAGCAAGTTAAGAGTTGTTAATTTGATGTCTCTTTCATTGTTTCATTTTAGTGTTGAAGAGATGTATATTTATGAAGTGCGCTTTGAACATGATTACAGCATTTCATTTCTTTAAGCCTACTTATAAATAAAAATTTAATTTATAAAACCTGCAACATATTTCACATTCATTCCATTTGCCCTGACAGTTTATTAAATATTTCAAGAGAGGATATTTTCCAAAAATTTAGAGGGGAGAGATGATAATTTAGAAAATTTGGCTAAGATTATTCAGTAATAAGTAGATTATGGAAAATTTTGAGGATGATAAAAATACTGAATATAAATTGAAAATGGAAGATTAAAATAGTGATGGTGAAACCATAGACCTATATGTACCGTCAATGTCAATATTTTATAAATGATTCATAAGACAACAATAAAAATGACTTGTCATTTTCCAATTCAAAGGCATGGAAAGGAAAAAATTTCTGCCTAAGTAAGGACCTTCCACAATGCGTCAAGGAATATAATTCACTTCTTAGGAAAATAGTGCAAGTGCAAAGCAAGTTGAAACACCATTGGATTTAAAAAAGAGTGTGTAGTTCAACTGAATCATACAATGATATTCATTAACCATTGGATTTGTTTTCTATGTTTGTAAATGAAGAATTAATTAGAAAAATTGTTTTTTCGAATCAAAAAATTTGAAGTTCCAGGAGAGTATAAAACAAAGTATGCAACTGTTTTCCAAACACCTGTATCTCAAGTAAAAGCATTGTTAAGTCCAATTAATTAAGCAACAGAAAAAGTGAAAAAGAAATGTTTGCCATTGGCAACATATTATTATTAAATGACATAAATTCTTGGAAAACTCTTCTGAAATTATGGCTAGGAAAACTTAAAAAGATATATAGAACACAATTATCTCTTGAAGAATTAATTAAGCCTCGGATGAAGCAGCATCATATGGAGTGCACTGCTCTTTGATGAGAAAAATCTAAGAAAACATGAACGATGAGACAGAACCTCTTGCAGTTTGAGAAGAGAACTGTATTTTTAACATGCAATTGAGGGAGAATAATGTCTACAAATTATTGCATTTGGTTTAGACATACATTTAGCAATAAACATAAGAGCCTTGTAGTGTGTCAGTTGCTAATTATCTCTTTCTGTATTGTTTATCAACATATTATTAACTCTACATAAAAAAATAATGTTCTATTGAATTATCAATATATTATTTATAAATATAGTAAAAATTATGAAGGTTTATCTTCTATGTACTTAACTATTACCTATCCAAGGCTAAAGGAACCAGAAGCAATACTGTGAAATTACTTCTATTATATTAAAAATGTTGAAATTTTTGTCTATGATCTAGGGCATTATAAATAAACAGCACTACTCTTCCTGTAAGAATAAACATTCAAAAATTAATTATAATTGACATGAAATTAAGGATGCAGCAAAAGAATTGGTCAAATGATGAAGAGAATTATTATAAGGTGAACGAAAATGTTATGTCAGCATCAGACCAGACTTTTAAATTACTTATCATATTCTGAAAACTTTTACCTTTAGTATTAAATATAACCACTATCAGTAATAGGACCTTCTGCCAAAATGATAGATGGCTATGAATTCCATTATGATAGAACTTCTTAGGGCAAGAAACAAAATATCCATCCAGTGCAGTTTCCAAATGACCAAAGGTTTGGGATTACCATTCTTGGAGATTATTTTCCAAAGAACAGAAAAGATATGATAGTGCAATGTCTGGAGAACATTATTTATTTCAGTGGTAATTTATACTGAACAAATGTCATAGACTTTGTAATAAACCTCATGCTTCCTAATATCTTGCTCCTTGTTAGATGTGGTGAATGCTATACATATGTTGAGGTGAGTCTGTTCATATATTCACCTCTGTCTTATAGGCTGCAGTAAGGGTCTTGTGCAATCTCAATACATTTTTTATTTATGTGGTTTATTTAAGGCCATTCTAACTTTTTCTGGTTATTAGTGTCCCATTCATTTCAGGGTGTTAAAACAGTCAATAAATTTTGATCATAGGCATCTTTTTTGAGGCTTGAAGTTCTTATGTATGCCATAAATCTTATAACATGGGCCCATGGCTTTATTTTCCTTCCAAATGGAGCCAATACTTTGATTCCATTGCAGTGTAACGTTAATCAAAAAGTGATGACCTGTAAAGGGGCAATGATAGCAACTGCTTTGCTTGGCTTCTTAGACCGTCTGGTGTTGTTAAAGCATATCTGTTTTCATTTCTAGTTATACTACAGTGGCCAAGAACCCTTTGTAAAACTATTGTTTTCCTCTTGGATGTTAAGAGTCTGGGAACCATGTTTACAGAAAATGGTGAATGCACTAGAGTTTTCCAACCAATATAGAAAGTAGTTTCACAAGTACCTTAGGTGTATGTGATTTTGCGTTATCATGCAATTGAATAACTTCTTTGCAATTCACAGGCTAAAGTTTATGGCCTGTTCCGGCTGGTTAGAGTACACAATGGCATTGAATGTTTTGCCAGCTGGTAGCAGTTCACAATGCACAATACACGAAAAACAGAGCATAACCTACTTTTGGTGTGGTGGTGGTTTTGGTTGTTTCAGGATAGATTCATAGGCTGCCAATCAGTGATGATAGTGTCTTGGAATGTTGTGGAGGATGCACATGTTGGCCTATCAAGGAGTTCTGCTGACATAACAATGCAAAACAGCATCAGCTTATGTCACCTTCTTTCTATTGTCAAATTGCGTGGAGATTAGAAACTAGGTTTATTGAGATGGATCCGTTGGTTTCTGCACTGATGTTGAATTGCTATAACACATGCTCCTAAGTCTTAACAGCCTCTAAGAAGGGCTCGGTATCCATTGTGTTTTACATTCATTTGCCTCGCTTATTCTCAAAGGTTTTCTTGCCTTCCTGTAGCTTAGCAAACCATAATTGCACCATTTCATTCATCATTGCATCAGCACTGAATACCTGACCTACCCTGCATGTAGCTCAGTTGCACCGTTCCCCCTCTTTGGGTGCTCATTTTTTATCACACTCCTCAGAATACTATCAAACACTAGGAAAAACTAATCCTACAATCTTAACAATCTCTTGGCAAAACTTTGTCCCCATATCAACCTTTTTGTTGTACATTTAATTAATTGTGAAATTTGAGCATTGCAGAACTGAAATTGGACAATCCCACTAAAACCGTAAATATTAAAATTGTAAACTTACTTGTCAGATAGAATGTCTTTATCCTCATAGTTTTCAGATAACAGCTCCAACTTGTTTGATGGACCTACAATTTTACAAATATGTAATTTTAGAATCATACATTAAGTTTATTCAATGCAGAATTAAGCAAATATTTCAATAATTGTAGTAAATGAAAGTGAGTGAAGACTAAGAGCATGAAGGCTTGTGGAGATAAGATCCATTTTTTCACATTTTTGGGACTAAATAATAATAATAATAATAATAATAATAATAATAATAATAATAATAATAATAATAATAATAATCCTGTACTCTTTAGATATTCCAGAAATTGCAATTATTAGTAGCATGCAATCCATTCAATCATCTGCCAACTGAGCAATAATACTGGCATTTGTTTAGTTGACATATAATCATTGTATGTCTGGCTAATAGATGGTTGACTGAAAAGTATTGTAGTTGTTTATTTTTCATTGTTATTGTTTTCCAAATATGTTCCTGATGCCTTAAGTTAAGTGTCAGAGGTCAAACTTAGGCTAGATTAACCCTAAAGCTTAATATTCTCAAAGCTTCCCTAAAAATTTATATGGAAAACTAATTAGGTTCATTCAATGAAGCCAAAGAATCTACCATTAATCACACAACTAACTTACTGCCTGGCTGCCATGAAATCAGCATCTGTTGTAAAGATTTTCTTTTTTTATAATCCAGACCCTTGCCATTCCTGTAAATGTCACATACATAAACATTATTAAAATGTTATAAAAATATATTGATTTATTGCTTTGCTAAGAAACATTACAAATAGCAACCACTTACTTCTGACCCTGGCCAATTTCTAGGTGTTGCTAATAAATTATTATATCAATAATATATTGTAATTATATCAAATCATCATTTTAAACAAATAATTTATTCTCCACTCATATACCTGTCTCCAGCTCATCACTAGTCTATTACTGGAATATCCAGGAGACATGTATTTTACTCTCATCTTATTATTTTATTCATTTGTTTATGCTATACATACGAATATGACTATGCATTCAGCCCAGACTGTTAGCCTACCATATTCAAAAATTCACAATATACTATCTTATAAAATTTTTATTCCTTCTTAAATATTGCAAACATCTCCTCTACATTTAAATTTTTCTCTCTTTTGACAGACCAATTGTAGTTTTTATATATATACTTAGCTTATCGCCTTATGCTTTTTCTATCCTTTCTGAAAATTTCAATTATAACTATTTTTCTATTTAATAAAGCCATTTGTGATTTATTAGCTCTTTTCTCCACAGATCAGTCCCTTTACATTCAAATAATATATGCCCAATACATTCATTGCCTCAACATATAGGACACTGATTCTGTGGGACACTTTTTCTTAGCCCTTTTAACCTCCATGCCCCTGCTCATATCTATGTAATCCCCTTTCTTTGTTCATTATTTATTTTATCAATATATGTTTCTCTTTCCCACAGGTTCTTTATTGAACTATAAAATATTAGCAATCTTTTCCATTTATCTCATAGAACAGTCTTTGAATTTCTATATCATCAAATCTACTTCTTACGCCTTTCCAAAACCTTTACAATTATTTTCTCTTTAATTTCAGATTTCTCCTAGTCCATTGCACTACATTATTTCCTACTAAACCATCCTGAATCCCTTAAGCACCTCTCTTGATACTCTAAGCACTGTCTTAATAAATGATTTTCATCCAAATTCAAGATTCTAAATCTTTTCACAATGAGCCCTTTCTCGACACTCTTCCCAACTCAATTTGAGCTACTTCCTCAATTACTAACCCTTCCCATTTTTTCTTTACTCTGTAATCCTTTATCTAATTTAATCCATAAATATTCAAATACATATACAAATAAGTCAGTATTTGGCGACACTAAAACTTCACTAATTCTTCAGAACATGTTTCAAGCGCATTCGCTCTCATCTTCAACCTGGAACTGACTGAAGATGAGAGCGAATGCTCTTGAAACATGTTCTGAAGAATTAACCAGTTAGTGAAGTTTTAATGTCACCTAATTCTAACTCATTTGTATATGTAGCAACTTCACTGTTACTAACTTCTTTTAAGATTACAAATTCAAATACATTTCAATTATATGTAAAAACATTATATTAAATACTCAAATAGGAATATCTTTTCAGCCTTTCTTTGTATGTTGGTATTAGTCTGGAATAACCAAAATAATTTTTTGAAACCAGGGAGTTCTTTTCCAATAATCCTGTTCAATAAAGTAGCTCAATATGCATAATTATGCTGTATTTAAACCAGTACTTAGGTAAATTTCATGTAGAATAAGTAGGAAGTGTGCCAAATTTTGTGGTTCCAGCAATAGCATTCAATCTTGGCAATATTTACATAACCATACTGGACAGTAATATCATTCACTTGTAGTAAAGATCTGCAAACAATTACCCTAATGACATCTTGTAGCTGGAGCTGTCATTCAAAGGGACTACCTACTCAAATGCAAGTGAAACTATTTATGAAGACTTTTTAAGCATGTTTTCCATAAACATTCTCATCTTCAAAAGCCATGCACTCATTCACACATACGTACCTGAGTAAAAGGAAAATCCTCAAAAATTCTGAATGAAAGCAAAAACGTATCAAAGATTTGTATTAGATTCAAGGTCACAAAAAATAAATCTCTTTTGGGTGGTTTTTTTCAATATTTTGGGAATATATGCTCAATTGTTTTATATCTTTTATAAAAGCATAATCTTTTTTAGTATTAACACATCTCTTTAATTTTTACAGTCTTAATATCAGAATCATTTAGGATTTTGACAAAATAGTTAACATTTAAATATATAAGTTTTCTATAAATGCATCTGCAATTACAGGTATTTCAACAAAGAGCTCATATTTTCAATAATAGAGGCTCTCAATCTATAAATATTTTCACTGTGGCTGCATTTAATGCTTTATTTGTTCCTAATTTTCACTAGGGTTATATTTATTTAATTCCAAATATTACAAAATTAACAGAGATTTATTAATTCTTCTTCTCCTCCTAGGGTATTAGGACTTACATTCTCTGGGACTTGTAAGTCAGTTCTGGGCCAATCAACTGTCAGGGAGCTAATCATCTCTGCATTCTTATTTAGTACAAATATACACTGAAGGACATCCTGAATTGTTGGTTAGTTATGTCAGGGCCACCTCAAAGACATCACAAACACATAAAGACACATACACATAAAATGGAATGAAATGAATGATAAAATGGAAGATGAATCCATGACAAAGAAATGTTGATTTAGCATTTGCTCTTTCTGAAAATGTTCAGAAAAATCTGGAAAACCTCAGTTAGGTTAGTCAGCTGCAGGGTTTCATCCTGACACCTTACAAGTCAAGTGTTACCACCTGACCCACCCTATTAGTATTTAGTAATATTTTATATCCATATAATTGAATTTAACTAAGCACTACCAATCAATACTCACACATTTCTTATAAAATCTAAAAACAATATAGAATTTAACTAGAAATATTAATTGGAACTTGTACAGTGAAACTAATCATATAATTAAAATCATTATATGATTTAGTTGAACTACACATTCTTAATGGCTCCTCTTACTTGTTTATATGTAGTATGTTCCACGAAACCAATGTTCCACAGGTAGCTGAGGATATGAACAATGGGTTTATGAAACCTGTACTACAAATAAACAAGTAGATCCAATAAGAGTGTGTAGTTCGACTCAATCATACAAAGATCTTAATGTAGAATTTATTTGCCATTTGTGTCCACAAATATAAAAAATTCCACTGACTGTGCAGTCTGACATTTTTATAATTTTTTTCTTTTGGAGAGGGATCAATTGTTGCTATCTGGGCAATGTGTTAAGGTAAGCAATAATATATTTCAATACAAAACATTTTATAATTCAGTATGAATCATCTGTTACAGTTAAATAACACCAACTACTAGCAGAGATGGTCTTACTGTTCAGTGTATTTGCTTTACATGTGACATACATTCTATACCACAGAAACTGCCTCAATATTCAGGAAAATGAATCTCAGTTCACTCCAAAAAGTTCAGTTATCAATATAATGCTGAAAAGGACCAATTATTGACAATTAAAATAATCTAACATAGAAAATTAAATTTGATTTACATTGGCATGTTGTCCATGATTTGCTGTCTCCATATTTGTATAACAGGTCTTAAACTCTCTTTTGTCACTTCAGAATTGCACTTTTGAGGGTCCAACATCAACTGCAGTTCTTGTAACATAGACCTATGTAAAAGAGCAAAAGCATTTTGTTACAGGCAATAAAATGTTATAAAATGCTTAAGATTATCAAACGTTCAGCTTTGAGCCTAGCTGTTTCAGAGTTCAAAAAAATAAAAATGGTACTACATAAATTAATGCTTCCAAACATTTCAGATTCAACAGACAGATGGTCTGTTTTCCAATACCAAAATAACAGAAAGTGTTCAATTTTCATGCAATTGTCCTGAACAAGTTAAATATGATTATAAAAAGAAATTTCTCCCAATCTGTTAAAACAAAGTATTTATTACACAGAGAGAGCAAACAGTATACAAATATGTTATACAGCTACATTCATGCTTGTTGCAGTAAATGTTAGAAATGTTCTCCATGTGCATCTAGGCATTCACTGACACACTTCATCTTGTTTACAAAGATTTTCGACAGTTTCAATGTTGGGATGCCCCTGATAAATGTTGAAATCACTTCCTTTAGTTGGACCAGAGATTTGGTATTGTCCTTATAAATAACACTTTTCATTGCTCTCCACAAATAATTTAGAGGTATCAAATTAGGCTTGCGTTGTGGTCATATATTCCTTGTGATTAATCTGTCTCTAAACACAGCTTTCAACAGCGCCATGGAGATGCGAGCTGTATGTGCTGTAGTACTGTCTTGTTGAAAGTAGCCAAGTAATATTTCCTCTTCAGTTAATTGTCCAATGAACGGATACAATATTTTGTTGCAATAAAGCTCCGCATTTATTGTTTTGTAGAAGCATATGGGGCCAACAATCCGTTTTCGAAAAATGGCGCACCACACACCAACCTTCTGATCATATATCGCATGAGGATTTTCTGATGGCCAAATACGAATGTTTTGACTGCTAACATAACCAGGTAAATTAAACCATGCCTCATCGGAAAAGAAGGTTACATTGAGAATATTCTCTCCTTTGACAGTACTGAAGTCTCTGAACCATTGGCGGTACTCAACACCCAGGCCGTAATTCCTTTCTTGCAAATGGTGATAGGCTGTTATTTTTCTGGGGCGTAAATGCAATGCTTTTTAAGTGCGATTTTTGCGCGGCCGTAGGACACCCTCGCTTGCTGTGCTAATTTACGAAGTGACTTCTTTGGAGTTTGTTCTATGCGACGCGAAATATCCTGTAATTTATCCTATGTTAGAACTCTTGGCCTCCCAGATCGTGGAGCATTCTTCACTGATCCAGTTTGGCGAACTTTGCCGATAAACTCCGCACTGCATTACGGCTCTATATAAGGAAACATCGTAATATTCTAGTTTAAAACACGTGAAAATAGTGATACATTTTTCTGAAAGTAATTTACCTCAAAATACTAAAGTGAAGTTAAAACACTGCCAAGGCATTCTAATGTAATGCTAGAGCACTATAGCTGTTGGTATTCTCATCCACCATTTTCACTCCTTTGGTGCTAACAGACGCTACTGATCGGATGAATTACTGTGTATTTGTTCAGTGTTTTTAATAGTTTTGTGCATTAAAATAGTGGATTTTTATTAATAAGGTGACTTAAAATGTTTGTAGTGATAATTAAAAGACTGAAATATATTGCGTGTCAAATAAAAAAACAATTTAGCTCCATATAAGTAGTGTTTACTAGGTATAGGTAAATATTGACAATAATAGTAATAGTTGTAGTTACAAGTAACAGTGATAATTAAGTACCTTTATAAAAATAGTAAATAAATCTTTATTTGATTGAGCGTCATGATAATTGATTCAATAGTTTTTATGAATATCAATGTTACTATGAAGGAAACATAACCTATAATTTGTATAAAATATATTGTACACACGTATACATGTAGAAACAACTTTTGTTTCATTTTATGTGATTTATAAATAATGAATTGTGCAACACATAACATATACATTATATGTATGTAAGAATTCAATATCGTAATTTTTGTATTTAATCGTAACAAGTTATAAAATTATAGATTATAATTATATTTATATTTTTAGCTAAGCAACTTATCTAAAAAAAATACCTAAAAATTAAATAAATGCGATTATATACACCGCTTGATGACTGTGCTATAAGCGTCAGCGTGTTTGTGTTCCGCAACTGTTGCTCCGAAATAAAGGAGTAAAAAATGGCGGACGAAAATACTCATCTATTCCATTGCCTTATTAATGCAGCGCTAAGATGCATTCTGCAGGGCCCGCAGAAACTTTATTTTGCAATTGCTTGTTACGTAAAAAGGGTTTGGCAACATAACCCATGACCACCCTAATGGAAAGAAATACAAGCTATTCGTGCGAGATATGATATATCTGTTCCAGGATAGCAGTTTGGTACATCAAAAGCTGATTTAAAAAAAAAAAAAAAAAAAAAAAAAAAAACAATAACGTATATCTAACATTTAACTCCTTGGGTACGAAACTATTTGTAATAATGAACACATGGTTAGGTTGGGTTAGGTCAGGCTGCTTCTAAGATAGACGAATCTTGAAAGGATAACGGAAGTAATGTTCTAGAAATTACTTTTTTATGTTGCTCATATATTTAGTACATGTTCATTTCCCCTGTAATCGATATTTCCTGTATAATTCCTCGTTTCCATTAGGTTTATTATTCCTTTTCTGTGTTAATATTTTTGCACTAATACTCCTATGCGCACTTTCTTTCTGTAATCGTCACATTTTTCTTTCATACCACTAGCATGTTGACAATAACTCCTTACTGCTACATGGAATGCAAACGAGCCCTATACAACGCACCAGTTCTAATTCCAGATTACTATTCACCATGCGAAGTTAATCCAGCTGTATCTTAATAAATTTCTGCACAAAAAAAATCCATTAATAGGACATGCAGGTGACACAGTATGAGTCACTTACTGTGGCAGTTCTTGGCCTACTTGAGTCCTCAGGAAGTGAATGAGAGTGGATATACGGATTTTGCCTCTGCCCTTCACATCACATTCTTGGAACAGTATGGATATTACTTCATCTGAAACATTTTCATTTTAAAATCAACGGCTTCTATGGTTATAGAACAATAATCTGCACAATAAGGAGGTGAAGATGTTAGTTCATGAAGATTCTGAACACTGTAATGGAACCAAGTCGATAGCTGGAAAAACTTCATATTTTAAATTTTTTTTGTTATTGTTACTAAGTTAATTATTTTAAATATTCATATTACATTACAATTAAAGAATTAACATATTTAATGTTGAACAAAAGAATCATACAGTGTGTCCATAAAGTAATGGTGCAGTTTTGAACAGTCACACAAAAGCAACGGAACAAGATAGAAATGTGAAACTTCAGCAAATGAAAAAAAAAAAATCTCTCCAAGTTGGTGAGCCTGTCCAGTGCAGCTCGATGTGGCTTCCATTTGTTGCCCTCCACACATCTAAACGATATTTTAATTCATTCCACACACAAGGACATCAAATGTAACAGAGTGAATATTGTCACTGATTCTCTCTTTTATGGTCAATGTCATTGATACGAACACTGTACACACATTGCTTGACACAGTGCAACAAGTAAAAGTCTTTAGGCGTTAGATCCGGCGATCGTGGTGGACATGCTTTCCATCCATCCCTTCCTATCTACTTCTGGAAAAATCAGTTATCCAGAAACCCGTTTGGCGTAGTGTGGAAGAGTATCATCTTGTTGAAAAATGATTCTTTGCCTTCCTCTTGAATTATATCCCGTAAAGCTTCAACAGACTCGTCACTAACCGAAGAACTGTCCGAACGTTTTTGGTTCAACATGCCTCCAGTTTCCTTCAGCTGCTTATCTCACAGGTGAATGTTATTCCTATGTAGAGGCTCTTCATTGTACACGCAGCGATATTCACGAAGAACGCTTGTCGCGGATTCAAATTTTGCAAGCCACAGCTTTCCTTTGCACCGTCCACATCTTGACTAAATGGAGTGATTCGCTTCACTGTTGTGTTGCATCATTAACTGCTTGCGCACAAAATTGAAATGAATGCTTCAGAAACTCTTTGACATACTCTTCGATGTATCGTAGATTTCCTCCTTTCGTTTCGTTTCGTTTAGCTATTATAAGTGATGAAATCTGCACCGTGACTTTACGGACACAGTATATTAAGATATAACTATTGTAACTACTTATGAAATATTTTTCAATTTTGAGATCGATATGAACCATTTAAATGCAAATAAGTCAAAAAAAAAAAAAAAAAAAAAGTTCATGTGATAAGTTTCTTGGACCTAAAAGCTGACGTGTCAAGGATTACCTTAATAAATTCAGGTATGAAATTCTACAATTTTCCATAAGACATAGATTTGTTCCCGTATGGATTTCGCGTTTTTTTTAGGAAGTAGAAGCAACAACTGTGGGTAAAAATACGTTGGTTTTCTGTCTATGACAAACATTTATCTAGCTTTCAAATTAAAATTTCACTGCTGTAAAACTTCGTCTTAAAACAATCAAGTCGGTCCTGGTGGTGTAGTGGTAACCTAGCTTACCTCCTAAATCCAAGATCGCGGGTTCGATAACGGCCAGGACCGATGGATTTTTTTTTTGGCGTAAAAATCCTTAGTATGGCTTTCTTCGGAAGGGAAGTAAAACCGTGGGTCCCGTGTCGTACATTTACGGCACGAAAAAGAACCTCAAGCCTGAAAGAAGAGGCCCCTGAGCAAAATTTGTCGGCCGTTTCACGCCCTGATTTGAATGGGACGCTAATGACATGAGATGTTAAAGAGTGTCCATAAATAAACACACACACACAAAACAACAATCAAGCTTTACCAATATTTCACTTCTGTTTCAATATTTCTGCATTTCCTACACTATATATTAGTGCGGCAGCAAGGGACAGAACGTACCTATATGTAAAGTTTTAAGATTTTTTTAATGGTGTTTAACGCCCATTTTAACTACTGAGGTATCATAAGCCAGTGGATCCTGAATACACGAGATGAAATGATAGACTGGGAATATTTTTTTTAAAAGAAAAAAGCGTTCCAGGCCTAAGTTTAGGACATCTCTCCGGCATTTGCCATTATGAATTGTGAGGAAAAGCTGGGAAAAAAAAGAAAGAAAAAAAAACTCAGCCAGGTAGGACGATACTGTTGGGACTCGAACCTAAGACCTCCAGCTCACGAGTCCGCTGCCTTACCGTGGCGGTAAGTTTTCAATTAACAAAGTGGTATGACTGATGATGAAGTCGTAGAAAGCACCTATTTAAATGTTTCTACCTCCTCACCACCAGGAAAAAACTTAACCTTGAACCTGATGCCTGGAGGATAAATAACACATCTAGAGCAAATTATTCACCAACTTACCCACATCAAAGTCAGCCTGGTTTAGCTCTTCTTGCGTGTCCCAATCTGAGTTCCCCTCCATGAACACTGACATAAGGATCCCTTTTGGTGAGTTTTGTTGTCCAAAAACCTGAAATTATGGCGTGATATGTGTTGTGTTAAAAGTCTATCGTTGGACGCTTTTATAGTTTACAAGTAAAGCACTGGTACTAGTACCTAACAGTTAAATTTGGTTTTACATACACATGTGTTGACAACAGATCAATGGCAGCGGAATATACGCATTGGCTGAGAGAAGAAATCTAATATTAATGTCAAGTTGACGTTCTTCTTGAGAAGAATTATAGTCGTTAGAGGAGAGGAACAGGGTAGGACAAAAACTGCTGTGATAAAAAAAAAAAAAAAAAAAAAAAAAAAAAAAAAGGAAACACACGAGAAAGTGCAAGAGTAAAGGCGGAAAGAGCGCGAAAAAGAGCAGCTAAAAAAGAAAAACATTAAGAACGAAATGACAGGAGTCTCTCCCCAAAAAATGCGAAGAAAATCTAAGGTTATGTTCCTACTGAACAAAAACTGCCGATGAAGTACGCACGTTTCTTCCCAGATATCTCCGAACATACGGTTTCGTTTCGCTAAAAGCTTCTAACAAGCAATTGGAAAAGTGTTTTGACGTCCGTTTCAACTGCTGAGGTATCACAAGCGGCGTGCACTGGAGATACATGAAATCAAATCATAAATTGGGAAAAGATTTTTTTTTAAAGGAAGACAGTGTTCCAGGCCCAAGTTTAGAATACCTCCGTAACATTCGTCATTTATGAGGACTGATGAAAACCTAAAAAACCAAACTCAGTCAAGGAGAATGGTACAGGCACACCTCCCCTCAATATCCGTAGAGAGTGCGTGTCTTTAGCATATAACTGCATACAGCCATGATATTCTGCTGCATTTTGCAACAACAAATGTTCGTCCACTTCAGTTCAAAAGGTTATATAACGCGTTTATTACGCAAGCAGTGTTCTTGGTTTAACTCCCAAGTCCTACCATTGTTTTTTACTTGCTGAAGTGCCTACAACTCCAAAACAATGCTTTTAATTTCAATGACCGCCCAATTTGAGGTTTATTTGGGCTTTAAAATAATTATTTATTCACCAACTGAGTTTTGTTGTGTAAACGCTGTTGGCGGAGGAAAATCACTTACTCATAATGAATAGGAACTCAGTTATCAAAGTCTGAAACCGCCACGGGTGGTCGAGGTCGTTAAGGTACGGATTCGTGAGCGGAAGGTCTGAGGTTCGAATTCCGTCAGGACCGTCCTCCCTGTCTGAGGTTTTTTTCCAGGTTTTCCACAGTCCTCATAACTGGCAAATGATGGAGGGAAAATCTGAACACCTTTTGTATCATTCCTCGCCACATGGTTCTTCCAGCAAAGTTGATACTTTTGCACTTTCTAACTTCTTTAATTTAGACTGAATTGCTTCTATATTTTTCCTGCAAATTTTATCTTTCATTTAATGTTTTTAGACATTTTATTTCCGGAGGGTGCATTAATTAAATATTTATTTGTTCCAGTTTCCCCTTCCATACGCCAATGCTAAGGTAATTATGCTATATTATTCTTCATTCTAATATTTTTTCTAGTTTTATTTGTTCTAGTTACCACACACAACCATAATCGACGTTTAATTAACAAAAGGGTTTTTATAGGGCAGGAAAAGCCAGTTAAGCGTAACTTGGCGGTTGAGTTGATTGGTATTAATAAATATCTTTATTATTGGAGTTGCATCGCTGCTTACTCTCACTTGCAAATATTATTCAGAAATTCGGATCCTACCATAATTGAATTTTTCCGGCATAAATTGACTTCAATGGCTTTTTAATGGTCTGTGAGAGAATCTGTGATCCAGCGTCCGTCTCATTTGTGAGAGGTAAATATTGGTTCATGATCTTTTCTGTTTTTGATGACCTTAGGTTTAGAATATTCTCTACTGTAAAAAATGAAAAATGGAGATCTTTTTCCACCATTCTCAAGTATAACTGCTGCCCTGTTTCTAATTAACGTGATTTTTGTTTAAATTAAATTTATATTAAACATGTAATTATTCTAACTTTTGAAATGAAAGCTCTGTATATTATAGTTAAATATAGCCTCCGCTGAAAAATTTAAGTTAGGTATGCCAAACTGAGGCTCTTCACACATCCTTTTGCGACTCATTCCGTCTCTAAAGGGGAAAAAAATGAGGCTCTTCACACATCCTTTTGCGACTCATTCCGTCTCTAAAGGGAAAAAAAAGTAAAACAACTTAGTATTTTACCGCGAAATAACGTACAGACGAGAACATTTTTCCGCATAAATTCTAATACTTCGGTAGCATATTTAGGTGAATAGCCCTTTCCATGTACAAGAAATAACAAAAATACCCACATATCTCTCTTTCATAACAACAGCTGTGCGCTCGGAATCTTTTAGCCCAAATCTCACAAAATGGCTGCCACAATATAAAATATTACCTACTGTTCAGTTATGCGTTTCGTTAAAATACTAGAAACATCTGCATTGTAGACACTAAAACTTTCGACATGATCCTTGTACTATGATAAATAGGTTAAAACTAGAAAGACCTTCATATCTTTGGGTGATAGTTTTCCGAATTACCATAAGGAATAATTAGATTTAATTGCATTAGATCATGATGCTTGTTTCGCAAATGATAAATACGCAGAGAAAATATTTAATTTAAATAAGTGGTAAATTCATTTCAGGGCGTGAAACGACCGACAAATTTTGCTTTGAGGCCTCTTCTTTCAGGCTTGAGGTTCTTTTTCGTGCTGTAAATATACGACACGGGACCCACGGCGTTACTTCCCTTCCGAAAGAAGTCATACTTAGGATTTTTATGCCCGAAAAAATTTCACCGATCCTGGCTGGGGTTGAACTCACGATCTTTGGTTTAGGAGGCAAATATGGTTACCACTACACCACCAGGACCGACAAGATGCGCAGTGGTTTCTGGTCGAGTTCATTTTCTGCTTATGCGCTTATAGGGGAATCAGGTTAGTATATCTCTTACTTCAGTACTGGACACATTGTAGGGTCGGTTTATTGCACAGCTGTACCCTTCACATCTTTTTCGCTTGCTATTGTTTGTTACATTTATGCCACAGAGAAGTTAGCCCCACCACAAATTTCCTAGAATTGTCTCGCGAGATAGTCATTCGCCAGAACTGTTCAAAACTACAGTACTTCCCTCGTCCTCTATTTCCTGGTATTCGCATGCCCTAGGTAATTGTGCGTTCCTTTCACAAATGAAAGTTCTACTGTTTAGTTAAAGTGAATGGGTGGAGGAGAAAGTTTTGACTGCTTAAAAAGAAATAAATGCATAACCAGATATTCAACAAATATTTTTGTGCGGTGAAATGCCATTTAATTTTTATACTTTTTTTCACATCGATGTATTGAAATTCTTTGTGCTTTTTAAAGCGTGTAAATAATCACATAAAAATCCATAACGATCCAAAACAGGCAAAAAAGGTTTCAAACCTTAAAATAGGCTACAGAAGTCAAAATGAAATCTAGCCTTGCCGATCTCAAATATAGGGAAATTAGCTCATTTCTCCCTGACTTAAATATATCCATCCAGACAGAAAAGGCATTTTGCCTATCTTACGGGTTCTGCTTATAACTGCTATCTATGGTTGCACGGATCATTGGCCGCAAGGTGTACGTAATGAATTATGACAGACGCTATATGGGCATTGTTTTTAGTTCAAAGTTCAGGTTACTTTCAGTTACCCCTCCCCCTTGCAACATCCTGTATATTTAGTAACTGTGTACTTTTCTTTACTGATCTTAATCACCTCCTCTACGTTCGTTACCTTGCAGAAGGTCTTATCCATTTTAACACAGCAGCCTTTAGATATTCTAGCAGCTGACCTCCGTTTTTTTCCCATGCAATTACTCTTGGGAATGTCCACTAACAACAATATTTATGATTATATCTGATGTAACTGGCAGCATGTTTCAAGAGCAGGTTTGCGTCCTTGTCAACGTTTCTTTTCTGGAAGCTTGTTTTTTTTTTTTTTAACAAGAGGCTTTCATATTCTTCAGGCGTCTTATCCTCAACACATGAGAGTTGAATGCTGCGTTTAGCGCTACGCATTGGTTACGACATCATTTACTTTGTGTCTTTGGAAGGTGAGGATGAAATAGTTTCCATTTGCAAATTTGTTTCTTTAGTCGAAGGACATTTTTCTCTTGAGAAAATGAAAGTTAGAAATTAAGACAGCACTTTTCTTTAAACTGCATATCAAGGAATACAAGACCGTACTTTATTTGTGTTGACATTAAACTGCTGTTACAAGTATAAAAAGAAAATATAAAATAAGGCCACAATATATGCATATGTAGCTTCAATGATAGCATGTAGCCAGAGTGATGTCTACAGCCTTTAGCTAACATAAAACACTATCTAGTGTTTATGCAAATTCCAAAGGAATGTAGCTATTGGTTTGCAGCCATGAAAAGATTTTTGAAAATGTTCAACTATCGATCTACCTGCTAGGCACCAAAAATGACGAAAAAAGTATGTATGTCTATACATACAGAGGGTGCCAAAATGAATACATACTTCAAGCAAAGAAAAAAACTGTGTTAACATAAAAAACTGCATTCACACAATTAGAAAATGATGAGCACAACCATCTTAGACTTTTACAGTTACAACAGTTGCTCAAAATGCCATCATCGGTGTCGGTACACTCTTTGAGTTGATTCGATTCATTTTATTTACGGACGCTTTTTAACATCTCAGTTCATCAGCGTCCCATTCAATTCCGAGCGTGAAACGGCCAACAAATTTTGCTCAGAGCCCCCTTATTTCAGCTTGAGGTTCTTTTACGTGCCGTAAATGTACGACACGGGACCCACGGCTGTACTTCCCTTCCGAAGGAAGCCATGCTTAGGATTTTTACGCCCGAAAAAAAGGTGGTGTGGTGGTAACCATACTTGCCTCCTAAACCCAAGATCGCGGGTTCAAATCCGGCCAGGATCGATGGATTTTTTCGGGCGTAAAGTCGTAAGTGTGGCTTCCTTCGGTAGGGAAGTAAAGCCGTGGGTCCCGTGTCGTACAATTACGGCACGATAAAGAATCTCAAGCCTGAAATGAAGCCTCTGTGCCAAATTTGTCGGCCGTTTCATGCCCTGATTTGAATGGGACGCTGATGACCTGAGATGCTAAAGAGCGTCCATAAATAAACCAAATCATGTGCCATAGCGAGTTCATCCTCCACCATGGCATCTTCTCCGATGGCAGGCTGCTTCCCGAGCACAACCCCGACTCAGGTGACTGGTCCTGTCTTGAACAAAGTCACCTCAGGGTGAAACCTTCCTGGGTACAGACAAAGGGACCCAGTCGCCTACAGAAGGTTCACAGCTAATGCAATGGCCCCTCCCCGGGCCTGGCCTGTACCAGGGGATACGTTCCTGTCATACATAACCCAGTGCTGGGAGTCACGGCGCTATACATCACTTTTTACCACGCCAAACACGGGGGCATCCATCAGACTAAAAGTAGGGATGTATGAACAATAAAAATAAAATACAGGCGAAATAAAATGTGTCACACACGCTGAGCATGGACGTGAGAGAGCAGCTCGGGTTCCTCGGGGTCGCTACGCCGGGGGCCCCTGAGAGGCACAGTAATGCAAAAACTTGTTTCATTTTATTAATTAATAAGGCCTAATTTGGATTTTACATTTATTTTTAAATTTATTCAACTTGCTTAGGAATTAGGTTAGTTTATGCAGCTCCAGCGAATCTTTTACACAGTCTATGAGCATTATTGTTCATAAAGCAAACATTCGAGAATCGGAAATGTTTATGACATTTAATTTGTCATTTGACTCGTATTGTAACAAATAAAAGAGGAGGTTAACGTTTAAGTGTACATTGGATATGGAATAGTCCATTTTATGTATTGTTTTTATTTTGAGTATGAACTTATATCACTGTATACGCGCAATAATTTGTGAAAAATCAGTGTTGAATATCCAGCTGTTTGCCGAAGATGAAAGACAGCAGTCAAACCCAAAGCTCAACAGATCTTTTCATTTAGGCACAGACTTCACGAAACTGAGAATGCATCCTTTGAAATTCGGCAATGTCACGAATGCAGCAGACGAACACCATTGCATAACATTAAACGCCTATACTCTTTAATAGCTGCTCGCAGTTTATGTCAAATGCTACAGTAATAGTCCCCTTGCAGTCCCATGCATTATGTTTCTCCTAGACTGGACGGTGACTCAGTACATTTACATTAGCGAGAGTTATGGGGTTAGGTTTTCGCCAGGACCGCCCTCCCTGAGCGATATTTTCATTTTCTCCTAAAAATTTCCTTGGTTCTCATAGTTGGCAAATGCCGGGAGGTACCCTAAACATAGGCCTGCAACGCTTCCTTTCTGTACAAATTCTTAGAAGGCGCTCATGATCATTTGCAAGAGGAATATTTCCAAGAAGATTGTGCTACTGCAGATACTATAAAAGTATTCTTGGAAGTATTCTATAACAACTGGTTATCAAGCGCAGCAGGATTATGACCTACAATGTTGTTCGATTTGAGTCCTTTGGATTACTGTAAAATAGCCGTGTATGCAACATCCGACATCGATAGAAGCGAATAACAGAACTCAACAATAAGCCTAACTTCAGAGACGCTTTAAAATATGTTCGATAATATGCATAAAAATATCCATCACCTACGTTAACTATACGAATTCCTCATCTAATAGAATAACTTAATAAAATGAAATAGGTTATGGCATTATTGTGTGGTATTAGGGGGAAGAAATTAGAATTCTTGCAATCTGTAGGTATCACAAAGAGAAACATTTTAGAATAATAATAATAATAATAATAATAATAATAATAATAATAATTATTATTATTATTATTGTGTTGTTGAAATTAAACCACAAAAACTAACGGTATACTATTAATTAAATGAAATATATGACAACTGATAAACAAAGTTGTATGGTGTGGGCATTTTTAAATATAATGAACTGAGCCCTTGATATCTTTACATAAACAGAGAAAAATAACAGTTTCGAGTTACATTGTGTATTTAAGAGGATAATATTCATATGTTTCAAAAGAACAAAAAGTTACAATGTACTAAGGTAATATACACAATCAATAATAAACAATCGAAAGTTCCATTGATTTTCAATGAATTTGAAATTTAATTTAAATGTTATTCCATTAAAAATTAATAATGCAAAGTTTTCGGATGTTAATAAAGAATACTCTTACATACAAATATAATTCTCAAACGCATATTATACATTTGCTATATTTACCACGACGCATTTGTTAAATACAAAACATACGCATCGTTATAAATACAGTTTATATGCTGAATTAATTTGTCCTTTAATTTTAAAACAAAATAGAGAAAATTAAACTGAAGTGCGTTTTTAAATTTCGGTTTTCCAAGTATACCCCTACTCCTAATGGTCTAATGTCCCTAAATTTCAGAAATTAATTCTATTTTATTTAAATGGCAAATTCCGAATTTCATTGTGAAGAAAAAAATATTTGTGTCGTTAGAGCGATTTTCAAATTTTGGGTTTCAGGTAACTCCAGTCCTAATGGTCCGATTTCTGGGATTTTAGAGAACTATTTTTCTTATTTTATTTAAATGGTATATTTAAATATTATATGGTATCTTTTCGTTGATAAAAAGCAAATATTAGTGCCGCTAGAGTCATTTTTAAATTTTAGGTTTCAGGTAAACCCGTAGTCCTAATTATCTGAATCACCGATTTTCAGAAACTATTTTTCTTATTTGATTCAAATGGTAAATGCCGAGGTTTGTTGTAAAAAATATATATTTGGTGCTCCAAGAGCGATTTTTAAATTTTGGATTTCAGATAAACTTCCACTCCTAATGGTCCGATTTCCCTGATTTTCAGAAACTATTTATTTTATTTAAATGGTAGATACGGAGTTTCAATGCGAAAAAAAAAAAAACAAATATTGATGCCAATAGAGTTATTTTTAAATTTTGAATTTCAGGTAAAACTCCCTTCCTAACAGTTCGGTTTTACAGATTTTAAGATTTTTTTTTTTTAACTCCAGTGATATATGCAGAGTTTTCTTTAAAAATTTAAAATTGCGGCCTTTAGAGCGATTTTTAAATTTCGCTTTAAGCTCCGCCCATAATAGTCCGATTACTCTGATTTTCGGAAACTATATCTATTTATTTTTAAAATACAGAGTTTTGTTTCGAAAAAAAATGCTGCCGTTAGAGCTATTTTTAACTTTTAAAAAAAAATGTTCGCTTTAGGTTAACCCCCACCTCCCAATGGTGCAATTTTGCTGGTTAACGCACTCTATGAATTGTTTGTTAATTGGTGGCTATATGCACGGTTTCGTTGAGAAAAATAAAAATTGCGACCGACTTTCTAAGTGCTTTATCCTTTTTCTGCTTGCCTAGTTGTTGTTTTTAGTTACATTATTTATTGTGTTATTTTATTTATTTGTTTATTTAATGGTTTCACGGGATACAATCGCCATAATTACATTCCTTCGGAATTCGCTAAAAACTGACAAACCATCTAAATCATATTTCCTTGTAACTAATGAATATATTAATTTCTTCCCTCTTATACATAGTTAAGTATTTTGTTTACATTCTTCATCAGTAATATTAAAGAAGGGAGTTAGCGCACAGTGTTTCAAGGTTTTAAACGGGTACATAAAGGTACAGCCAGGTTAACGTTTAAAATGTTAGTAAAAATAAAGTGATGCACCTGTACCTACAAATGAAACTTCTTGAGCACACACACAAAGAGAAATAACACATTTGAACATAACAAAAACACACCGCACTTTATCGTAGTGAACATACCTGCGCGGCTACAATACCGAGCGCCTATCGCTTTACCAGTTTCGTGGAACCTGCATCACCATACCAGCAAGCGCGCTCCAAGGCAAAATGATTGCCCGATAGAAAATAATGAAATACTTTGGCTTTGGCCGAATTATCACTGTGCACCAAACACAATTTCAAGATAGTCCGTGGTTGGGATAAGCTAACAGCTTTCTAGTAGGAAGCACGAAAACTCCACGAGGACCGTATCCTCTGGCTTTTCTTTCCGAGCCATTTCGCACTCAAAAGTCTGCTTCAGAATAATAGATCTTTGGTCTAATGTAATGTCTTATTTACTTGCTTCCAGCACTGTTGGACTTTTGGCCTGCTACAAGCCAATGCGAGGACAACAAGACAAATTACTTAACCTGTCTATACCGTTAATTCTTCACAACGCCTTTGCTCTTTTAGCGCTGCTAGATGTGACGCAAATCAGCTACTGAGTGCCGCTTGACCCCCTTCAAACACACTTGATGAACAGATTTATGACAGCAGCATGCATTTTTAGCTGTTCACAAATGCAGAAAGGGAAGGACTATGCATTTAGGAAACTTCTGGAATATTAAAACAATCATGAATATTGTTGGTTAACGCTTCTCAAATATTTGGATATTTTGGGGGATTTATTTAAGAAACTGCATTATGTATGCAAGTTTTTTATATGCATATCTTGTAGATTGGGTCAGGGGATCGACATTTCTCCACGTGGTGGCAATAAATTGTCAAATATTTTGGGGATTTTGCATTATAACCATGAGCAGCTTGTAACATGACGTTGCTTTGCCACCTATTTTTCTTTTTCTTTTTAAATAGTGTTTAACGTGGGATTTTAGTAAGGAAGGAAACGTTTCAGACCTAAGTTTAGGGTAACTCCCCGGCATTTGCCATTTATGAGGAAAACCTAGAAAAAACATCAGACAAGGACAGTCCTGGCGGGATTCGAGCCCCAGATCTCCCGCTCACGAGTCCGCGCCTTAACGATCTCGGCCACCCATGGCAGTGCATTGCCACCTGATAACACAAAGCTTTACAACAACGATTTTCCTGCAACGTTTCCGTGCACAGTCCCTGAGATAATCACATTTTTATAATGGTGAAAATCGTTTAAAGGAATGTCATTTTACCTCCAATCAAAAGGTCCGTTATCAGACAGAAAAATAGTTTATCAACGAATTTCTTCATGGTGTTTGTGGAGGAACATGATGGTGTCAACATTAGTAATAACGAAATTTAAAATGTGCAGGGGAACAACACAGTGTAATACACAACAGTAAAGAAGCGAACTGCCAAAATCATACGAGGTTGTATCAACTATGAACTTGGTCCTTACTGTAAGCTTCCGAAAACAGCAATGACTGAAGAATTCTCCCATAAATTTTGGATTAAAAGTAGCCGGAAAGACTGACTACTTAATCTGTGATATATGAAATATCTTATTAAAAAAGTCTATGTAAATATGAAAAAATAGTCCATAAGATGGGTTTTCGCTTACTGCTTGCAAACGCATTGGATTGCACGTTTCAAAACAGTTATGGTATCTTTTCAGAGTGCAGGAATATACGAGCGTGGTAAATTTTCATGAAATGGCTAGATATTTTGTTAATCGACACTATTGTGGGTAACAGTGATTTGTGTAACAGTTTTAGACAACTTTTCAGTCAGATGTTATGTTCAGTGAATAGGGTTCAGTGCCACACGTGCCATAGAAAATGAAGGAAAAAAAGTATTTCGTGCTGATATTAAATGTTTCCGTTTAAAGGGTTGGGCTGCAAAATAAATCAAATTAGAGTTGCATGATTTTCATGCGAACTTTGCACTGTCACTGAGCACAGTTTAGAGTTTAAGGTCGAAGAAGCATGAAGGTTAAGTGCGCTCCGGCCGCCCAGTTGAGATCACCACAAAGGAAATCATTGAAGAACTCGATGATATCGTAATGCAATACCGCTGAGTGATAGTGCGAGAGATAACTGAGTTTGTACACATCTCAAATGAACAAGCGCAATATTCAGCACGAAAAAATCTGTGTGCACCTTGGGTGCCCTATTGTGACCGTTGATTGAAAACGCATGTGAAGAATATTTCAACACACCGTCTGGCACTGTTTAATCGCAATCCGCAGGATTTCTTGCACCTGTGGATTAAATCTTGGTCCACCATTATACTCCGAAGACAAAACAGCAGTCAAAATATTGGACAAATGCTGATGAGAGCATGTTGCCGTGGCCTGTTTTGTCGGCTGGAAAGGTGGTGGTGGTCAGTATTTTTGGGGGTTTTCCGATATAATTGAAAAATGCAGAACCATAACTGTGGCCTTTTACGCTTCGTTGTTGAACGGTTTGAAACATGCATTGCATGACCGAGATTGGCGCACAAAAAAGTGCTCTTTCACCAGGACAATTGCTCCAACCTACACAGGGACAGTCACAATTGCATGAATTAGGCTTTGAATTCATTCCTCATCCACTATATTCTACGGATTTAACCCAAAGTTACTATTTCCTATTCCCGAAATTGAAAATTAGGCTTAGTGAGAAGAAATGTTCAACAAATGAGGAAGTATTTTGCAGAGCTTGACAGATCCTATTTTCCCGATGCGATGAAAAAAGTTTAAACTCGCTGGACCTAAATGTATAGATGTCGGTGGAGACCGAGGCAAAAAATTCATATTTACTACCATTTTTTCCAAACTTTCAAACGATCCTCGTATGTTATTCTATCCGATTTGTGACTACAGATGGGCTTTGGGTTCTGATTCAAGCTAAAAACAGCACTCTTAAGAGCGGATGGTGATTCCCCAGCATCAGTCTGTAAAAGCAGTTTTTCAATTGAGAAGTGTTTCGCCTCAACACTCGGGGATCCAAATGGAATATTACTGGTGGATTGTGCAAAGTTTTTGGATCAACTCAAGAAAGAATTAATATAGTAGTCCAGATAAAAGATTGAAATTTTCAAAGAAAAACTCTTTTTATTTTGACAACACGTGCCCTATAAAAGTGTGGTTTCATGACAATTGCTTAATCTGCGCAGATGTTATGGTAATCGACAGATTTAGGCTAACACGTTGCATTCATAATGAAAAATTCCTTAGAAACAAAATTCATCGTTAAACGATGCTCTGGTAGCAATGTCTTAAAATTTCTGGCGCTGTATGCAACTTAGGTTAAAGGTTCAAGAGACATTTACATAAGCAGGAACTTTCAAAATGACACTCGTAAATTAAGTATTTATTTGACAAAGAAAATTTTAACTATTTAATAAAGCTATTTTTATTAACTTTCTTATAAATTTGTTCATATATTTTCTTAACCTAAACTAATTATGATAGTAAAAGTTTCAAAGACAAATATTTGTATAGAAATGTTCACGCGTTTCAGATGTTAAATTTTTCAGAAATTTAATTGTTTTAAAAAAAATCATGTTGCTCTCGTTATCTTGTATTTTTATTTCCTTCTTTGTCCTCTGTTCCGAGATATTCTGTTCACTTGGAGAATCTGAATCTTTCTTATTTTTTCACGTTAAATATAAAGTTAATAATGACTGCTTTGTTCCACAAATGTTTTACATATTTTAACAGCATACACATTGTTAAAATTGGAACAAATTATCTTATAATTAAAAACAATAAAATTAATAAAGCGATAATGGAGTATTAACTAAAATAATTTAAATTAATAAAAGTTCAGTGCGGGCTAGCTATTTAATTTCCCGGATTTGAAGAAACTATGATAGATGTGTTTCCTGTTGGCAGCACTGGGAACAGAGTGTCTTGATTAGCAACCATAGCTGAAGCAATTGCACGACATCTATTGTTGCAGCTACAGTAAACTGTTCATTGTGGTCGTGCACTCGCTGTGTGGTATTTTAATATGGTGGCTCAAGATCAGTCTTGAAAGACGAGGAACAAAGGAGAGTACATTATTCACTGACGAATACATCTCTCATGTAGAAGCCATAGTGAAGAACTATCCGCCAGTGACTTACAAATAGGTAACAGCAGTATCTAAATATCCAATCGTGCAGCTGACAGAAATGCTTTGCCAACTGTCTTCGTGTAAGAAGTCTTTGGTATTGTGTCGTTACAGTACAACAGAGTGGAATAGTACCAGCAAAAGTTCATTACGAGAATAGCAGTTCACGACGTGTTCATGATATCTTTACAGTGGGACATCTGCCTCTTCTCAAAGGACGGCCCCCAGTGAAGGTTAAATGTAAGCCGGAAGATTTGCTAGTTTCTTCTCAACTAGTGACCATTCTACTTCAAAAACAGAAGAAGTTTCTGACAACCAGTACATCACGGATTACTCCTCCAGGGTCTTCAGAATAAAAACACAAAGACCGGCGAACACTGCTGCTTTGCCATGATAATGCCTCTGTCAACACAGCTTTGAAGCAATGCTCAAACAAGAATCGGGAGAGACACTTGTGAATCATTCAGATCTGACTCCTTCCTTCAGACTGTCTGACAATAAGTTTAGGAGTTCTAAAACAACTGTTACGTTCAACGAAGAGGAATGGGTTCCAGCTCTAAAGAAGCTTTCACGATTTGTTCCGGAGGATGCAATTTTGCATCGAGAGAGAAACTAATTTGAAACCAAATAAGCAGAGTTGGTGAGTTATGGTCTCCCGCTTAGTAAAATCCCGAAAATGAAGTAGATATCCTTTATCACTATTAAATGGTGACAAGGCTGCTCTTGTTTATCTTATAATTCAAAAAATTTCTTCAAACCACTTTTAAAAGTTCAATGAAATTCTTTATAGCAAATGAAATTAACGATCGGTTCACAGTGGCAGAAGATAATAAAAGACATGGAGTGTGAGAAAAAAATAAACAGACGAATATGAGCAATTAGGTTGTAAAAAAATCGGTAAATTTTCCTATCTACTTTGATTCCAAACTTATATTTTCTTCTACTGTAAAATTACATTTTAGATAGCAAAATTAAGACGAGGATAACAGTATGCTTTTGAGTTAAACCACATATTACAAAGTACTAAACAAATAATCGATTACAAGCTTGTTTCATTAATTATTTGTCTAGTAAAGTTATTAGAAATAAAAGATAAAATAACAATAAAATTGGTAAACATTATCCGCGGTTGTGCATACAAGATTAAACAATGTAACTCCTAATCAGCTGTCATACATGAAAAAGGACTTATAAACCAGAAAAGACTATGGATAGATTGAAAGCATTACGACACAGAAGTCATGGCTTTACTTCCCTTTCCATGTACTTAAGGTGTTTACGCCCGAAAAAAACGATTGATCCTAGCCGGGATTGAACCCGCGATTTTGGGTCTAGAGTCAAATATGGTTACTACTAGACCACCAGAACTGACAAGTGTAGCTAATGAGTATATTCCCCGATAAATATGGAATGAGGGATAAATGGCATAAATAGTTACTAGCTATGCAGAGAGATGAACAGAATATCTAGAAAAGATGGCACACAACAGACTTTAAAAAAAGCATCTGCATAAAGAGGGAGAAAGGACCAAAAATAGTTGTAGTTGACAAGATCAAAATAAGGTAGTAACAAATTGGTGCTAAATGATGAAAACAATTGCTACTTATATGAAAACCTGAGAAATGAAACTGCTATTAGGTCGTGTCTTCAGTTTATATTCTTCAAAATCTCAACAAAGCTATACTTTACTAATTTTAAGTTCATTAATACTGGAAGAAATATACGTTTATAAAAAGTAGACAATGGTTTGTTTCTAAATTCTAACTTCACATACTAACATACCTTGGGCAGCGCTATTTTGTTCTCGTGATTACAACAAACACAACATTTTTCTTTCACAGTAGCACTAAGTTTTCTGAACCTTTCTCCACGAATAACAAAATTTTCATTTCCTAACATTCAACTTGAAAAATGAATCATACACAACATTCACTGTCACTGCAAAGCTTCACATTGGCAACTGGACTGCTAACAGAAGCACATGCGGCTCCTGTCATTTTATTCAGCGTTATCATTATCTAAACTGATACTCAATAAGCAAAGGCTGATAAAGCTTTTTTCTTTTCTCAAGCCTCTCGTGCTGATTACTAAAGCCAAAATTAGTGCATCATATAGAATGCATGCATAGATTGGATATACAACTTAAATAAGCTCTGATTTGAAAAAATATTTTCATTTCTCAATATAAGCTTCGTGTACATTAAGACATCATTTCACAAGTCCCTGAAATTCAGAACCGCTAAATTCTTTAATCTGCTGTTGGAGCCAGGCGGTGACTTCTCTTTCTAAAGCTTCATCGTAGGGAAAATGTCATCTGAGAGATGTTTAAGAGGGCCGAACAAATGCAAGTTGCTCGGAGCTAGGACGGGGCTATACGGAAGATGCTCGAGGATTTCCCATTTGCGATATTTCAGTGTTTCATTTGTATTGTTGGCAGTATGAGAATGCACGTTGTCATGCAAGAGCAACATGCCTTTGCTGAGGAGTTCTTGTCGCTTTCGTTGAATGACCTTAGAAAGTTTCCTGAGGATGTTACAGTAGATGTGCGTTTAGGTTTGTCCTTGAGGCTGAAATGCGGTGAACAAAAAACTGTGAGCATCACTTTCTCGGCAGATTGTGCAACTTTAAACTTTTCATGCAGGGTGTTTTCACTACATTGACACACGCTATTCTAAACTTGCCTTTTTTGCGTTTAAGAAACAAATTATAGAAACCTGAAACTGTATGTTTCATTGGCTCGGGTAAGGCACATAGCCTACATATGAGGGTAGATCCATAAGTTTCTAGATACGATAAAGACAAAGAATGTATTTTCACTTTTCAATATACTTACCCTTTATTGCAATACTCTCACATCTTTAAATTGATATTTCAACCCCCCCCCCCAATAGTCAAAGTCTTGTATCGAAATGAGCATAAACAGCATCCATCACTTCTTCGTTACAATTAAATTTCCTTCCTCGAAGATCCTTCTTGAGTTGAGAGAAGAGGAAATAGTCACTGGGAGCAGATCTGGACTATAGGGTCGATGGTCGATCTCCTTGAAGCCAGGTTTTTTCACAGCCTGCTTTGCAACAAGAGTTGTGTGCAAAGGCACGTTGTCGTGAATAAGGTGCACACCACCACTCAGCTTTCCTTCTTTTCTCTTTGATGGAAGCACGTAGTCTGTGCAGTAGCCCAGCATAGTACTTCCCATTTACTGTGGTGTTTCTCTCCTTGAAGTTAATGAAGAAAATTCCTTCACAGTACCAAAAGATTGTGGCCATTATCTTCTTGGTCGACTGAGTGACCTCGGCCTTTAGAGGCGGTGCTTCGCCAGGTTACTCTTTTGGACAAGGGATCATATTAGAGAAGCATAGTTTCATCTCCTGTAACAATGGTTTGCAGAATTTCTCGTTGCCACGGCAGAGCTCCAAAAATATCTGACAACAGATGACTCGCTGCTTTTGAACTGAAGAAAGAAGTTAGGCACCCATCTTGCACTAACCTTATTCCTGTTTAAATATTGATGAATAATTAGGACTGTTGTTTTAGAAAGGCCCAGCCTTGCTGCTATTTCTGTAACTATGAGCCGCCGGTCTTCCATAATTTTTCCTTCCACAAGAGCGATGTTTTCAGGAGTGAGCATCTCCAAGGCCGACCTGCACACCCTTCGTCTTCAATGCTTTCTCGACCCATTCGAAAAAGTTTGGCCCATTCCTTTATGGTATAGTATGAGGAGGATGTTTCCCTATATACACTGTCCAATCGCTGTTTAATTTCATTTGGAGTAAGTCCTGCTTTTGTTAAGAACTTAATGAGAGTTCGAAATTCCATTTTGAACATGTCACAAGTTTCTACAGTGTTCTTTATGTAACTATATCTGAACAACTGAACACAGCAGAGCGGAGGTTACAGCTGCAATTATTTACTTAACAGATAAGATATGACACCAGATAAGGGTTTTGTGAAGGCGATAATCCTTAGCGGCGAGGCCGGAAAGGTATGGACCTACTCTTGTAACTTAAGCACTTGTGCTGTTCTCTGTGCTATTATTAATCGCACAGTGTACATCAAGATAGCACTGCTAGATAAATACGCTGAATAGAATTCAGTTTGTTTGTGATACTAAGTGATTATCTGATTGCTATGAAAATAGCACTTGAAAAAAGTGATGAAGATATTACGAAAGTTAGAAAGAAAGTAATGCCAACTTATTCAAGTAGCAAACAAAACTTGGAGACGTTAACATTCCTTCAATGTATCAACCGCTGGAAGACGCCGGACACCAGTAGCTGAGCCGTTTTTTGTTGACGTCTGAGCAAAAGTGTCCTACTGCAACACCACATAACTTCTGCTGCTTACTCTCTTGCGGTCCATTGCTGATCCACCTCCAGCAATGATTGAATCAAATCAAAGTAATGCACTTCGAATACAGGACGAACTCTATGTGGCATAGCTTCCCCTTGTCCACATTTACACCAATACTTTACAAGTTCGTATTCGTTCGTCTACACACACTGCACTAGAGACGCCGAGTGTGTTGAACGGTTATGCTGTTCCTCTAGATGTCCTGAAAACAATAACGTCCCTATCAGCAGGGTGAGACAGTGTTGCCACTACTTCCTTTCAAGCCCTCTTAAATTTATCCATTCGTAAAATTGCTTTAAAATCTACTGAGAATGTGCAATACACTTCCCCAACACAAGCACCGGTAGTAACACTGCACCGTATGTGCAGAACTAATAGAAATTTACAAAAATTTATCTGTTGTAGCTGTGAAAAGACGACGTTCAGAAGCTGATCCAAAGAGGCATAAGGCAGTAAACAATCCACTGCTAAAGCTACACAAAGAAGAGACTCCAATGCGTTAGAATTAACACCGGGCACAGGCTGATTGGTATAAAGTATGAGAAGCTGGATGATAATTTGCTCAGCCTGACAAGGGAAAAAGAAGTTTATGTTTTCAAAATGGCTTTCATTTTAAAACTCTTCCGACAGTGCACACGTTTTGTTCAAAAATTTTCCAATGCCTTCGTTCAATCACCAAAGGTGCTTTCCTCGAGGTCTGTAAAATAATCATCCAAAGCAGTTTTGACTTTCTTCTCAGCTGAAAACCTTCCTCTTCCCAAGAAAATGTTCAACTTAGAAAATAAATGGATGTTAGATGGAGCCAAATCCGGTGAATAAGGTAGGTGCGGAAGCAAGTCTTACTTTAAAGCATTGATCTTAGCCATTGCAGTAATTCCAATGTGCATTATCCTGGTGGAAAATCTTCACAACGCTAAACCTGGTGTCTTTTGCTGAATATTGTGTGTAATTGTTCCACACGGTATGGGCAATATTGCTCTTTAGAAAAATAACAGGTCATCAGAATCCCACTTGCATTCCATAAAAACCGATGCATTGTCTTTGCAAGCCGACTTTATTATAATCACCTGCTTTGGAATATATTAGTGTTCTTTATGCTCCCCCCTCCCATTCAGACATGCTTGGGAAACTTGCACTCGACTAATTCATCAGGTTTAAGCGGCCGCGATACCCATCTTGCTGAAACCTTTTTCAAGCTTAAACCTGTCTACCGAAAGATGATATGCACTGTCAACAAACATATCCTTCCGCTTATAAGCTGGGGCGGACCAGAGGTGATAAGGCATTATGACTGGACATGGACGAGGTGGAGGGAGTAAAGCGTATAATTATTATTTTTATAACAGTGTTTAACGCCGGTTTTAACTACTGAGGCACTATAGATGGTGGACACTGATGATATATGAGATGAAATGATAAACTGTGAAAGGATATTTTTTATGAAACGAAGCGTTCCTGGCCTAGTTTAGGATACCTTCCCGGCATTTGCCATTTATGATTGAGGAACCTGGAAAACCTCAGTTAGGGAGGACGGTCCTGGTGGGAATGGAACCCCAGACCTCCCGCTCACGATTCCGCGCCTTAACGACCTCTGCCATTCGTAGAGGTTGGCGTATTCATTGAAGCCAACACCTCTCTATTAGTTGCACAATGACAATGTTTTATTATCAGTTGGTACAGCACTTACATACACAATTAAAACTATCATTCCTTGAAAATCTCTCTCATATTTATTTTGTCGTCATAATAAAGGATGAGCTGAGGGGATATTTTGTGAAATATTTACAAAAGAGGATAACTATGGCATTTGTGCTTTGGTTTACAAACACGTGTGTCTATTGACATCTCAGCTATTAGTTAATTGTGCATCCATTCTTTTCAGACATGTATCATTGTTGCTATTTGAGCGACGTTCATCTTGTGTGCTCGTTCGGCCGCTAAGAACTGCTACTCAATATTTTTACTGCAGTATATGATGGAGCACTTTTCCTCTGTACACATTTTATCTCTGCAAAATATGACTGCACTCTTCAAGCCTTTTAAATAAAGCAATGTAAATCACAGCGGGATGTTCAATGTTGTCCATTTTTTAACATACAGGAATGAGCTCCCTTTTAACAATAACGATAAAAAGTAGTTAAAATATTATTATTATATTTCCAGTACTGCAAACTAAAAATCAAAGTTTCAAAATGTGAAAAAGTACCTTGCCATAGAGTTGTGGAACAAAGCGGATAAAGGTGCATTTAAAAAGTTTAGACCATCTCTGGGAAGTTATCCAACAAGGATGGAAGGGCATGGGTTCAGAACATCTCCAAGGACTTATACACCAAATTCTTAAAAAGTTTGTTTGGCAGTTATTAAAGCCAAGGTAGATACTTACATGAAAAGAAACTTTTAACTTTGTCCCTTTTAGTGGGTATATTTTGCTTGTATTGTATTTTAAACCTAATAGTCACATTTCTACTCTGATTTATTGGTATATTCTCAAACTTTGTTATAAAGTGCGGGGCAATCAAAATGACCTTGTCCCATTCCACCACGGGTAGCAGAGGTAGTTAAGGCGGGATTCGTGAGCGGGAGGTCTGGGGTTGGAATTCTGCCAGGACCGTCCTAAGTGAGCGTTTTTCTAGTTTTTTTTTTTTTTATGGTAAATGCCGGGGAGGTACTCTAAACTTAGGCCCGGAACGTTTTCTTCCTTGAAAAAAAGCCTTTTCCAATATATTATTTCATCTGTGTATCATCAGTGTCCACCGCCGTGGTGCATCAGTAGTAAAAACGGGAATTAAACGCTATTAAAAATCCCACAGAGTTCTGAGTGTTAGTGCATTAGTCTAATCCTGGGGTCTCAAGCGGGCCAGATATGAGCACAGCTTGTTCTTCCATCTAGCACTGTAGCCCAGTGGAACGGGGAATTTGTTTCGGGTATTTCTGGTTACGTCATTAACCACTACATTTGACTTCGTTACACGTGTGCATTGTGCAGTTCTGTTCTCATTATCAACCGCAATGTGGTAGTTTCTGATATTTGTAATAAGTCCAGACCGGAGTATATATTGACTGACCCTTGCTTACAACGCATGCATATTTCAAGATAAACAGTGCATCCACATAATTCGGCTATCTTTGTGTAGATCAAACGCGGATTCCCCGTATTCCTCCTTCGCTTAGACAGTAACACTTGCAACGAGATTCCGATAACTCTCCAGAGTTGCCTCTTTCATTTTCGTACATCAAAAATTGAGCAGAAACTATGAACAATTCTTGTTTGCCATACTAAAATGCCTTGGGTGAATAACATCATGTTAAATTATGGTCATTTTTACGGAGATTTGTTCACATACAAATCCACAATCCAACAGCTGAACATATTTATTAAATTCACAAAAAGTGACCTGTTACACATTTGCGCAAAAAGGAATTATGGATAATTTATTCACCTGTATTTTGACATAATTTCCCGCGCCTGCAGGTACTAAGGCCAGCATTGTATGAATAATGTCATATACGTAAATTTATAAAACCATAACAAAAGTAATCTTTATAGAAATTCAAACATTGAAATGCACTATTTTCTTATTGCTAATGGCTCTCTGAAAGAAATCAAACTCAAGATGCCATACTGCCTTTAGTACTCATTAAGGCCAAACTCTTAATGGAAAAATTACATTTATTATTTTCTTTGTTGAAATTGTGTTTCGCTTTATTCTCTTCACAAAATGCGTAAACACCACTTCTCAAAGCTCTTGATATAGCGGGTGACCAGCTTTGGCAGTTTAATTACTACCCTTTTTGGTTAAAATGCACTTCCTACCTAAGTTAGAGCTGCAGTACTTTTATGTAGATGGTCTCTTAAAGTGCTACGAGGTATGTTGTGTTCTCCCGTTGCGACATTTACCCATACATGCTTTTCTGTCAGAGTTGACAGCAGCACCAAGCACCTCTTCGGGCTATGCTGCATGCAGATAAGCATACGCAACGAAGCATAAAATAATATACATTTACGAATATAGTCGTATTATAATATGGAGTTTTCATCTCGGGTGTTTTTTTTAAGTTCATGGCGCTATCAACTCACAAGATGCTTAGACGTTAGGTTAAAATTACTATTTCCTAATAAACATTGAATTTTCGTGAACATATTAAGAAAATATAGGGGATTAATGTATAAAATATTGTGGCGTACGATCAGTTTTGTTTTCCTCCGGAGTGTTTTGCCTATGGGTGAGCACGCCGCTCGTTAGCCCGCCATCTGGGTCTAGATGATTAGTGGGAGAGTAAAACGAAGTCAACCACTAACCAATTTAAGAGGCTCATTATCAAATGAGGTGTTGAAACTGCCGCCTTCATTCTTCACACCTTTTTGACATCTCTTTAGGAAATTATTCATCGCTCGCTGTACTTCATTGTGAGAAATCAGGCCAATTTCCTGTCGAATATTATCTTGGAGTTCGTGTATTGTGTAAGGGTTTTACTTGTAAAAGGCATTTTTTAATTTACCCCAGAGATGATAATCACAGGCTGTTAAATCGGAGGACCGATGGGACCACATATCCCTACTAATAATTTTGCTTGTTGGAAACACTGAATTTCTCTCATGAAATTGCAGTGTGGGCAGTAGCAGAGTCCTGTTGAAAAAAAATGCATGATCAAGCTCTCTTTCGGTCAGTTCTCTGAAAAACGGGGTTAGTATGGGATTCACCAAGTAATACAATCAACCGTATGCTTAAAAAATAAATAAAAAAAGTGTCCTGATTCTTTCACCACAGAGTTAACACACAAGAATCTTACATAGATACATGCTGTGCCGTTAACATGCGAGGCATAATCCACTTTATGTATACTGTCGAATTCAGAAACGAACAGCACCCGAGAAGAGCGCTGCTACGACAGGGGCAATCAGCAAGGTCAAAAAGTAAGCAAGCGGGCTTTCTAATCCCTCTAGGGGGCGGCAAACTAGTGGTGGCTATCTCATAGGAAACACACGCCTCCGCCGCGGGGAAAAGCATAATTGATCGCATGGTATTAACGTGTATTCTGTTCTCTCTGCCGAATTTCTTGTAAATCTAGGAACCTTAAATACTAGTGCTTGTCATCATTTCTACTGACGTTATTCACTCAAGACATTAAGAATATCTGATGGTGTCTTAATAAACAAATGGTTTGCTTTCACTTTTACACCCGATCTCTGTTAGCAACATAACAGAATTTTCCACAGAATTCTGCTACACTTGTACTTTACTACTTCCATACTTACAAATGTACAAGTGAATTTTCGTTGTTCTGTTCCACAAAAGTATTAGTACTAGTCAGGCACTGGTAGGTTTGTATAAATTTCTCTACAAGTGTAGAAACACTGGTAAGTTCAAATACTAGCACAAGTTTTATTATCTTTTTCATGATTTTGGGAGACAATTGACCCAAACGTGCTAAGTATTAGCGAAAGTGATGATAATGATGAGTGGAATGTGTATAAAGAAAGAATAAGTATTTGTGAATAATGATAAATTTAGGTTAAGTGCAAATAAAATACGGCTTATGGTTAATATCTGGGTTTCCTGTTCCAAATCATACTTCAGACCAGCATCTTAGTTAATGTATTTTTAAGGTTCTTGCTGATTACCACGAAAATTATTTCTTTCCTTCTCTTTTAGAATAATTTATTTTTGCATAATTTTTCCAGGGTTTTATTTTATGCTTATTAGAACGTGATTGTCAAATAAATATAAAGGATCAAATGGACTAACAGTAATCGGAGAGAGCAATCGGAAAGCGCAGTTCTTCTGCCATCTCTGGAATGCTGAAATTGATGCTTCTTATGTGTATCTTTATGGGACCGTTGTCTCAAGTTTGGTTATTACGCTTGAATATTGATAAATATATAATACAGTATTTAAATTATCATTATGTTTGAGGGAAAAAATCCAAATGACAATGATCCGCTCCTTACATTAAAAATCCCTAGAGTGGACATAACGTAATTCAAGATATAAGGATGTATGGCAAACAGCTGTACCTCCTTTTGCTCATATGACGTTACTTGTAAATTTGTACTAATACTTTACAATTGTAGCATTTCTTTCGTGGAACAGAACGTTACAAGAACCTGCCCTAATACACTGGTATATATTAGACATACTTTTGTGAAACAGGGCCCTGGAAGAGAGTGTAAGAGGGTGAAGCTTTCCTCAGCAAACTCTGGTGTGCGCCATTCCTCACGCATATCATACTTACTGTAACTGTAATCTTAATTCACGTACCATCAAAGTTTCTCCTGTACTGCATTTATTTGCTGCTTTCCTACTAGTAACCTGAACAAATTCAGACATCAAACTAGTACATGTACATTGCAGATAGTCTTTCTGACTGAACCGAATTTGCGCTGCTGTCGTGATATGCAAGGAAGAAGCTTTTAATGTATGTATTAGGTAGGTCTCAGTGTGCATACCTTGAAATTGTCATGTTTCAAAAGGTATCTATCTAGTGACCCTATAACAATGCGGTTTTTAACGAGTACTTCATCTACCGCTGTCAATTAGCTATAGCATTATTACGAACACTATGTTCTTGTGTATGTAATGTCATTATGTAGTTACGCATTAGCAACTGAGTTCTTCTTCACAGCAATCTCGCAAACCGTCATAGAAACCCACATAATCCTAGAAAATAACTTCGCTTTCATCTTTCTAGTATGTTGGCATGGGTGTGTTTGGTTTTGCTAGAAAATGCTACACATTCCAAAGCTATACAAGAACAGCGTGCTACCACTGCAAACATTCAGTTGCACTGAAAGTTATTAAAACATAATAAAGGATTAGGTGATTCAATACGGTGCTCTTGAATACAATGCCAAAACCTGTATCCAGTAAAAGAGAGAAGCGACTGCATTCAGGAAGCATGTTAAAAGTCTCTTAGAAAATTCAAGAAGATACTCGGGACAAATTCCATTCCCATGTTGATCCCAACTATTGATCTCAAAATGCTGGTAATAGAAATCAAAAGAAAAAAAAAAAAGAGAAACGTTGAGAAATGCAACGATTATATAGGTTCCCAGGCCAATCGGTCAGCTAAATATTTTACAGAAAAACGTCTATTATCCTAACATTGCCTTCAGGGGGGAGGGAGAAATACCCGAGCCTTAACAGGATATTTTCACAAGAGTTTAAAAAGGCTTAGATGAGAAAAATTGGATAAATTTATGAGGGTCTAACTGAAATTGTGAATATGTTTCCAATCATTTTAGGATTTTTCAGACTGTGTGAAAATTACTACACAAATGTTCCTAGAAAATTATCTTTCCTGGTTTTAATGATTATGAAAATGTGCCTTATGTGCAATAACAACAGACATATTGGTGATGGCGGGCAGAAAACAAGGTGTGCACCATATTTCGAAGTCTTTTAAGTCCTAGCACGAGCAGCAACAGAATTGCCCTATCCAACTTCTGATTGTCTGGTTGAAAAAATAATAACTATTTCATAGTTATACTTTAGTTTACTACCAGGCGGACTATAAAATAATTAATACACATACATACACACTTATAATCCAAACGGTCCGTATTTTTAGAACTCTTAGCTTTTACAATTAATTTTTCTACAGTTTAATATCTAAAATCTTCATTTCCGCTGACACTCGATATCCGGGCTGCTCCACACCGGAATTCCAGGCAACAGGATCTGTATACAATGACAGTCGTTTAAAAGTCGCGCAATGCAGTTCGACCGATCAGTGAATCTAATCCCCTCCAATCAATCTCCACGCGCTAGCCATTCTCTCCTCTAATCAGTTGCGAGTAGGATTTCGACATAGTCGGACAGTTGTGTTGTGCAACCGAGATAGTGCAGTGCTAAGCGATGTAAGATTCACTGTAATGTCGTATATCCATCTTCAAGGCATACATCAGGTACAGAAAGTCTGGCAGAACAAGACAAGCATTAGGAATAATTTTCCTAACAACACGAAAAGTATTAAATTTTGAAAAATAGAGCTTGTTCAACTAACCCTGGCGCACTACAGGAACTCAAAACAAACATTTGAAACGAAATATATCCATTCATTTTGGGGAACTGTTGCGTGTCAGTGATAATTTCCTTAAGAAGATGTCTATCTGTGCTAGGGAAAATAGAAAACATTTCCTGTCCAACTGTAAAGAGGGCGATTACAATTTTTTTTTTATTTTTACAAACAAAAATGAGTCAACTATTGAATAAAAAAGTGTATGTCCTATTCGACACAGCACGCGGTTCACAAAGTATGCAGCCAGGCTTTGTAGCTACTACCAAAGTTATATGAATTGTGTTGTGTGTTCCGTTAGCTCTGTGGCAGAGTGTGCAGTGATGCCGTGGCTAAGAACACAAATTCACCTACTGGAATGAGGAGCTTACGCAGCAGAGCAAATCCTTCTTAGCCTCTTGGTCACAGCTACTCTACTCAAGTGCAGGGCGATGAATCGGGGGGGAGGGGGGCGAGGGATCATATATTGTTAGTGATGACTATCGTCGAATAGTTCATGACTTGCACGCAAGGAGACGTGGGCTGTATTTGCCTCTCCACAGTCCTGTTCGAAAGTTGCGAACCGATTTTCCTTAAGAGTAAATATGTGAATAAAGTTTTGCCAAATTTTCTGCACATACCTATCAACAATAATTGTTTAAAAAAAAAAAAAGACCTATTACCTCGGCGCTAATGGCACACCGCACTATCTTTTGGTCATGCATGGGTTCCTCGTAAAGCAATAGATTTTTTCTGAACTCCAGTATTGATTTTTGTGAAAAAATACTTAGGTGAACCAAGATTGGTCCGTAAAGAACATTACATTGAGGTCAATTTCTCAGCCATGCACACTATTCAAAATCCATTCACAAAATCTACTCCTAGATATGTTCACCCGGTTTGAATTCGTGCTCTACAGTAATTCTATAGGGTCTTAACTGCAGCAGGTTTGCAGCCATTCGAACAGAGGAATAGGAAATACCCGTTTGCTGGGGATTTTTAGGGGAACGTTTCAGAGCATATCCAATATTATCTATCGTTCTTCCGTGACTAACGTACGAGGCTGTGAAGTATAATTATGAATACTTCACTTTTCATGAAATTTATTTACTAATCTGTGAATTAAACTTCGACTTGAAAGTTGAATTTTTGGGAATCGCTCTCGAAACAATCTCCATACACCACGAGCCGATTCTGTACGCACATATGAACCGTAATATATACTCTTTGGGGAACAGAATGCCTGAATTGACGTAATTAATACACTGCATAACACTGCCTAATGAATACTTAATACACTATCACATAACACACAAGAGCACGCTCATACGTTCCTAGCGTTAAACTCACAATGACCTCCCTCAGGCTTTTAAACATTGGAAGTGCGACAACTGTGAGCTCAGTCAAATGCGGCCAACTGCACATGGTGCGGTCCGGCGAATGAAAAATCTCCCAGCAGAAGCTTACGATATATATTCAGCAGTAGTAAAGTTATGCACTCCCGGTTTACGCTGGCTTAGATATTCAGTATTTACTTTTACCACCTTTACATGTCTACTGCCTTTGTAGAACACTGATGTAATTGGGCAGTCCTTTTATTCCCTGTCTGAACAAGTGCATTTGCCGGAAATGTTGTTCTCTGCTGCTTATTAATTACTAGAATCCGAATTTCAAGATCTTTGTAACTCGTGAATGCATACTATTGCTACTGCGGTGATTTGAGAAGGAGGGAGGGGTGAAAATCGAGCATCGCGAAGTAAACCTAATACTCTATCAGTAAAAAAAAAAAAAAAAAACAAAAAACAAAAAAACAAAAAAAAAAAAAAAAAAAAAAAAAAAAAAACACTTTATAACATTAATATTTGATTGGCAATTTTATTCGCATGTATTAAATGTACACATACTTTTTTTCAGACTATAATGCATTACATTAAGTAAAATAACTCTGCACCGCACAACCCGAATCGCTCTCCTTGCCCACCCAGCAGTGAGTGAATCCGTACTTTTTCAACCTTGAGATGAAGGACACCTTAAACCTCGCACATTCTATACAGAGAATAATTTCACAAATAAAAAATAAGTTTTCTAATTTTTCTCTGTTAAACTAATTCATCTTTCCAAATATACCAAATGTAAATACTTTAAGTTATCATTCTGTAAATATTCTAGATGTAAATAATTTAAGTTACTATTAATAAGTTATTTTTTTCTAAGATGGCATTTTAATAAAAAAATAATCAGATGATAAACTCTACACCGGAATTAAAATATAAATATGAAGAATGTAACAATTTCATCAAATGCACATAATTTCGATATGTAATTTCTGACGAAATCTATGTGCTGGAGTTCGACTAACTCTAGAGATGGCTAACTCATTATAGGTTCCACAAATTGAAGTGAGATGATGATGATGATGATGATGATGATGATGATAATAATAATAATAATAATAATAATAATAATAATAATAATAATAATAATAATAATAATAATAACCAGAAAAGGATAAAACGCTAAGAAAAAGTCACTGATTTGCAATCGCTATATTTCCAACTACTAGAGTTCTTCTATGGCAAGAAGACAAGTGAAAGTGATAAAATAAATATTTATCTTATATATATTTAATATTTATATTGCATATCAGTGACTTTTTCTTAGTTTTATCCTTTTCTGATTATCGTTAATTTAGTTACATTGTTAAGTGTTACATTTTCATTTATATATATATATTATGCTCATTGCACTTAGGTGTAATTATAACACTAAGTCTAAATTGTGCTTTAAGGTTAAGCAAAAAAGCATTGTTTATTTATTTAATTGAATTATATCATCATACTAATTGCCCTAGATCTCAATTCGGATAATCGCTCTTAAAAGTAAAAGTGTCTTCGACCTTTACATACACTTTTCGTTGAAACACAGGTATGTTAATATTCAGGTGTCGATATGGCAACATTGCACAACGAAAGAAATGACAACCTATGACCCCATACACGACAGGCACTTTATGTCTTGTGAAACCTTGGCATCTTATGTCTGTAGTGTATTTGCTCTTCAATAACCCCTCTTACCCGTGTTGCTGGAGGCAAATATATAATGATTTTTTTAAGGCCCGCATCCATTTCTAACATCTAATAAGAAGACTATACTGTAATTTTAACCAATTTTTACATCATTCAGTAACTCTGATACACGCTTGGTTTTCATTTATCCTTTTCGACTGTAAAAATATTAAATAGGAAATTTCAATGATAAAAATCCAATAAATAAATTGTAAACTAGCTTTAGATAATTTAATCTTCTGATTACCCTAAATGTATCACACTAAAGTATAAACAAGGAATAGTCATCTTCTGTAGTAGGAACAAAACAATGTAAGAATACTAGGGCATAATGCAGAATTAAATCATTAGGAAATGAACGTAAAATATCTTTCAACAATTTTCTTAAAGAATTTCTTAAAGAGCTCATAGCTTACGCTTCATCATCGATACAATTCGCGCGCGATACCTTATGCAGTGTATTTGGACTTAATTAATCTCAAGTATATATATTATGTCTTCTTGTCTAAGAACAGGAGCTGTTAGAAATATTGCGATAATAAATCTGTGGCTTTCTTAGTGTATTATCATTTTTCTGCTTACCTAGTAATATATATCTTTCTTAGTGTATTATCATTTTTCTGCTTACCTAGTTAACTAGGTAAATGATAATACACTAAGAAAGATATATATAACTAGGTAAGCAGAAAAATGATAATACACTAAGAAAGCCACAGATTTATTATCGCAATATTTCTAACAGCTCCTGTTCTTAGACAAGAAGACATAATATATATTTATTATGTCCCCCCTATACTCTACAGCTCTCGCTCGACTCAGGATGCACAGAACGAGAGGTACGCATACAAGGCGCCACAATTTATTATAGCCTATTATACAATTAAATTTTACTGTTCATCATGCATTGTAATAGGGAACCACAAGAACACCAATGCCATGTTACAATTGCCTGTAATGTAATAACCACAAATTTTAGACAGTACGATATTCTCAATTTTTTGAATAAAAACTGTTATTGCTTATTCGAAAGATAATCTGTTATACGACTAGTAAGCCTCATGTTAAGTCATCTTACTTGAAACTTGCGTTCTAATGATCTTTTAAACAATCTCGGTGCTTTAAAAAAATCCAAGATAAATTTAGATTCTATTTATAGTTATAGTATAACAACTTTCGTAAGTTTTACCAAGCTGAATGCAAAAAAAGCATGGACTTGTGTGTTTTGTTTGAAATGTTTCAGTTATTAGTTGCGAAGCAGACTTTAAAAATAGCAAACCCCTGTCACAAAAGAGTAAAACAAGTTTTAAATCATACTCAAATTACAATTTGATACATAACTGTTTTATAAACTGCAAATTTTGTGAGAGAAAAAGAAATTAAAAGAAAAAATGTGAAAATTTCACGAAACACATATAGAAACGGAAGTTTGAACATGTTTGCGTTCAATTTTTTTACTGAGTAAATGAAAGAGAATCAAATAAAAATCTGGACTTATATATTGCAATAAGTTAGCAATTATATTAGGCATGCCCAGCTATTGTCAAATGCCCCGTTTTGAACAATTATTGCTTACATGCATTGCGCAAATGTTTAACTACTTACAATCAGTGGTTACTCGTTGTAGCAATTTCCGATGAACAGATTTTACTACCGAAGCGAATTATCTGTATTAGGCACTACTTAGGACGTAATCACTTAAAGGAATAGTTCCAACTTGCTAGCCCTCCATTTACATTGTGCACTAACATTTGAAAACTGCGACTGGTTTCATCTCTGCCAATCTTCGTAGAGTACCAACATTACAAGCGTTTAGCAGGCGAAGCAACGTAATCTCGCAATATTTCCTAATTCCAACTATGGCCGTGTATGCTTCATAACGTAAATGAGATGTATATGCTCAGGAAATACAAACAATTGAATTTGAAATAATTTTTTCTCTCTCTCATTATTTGTAGTCCCCATCTTTTAATGAACAAATTCTTTTTTGCGGCTTTTTCATACTGGGTATGCATATATCTTCTTTTTTTTTTTCATTCCCCTTCTGACAAGTGAAGTTTGTGAGAAATATACTTAATGGTTGCTCAGAAAGTTATATTCATCAATTCCCCTTAAAGCAAATATACTCTACCTCCATTAAAAAAAAAAAATAAATAAATAAAATAAATAAATCACCTATTGTAAATTTATAATACTAACTTTTTTGCTATACACCAATGTAATTATTATCTATTTCCAACATACTATATTTGAGACATCCTTTCATCATGCCAAGGCTTCAAACTAAGAGAAGCATAGGTAAAACTGTTACTTTTTTTTCCAACCTGGCACTGTGCAAACTCTTTTTCACAATCAAAATCCTACTGTTGCTGTATACACAAAATAGTGTTTCACATTGCATAATTTTAAAAATATTAAAACTATTGACTAGAGTCATCAATGAGATATACCATCAACTACAATAATAATGATATAAACAATTTAAAAGAATTCTATTATGGATCTGTAGTATGTTATAAGAGAAACACAGCAATCAGGAGTCCACATATTCATGAAATTGTGTATGAAGATGTAAAATAATATATTCACAGATTTATGTTTTCATTGTAGTGAATTTTATAATTCTTTACATAATTTAGTTGACAGCTTTCAATTGAGTGTAGCCAATATAACTGATTTTAATATATTATCTAACACCAATTGATATTAAGGAAGTTAAAACAATAATTTCCTCACTGAAAAATAAAAGCAATGAGGCAAATGATTATAATTGTATAGGACATTTTATAACACAGCTTATTTATCTGCTAAATTGTTTGTTGGAAATAGATGTGCTTCCTCTGGTTAAAAAAGTGGAAAAGTTTAATCCTGTAATCACAGGCCTCTTAGTGTTTTATCCTCTGAAAAAAGGGTAATGAAACAATTACAAAATATCTTGGTTACAAAGTTTTAGTGCAATTGAATTTCAATATGGGTTTCTGAATTTATAGTTTTTCAGTAGTATCACCTATTGAAATAGCATTATAGAGGTGTTACCTAAATCCTGTCAAATAGCTAGGGGATCTTAATGCGGATAAAAAAGAACCTAAAGAAGTCTTCTGCTATTATAGTGCATTTGGTGGTTTTATTTACATTTGGAACATTGCCAAGAATTTAAAAAAATTGAGCAAGATAAGATAGAAATAGCTAAAATAGAATTAAGGTAGAATAATAATGATAAATGACCATTATAGAAGACTTCAAAGCCTAGAATGAGAGGCATTCCCTTCCCAAGACGGAACTACAAAAGCACTAAGCTGGTAAGAGTGTAGAAGAAATATAAACACCTTGATGATGGAATTAATTTACCAAGCACATGCTTTGCCCATATATCAACATAATGATTCAAGCACAAATCCTGACTTCCTCATAAAATCATCAGATTTAATTAACACAGAAAGCAAAATAATAGAAGATTCACTCTCTGGCCCCAAATAACCATAAATTACATAAAATCCCAAAGATACTGCAAAAAAACAACAAAAAATTAAACTCTCTTGGAACTTTGTAAGTTAACTGTCAGAATTATAAATATAGAATAGAAATCAAGTGCAGCAAATCCATGCATTCAGAATTTAAATCAATCATCAATGAATAAAAATTTCACTGATATAATCTTAAAAACAGCTAAAACGTATATCCCCAAAGGAAAAACCATGAAGTACAACCACTTTTGGTCTTCATGCTTATCCAATTTAAAGTAAGAAAAAAATGCAGCAAGATCTAAAGCAGAAAGGACTAAGTATCCTACAGATGTACAAGAATGGAGGAAAAAACCAGCAATATTCAAGAAAGAAATAATTACAGAAAAGGAGAATATCTTTAATGATTTCAAGATAATGTGGACTTTATGAAGGATGATGGTAAAATATACAAATTTCTCAACAGTTTAAGAAACCAAAAATTCCAATAATACATAACAATAACATTTGGATTAAGAATAAGAAAATTGCAGGAATTTTTAATAAATTTTATACCAAGACTTAACAAATTCCTTTAGTTTAAAGGAAAAAAAGTAATAAGCAAAAAGAAGGTTATGGAAATAATAAATCCAATAATAATGATCTTTAATCTAGAATTTAGTGAAATAGAACTACTACAGAATAAAAAATCCCCTGGACAAAAAATATACACCCAAAATGTATCAAGCATATTGGAAAATAGGGAAAAGTAGTCCTCCAAAATGATATAACAGCAGTTGGAAAACAATTCCTCTAAGTAGAAAAAGGGCTCCATTATCCCAATTCTAAAGAAATCTTAAATGTATTAATAGTTACAGTCCATATTTATTAATTAGTATGATTATAAAAGTAATGGAAAGAATGGTTGCAACAAGGCTCAATTGGTTGTTAGAATATTACAACCTCCTAACTCACAGAACAAGTGAAAATATAATGCTGAGCCACGGTATCAAAGATACCTTTAGCGAAAAGAGGACACCCTCTAGATTTACAATCAGCATACGATTCAACATGGAAAAACAAATTACTTGAAAAACTACAACAGATAAAGGTTGAAAATAACATGCTTAGTTGGGTAATGCAGTTCATTTATTATACATTACTATGTTCTAATTATAATTATAATTACAAACTTGTAGTAGACATCTATAAGTAAATAAATGAATAAAGCAAATAATATTTCTCAAAGATTTTGTGCTACCAGATAATAAAACTTCCACCTCTAAATACAAGTACATCTGCAAGAAGCTGTTTTAAGCATGGTACTTACATCAATGATCTCCCGACTGCAGTATACAAAATACAAAAGTCAAAATAGTTTATTTGCAGATGGGGTAGTTATTTGGAAGATTAGGATCTTTAAAAGATCTTTTCAATCTGTTTAATTACAAAATCTTCTGAAAGACAATGCTAATGATGGTATTCCATGGAAAAAAAAACCGGTATTTATCAAATAAGTTATGCAGAATGCGAAAGTTTATATTGGAAAAACAAAGAGAAACATAGGTACATGGTTAAAAGAACATTTCAGGAACATAAAATACAAACAAATGGAGAAATCAGCAGTAGCATCTCATTTTGGGACAGAAATCCATGACATAGAGAATAAAGCAAAACGATTAAAATCAGTACTAGGACCTACAGAATTAGCAATATTTTTGTTTTATTTTTTAATAGTGTTTAACGCCTGTTTTTACTACTGAGGCACCACAGGCAGTGGATACTGATGATACATGAAATGAAATTATATATTGGGAAAGGATTTTTAAGGAAGGAAACGTTCCAGGCCTAAGTTTAGGGTATCTCCCCGGTATTTGCCAATTATGAGGATAGAGGAAAACCTGGAAAAAATCTGTCAGGGAGGATGGTCCTAGCAGGATTCAAATCCCAGACCTTAACGACCTAAGCCACATGTGGCAGTAATTAGCAATATGGAAGAACATATACAAATACCGATACAAATTAATGAACTTCAAGCTTCTGGGGATGAAAACATAAACCTTAAGTTCATCATACCTCCACCAAAGCAGTTGTTGTTGTTGTTGTTGTTGTTCCACCAGAGCAGAATACACATTTGCATAGCATAATGAATTATCCAGCAGTCGATGGTTCGCTGGAAATAAAAGCAAGGGCTCGTGAAAGGTGTACTACATATGAACAAGTGGAGCCAATAAGAGTTTGTAGTTCGACTCTATCATACAATGATCTTAATTATATGATTAGCCTCACTGTACAAGTTCCAATTAGCATCTCTAGTTAATTTTCTTTGTTTTTGTTTATGAGTATACTTTCCCTTACTGTTAATTCTATAGGTTTTTGAAGAGCTTTTAAGAGTTTTGGTCCATTTTGGAATTCGAGTTTTTTTCCGGTAGAAATCATATGCTATTCTGATTTCTCTGTGTTTATATTTTACATTTCTAAAGTGTTCCTTAAACCATAGGATAATGTTTTTTTTTGTTTTTACTATATATTTTACATTGCAGTCTTTCAAACTGATTTCATATATGCCTGATTGTTTTCCTGGAGGAATTTTGTCTTTGATGCTGGTTTTTCAAACTGTATTTCTTTATTGGAGCTAAAATAATGTTTGCATCTTTAAAAATTTTCTGGAATTTTTAGCATGCTTGTGGATGGAGTGCAAATTCCTTGTGTATATGATCTTTGTAGTCTTATGATGTGGTGGTATCTTTTATTTTTTTTAATTTTTCTATATTCTTGTTGACCAGATCCATTGTGTAACAATTATCTATGATTTTTGGTGCTTGGATTTATTGGATTATTGGATGTATTGCTTGGTAAGTTTATTAATCTGAATGTGAGGCTGTTGATTTTAAATTGTTTTAGGTTTTGTCTGTTGTATTTTATGTAATTAACGGTATTAATATCTTTTATGAACAGGTAAAATTCTAATATATTACCATTTTTTGTAATTTTTATATCTAGGAATGGAAGAACATTGTTGTTTTCTATTTCCATTATGAATTTAACAGTGCTTTTAGGCTCAGTAGTCTTATTGCATCCTCCTTCCATTTTCCATTCACTATTGCAAAGACACCTACATAATGGTACCAACATTTGTATATAATTATATGGAAAAGCACCAACTAATTTTGTTTCTAAGAAACTCGTGACATATCTGCCAAGAATGGTGAGAGCAAATTTCTCATGATGTGAAGTAGGTTGATTAATGCAAATTTTGGTGATATTTAGATATTGTTCTATTACTTCTCCAAGTAGGTTTATTGAGGTTAGCTAATTTTTTTCACAATAATTAGCAGTTTTTCTTTGGCAAGTAAACATAGGAAACTAGTAAATCCATGTTTTCTAGTTTCTAGGGATTTGCTAGTTTCTTATGATGTGGTTTCTTGGTTTCCTAGCATCACCAAAGAAAAACTACTAATTATTCAACAGAAAAAAAAAATGTTAAGCTTATCTAGTACTAAATGGGGGTAAAAAGACCAAGTTAAAAGATACTAAAAAATATAAGCAGCTTTCTAGAAAAAGTAACACACCTCAAATCTTTCTTAAATATACCAAAAACTAAAGAAACTGACAGATAAAAGAAAAGTATTAGAATTAATACAATCTAATTACAATTTACATTTAATGGAAGAAGCCAAGAAGTCACAAACATCTAAGGATAAGCTGAAAGTTCTAGCTCTCGAAACACTTAACATCAAATATTCCCCTGTTGAATGGCCACACATTTATATAGATTGATCTTCTAAGGATAATCACACTGGAGCTGGAGTCTCATATCCCCTCTTCTCATGTTAGTGCTCTGGGATAGCAGGCGCCACTAATTATGATGAAGAGGTAATGCCAATACATATAGCTGTACAGGAGTTAATACACCTTTCATAAAATATGTTAACCAAAGCAGTAATTTTCTCCGACTCTAAGACTACAATTCAAGCACCATGTTTTAATATGATAAAGAAATCAATACAAATTAAAGACTGCTACAAAATAACATAACTATAGAAACTCCATTAGACTATACACATACAGCGGATTCCAGTACATTGCGAGTTTAAGGGAATAATCTAGTTTATATGCTTGCAAGAAAAGGCACCATAACATATCAGATGAGAAAGAAAAGCTCATTCTTTACAACAGTAAAATGCCTGACTAAATAAAAGTTGACACATCTTTATAAACAAGAAATAGAAAAATGTGCTGAAGAAAAGAAATGGAACCCCCTCCTCTCCAACCCAGAGAAAATCACGCGAGAACCACAAAAAACATATAAACTAGAAATTCTATATTAAGATCATTGCATGATAGACCCAAATTAGCACACTTTTGCTCCACTTAACGTGTTTAAATGTGTAAGATTGATTTCAGAAACCCTTTGTTCACATTGTTAGCTTCACTGTGCAATGTTCCAATTAACAATTTTAATTAGAAATTCTATCTTCACTATGCAGCACTCAAGATCACCTAAGGCCCATGGTGCAATATTTACAAAGAATAAACAGGGTGATCCATTTGGGTATGGATAATATTTAATATTATTATATAAACTAACATGATAGTAGGAGAAATTTCTTGTTGGTAATATTTTGCTTAAAGGATGGGAGTTTCCGTACATGGCCAGAATGAAAATCAACAATGCATAATGACAAATGAAAATCATAGATGATTAAAATAGCTACTGTAAACAAACAGTGCCACAGTGTGTTCTTTGATATGCTAAATTTGAGAGAGTTAAACTAGTTCAAAGAGAATTTTCATGTGTGTATGGTATGCACTATGTACCTAAATACAATTCCATAATGTTGTGGCAACAAACATTTGTAGAAACAGGTCCTGTGATAAAATACATACAGGATGTTGCAGGCGAAGCCCAGTACTAGAAGAAGCTATCTCTGCAGCCATGACAAGGAATCCTATGAAATTAAAGTCAGCAGAGATGAATGTACCATATACATCCTGTCAGCATATTGTTCAAAAGTACCTGAAACTGTGCCCATATCACTTACATCTACAAATCTTACATGGTGACCATCATAAAGCTTGTTCAATTTTTTCATTCATGATGTGCCAATGGATTGAAAAAGATGGCTTCTTAAACAAATGGCTATTTACAGACATATCAGTGAGAGAGTAAACACAACTGCAATATTTATACAAGGGAAAATCCACATGTCTCCTACAAGCTTGAAAGATTAAGAAGTTAATGTCTGGAGAAAGCCACAATAGAGTGTATGGAGCATTCTTTGCATGGGCTGAACAGTATCACTATTATGAGTTTTGCAGAGTGTGCAATGGGGACCATGTAGCATTCTGAGAAATCTCCCATATTCGAATGTTGTATATACAAAGTTTGAAAATATAAAGTTCAGTAGTAAATGTTTCAGTGTTCTCATTTTATCCATACCCAAACGAATCAACCTATATAATACACAACTATGTACTGGAAAGCATGAATGTTGATCGCTTTATTGCCATATGCCAGATATTAAGCAATAAGAATATAATATTTAGTCTTGAAAATTGAATATGTATAAGACATATGTGAAAATAGATTCTTGCAAAGAAATGGTTACGCATTTGGCAAGAAAATATACTGGCAATAATTTCCAGGTAGAGAAATTGTTCACCAATTTGTAAAAAAATTACGAGACAAAATTTTTCAATGGTAAGAAATGCATTCCTAACTGCCATGTTATTACAGAAGAAAAGTTAGATAAAATATAATAATTTTATAATTTCCTACCATTTGTAATTTATATTGTTAGTTGGAATATTACACAGTGATAAATTTTTGCCAGAGTCGATTTTAGCATCTTTATCATGATAAGATCTACTTACATCCTTGGCTTTTATCTTTGTCATAAAACGTTCCTGCTTTTTGCTTGTTTTTAACAGTGAATTTTCTGACTTCAGTTACCATTTTCTTTCCCCTTCCTTTTTGCATCTGAAAATGTTTTCACGTTATATTCTAGGCTTTCCACCCTCACTGTAAATGCTACACAATAGCTGCACTGCATACATGCAACCTAAAACTGCCATTATGTTCAAGTCTGAGCAAAATATCTTGTGATAATTTTCATACGAAATTTTGGGTTTGGATGACCTTCAATGTACAAATACAGTTTCTTTATATTAATTTTTTTAAGGAAAACTCTGGTTAAGCCTGTGAAGAATGGCTAGTTCTTCTTTAAAAGAACATACAAGTTGTCATACTATACTATGTTTCAGGAGTAAGTTTATTAGATTGGTTACAATGTGTAGTGTGCTTATCTTGTGGTGAATTCTCTATTAATTTCAAAAGTACCTCCAATTTATTTTTGAGATTCCATGAATTTGCAGCAAAGCCTTTGAGCTTGCATCTATAACTTTGTACCAACACTTAATTCATAAAGATAAGAATTTTGAGCATTTACAATTTCCTCATGTTGAAAAGCTTATAACATTTTAAGTCTGTGTTCTTCTGAAACTCTATCAAAGCACTTCACTCTACAATTATAGTTATTACCCATTTTGTGACTTTGCAGCTTTATCTTCTTTTGCACAACCTTCATTCTTTCATAAATGTTATATTTCATTTTAGCTTATATTTTTTTAAAACTAATTTCACACTTCACAATCATTACTCAATTGTATTAACATTGTTGGTTGAATTTCAATTGCATTTTTTAATACTAATGAACTCAGTTTTTCCGTTTTAAATTATTTGCCATGAGAGTACTCAAGAAGAGCTACACATATAATAATTATCTCAAATTTTTATAAAAAAAAAAAAAGGCAATGAGCCCTCTTTTCCTGTGTACCCTTCATAAGCGATGAAGGGTACTTTATGATAAAATTAATATATTTAAGAAAAACAACACAACAAAATTATATAATTAAGATCTTTATATGATTGAGTCAAATTACATGCTCTTATTGGTTTCACTTGTTTAAATTTAGTAAATGTTTTGCAGACAATTGTCCACATCAGCTAACTGTTGATGATGCAGACAATGATCTTAACTATAAGATTAGCTTCACTGTACAAGTTTCAATTAGCATTTCTAGTTTGACAACAAAATTAATTAGTTAACAAGCATTTATGGTGAGAGCAGAAAGAAAATAACAACAGGCACATAAGCAACATTTTCTTGTTTAATCAGGTAAATGAATGGATACAAAAGTAGTTCCTTAAAACAAACCATAAATTCAAAGCATAGTTTATCTTTTAAAAACATTAAAATAATTAGCGAAACAAACCTCTGAACTCACAGTAAGTTGGTGTGATGCTTGGTACTTAAAAATGTTAGCTAGTTACATTTTCAGAAACATCTAGTTATTAATGATAGTAATAGTGAAAACCTAATAAGTTTATATAAACAATGTATACAGTTTTTTTCACACTAACTCCATTCACTTACATAAAATTTGGAACATATGTTTCGGGAATGATCCCTCCCATCTTCAGCCTGTTGACAAACTCTTTGAGTTTGTTCCAAATTTTATGTAAGTGAATGGAGTTAGTGTGAAAAAAACTGTATACATTGTTTACATATATACCACTCCATTGTCAACAGCTTCGTAAGTACACTTAATTTACCTAATAAGTTTGCTAATTAATTTTGTGCTGTTTAAATTTAGTTATGTATCTCTCTTGAAATATAACCTGTACTTAGATATTTTATAATATGTAAGTACATACAGTGTGGAAACATTGTAGCACGAGCTGTTGCGACTAAAAAGATGTCCCAAAGAGTAACAGAAAAAAAGTAATAATTCTTGTTTCAATTGAATGAATTTGAAGCAATTCATTTATACATACACCACTACTCAGATTCCCTTATCTAGATATTTGGTAATGTGTATTGAATGCACTTGGAGGCAAAAATCTAAGAATTCGGTAACAATAAAGTAAAATAATACTGCTTACCATTAATATGACAAAAACATGAACTTGAAAGACACAGTTTTCAAATTAACATATAAAATTATACAAAGAATTCATTATATTTCTGCTCAATGCTGCAAATAATGATCCATATGCTTCCACTAAAAATACTTTGATACAAAAACTTAGGGCCTTTTAAAGCATAGGGTTATTTAAAGTTTTATCTATGTAAATCTCTGAGAAGTAAAGAATTAATAAATAATTTTATATTAGTATCAGTCTACTGTAGTAGGAATGCCCAGTTACAGCGGTGCTGGTGTTCAGTTAATTACTGCTTGTGCTTATTGGATTGCTGAACACTAGAGGGGAATGCACTACCGCATGCAAATACAAGCAGATAAAACAATACTCCTTCTGCTTATCTATCGTAATCTTAGTTGCTACAGAGGTTATATTCCACAGAAGAAGTAAGATCATTGCTCAGAATTTTCAGCATAATGTTTGCAATGTAAATGCATGCCACAAACTATTTTAAACAACTGATATTTCCATTAACACTACAACTGAGCAAGTTCTGTATAGGTAAGCAGCTAATATTTTTAAATAGCTTGGATTTTCAGTGAAATATAACATAAATTATTTACGAGGAAATCAATCAAATTTCAATAGATTTGTTCCACTTACTTGTGAGATTTTCACAATGAAATAGAGTATAATGTAACATAACATATTTTATATTATATTGAGGAAATCACTCAAATTTCACTAGATTTGTTTCACTTACTTGTGGGATTTTCACAGTGAAATATAGTATAATGTAACATTATTTTTTAGGAAATCAAATTTCTTCATAAATAATTTGTTATAGTTAATATTTTGATTACAGTACCTGTATACCTCCTATTATGTCATATCAATTCCCTAGTTCATCATGGGCATTTCAACTTTGGTAGACTTACACTAGTGTGTAATAAATATTAATGCCAGCATGACTGCATTTTGCACATCATACATTGTTAACTTAGTTCACAGCTGGATTGGCACTTGTGCAATAGCTTATCAAAAAAATTAGTGGCCAATTAACTAGAGCTTTGCTCATCCTATATACAAATATAACAGTACAATAACATAAATATTTAAGAAAAATTCTCAGTAAATATCAGATAAATTTTCATTTTTCAGAAATACACTAAATCTGTTCTTTCAGGTAAGAATTCATCTAATAATTTAAACTCTTAACACTTAGTTTTTGGATTAATACATAGATAGCAGGAAACAGGAGGCATGTGCTTGCTCCAATTTTTTTCTCTTCAGATATATTTCAAGAGACAATATGCAACAATCACACTTTCTTTTAAAAATATGGTTGGTTGGTTGCTAGTTGCCATTAGGGATGCTGATATTTATAATTTTTTCCATAGCTTCCCAATAATGAGCTTTCAAATTATTTTTCATTTGTTTGTTGCTATCAAGTTGGCTGATTTCAGTAGATGTTCTTTGTTTAGGATAGTATTCATTGCCTTACACAATGGGCAGTAGCTGTCCTTCACTAGTTTCATCCTGAAGAGATTTCTGAGTGCCAAACATCTTTTAAAAATATTTAAATATTTATATATGCACTAAATATTTAGCTAGCAAATAATGTAACATAATACAACCAACAGATAACAATACCATTTAAAAATGCCTGAGAACTTAAACCTTATACAAAACCACAAAAAAAATTCCCCCAAATTATGAAATAGCAATAGGTATATTTCTCCCCTCCTCCAACATATGTAATTCTAAACCATGTTTGGTAATGTAAAATTCATTTCAAAATACATTTTCTTTGCAAAGAGTGTTGCAGTTTTTGGTCTTATAAAATGGCTAATACAAAAGTGTTAAAACATTACTTGTGCAGGGGTTCAAAGTTGGACTGATTGAAACATGGTATAAAATGACAAATAACTAATTCAGATTAGACTGTGGTAAGCCAGATATTCTACAAATTTAATATTAACTTTTTCCCTACTTTCATAAAATACTAAATTAAAAAAAAATAAAAAAAAATTATGCTATGCCTATAAAGTTTATGTGATTGCAAATAATGAATGTTTTGTTCTAAGTGGTACTTACAAAATACATTTGTTCAAAAAAATATTACAGTGTAGGAACAAAAGATGGCACTTTAAAATACAACTTTTGCTGATTGACTACATTTTCTTAATGTTCATCTTGCAACAATTAAGCACTTCCATTAATCCAAAAATGATATGTGATGCTTGCTAACAGAGGGAAAGAATTAAGTTTTATTTGATTACAAATTTCCAGTATGAAGAATAAATTGATATTCAATATGCATTTTATTTTAAGCCACACCTGCAATGTGTATGTTGCTTTGCACATCGCAAATTAATTCACAGAATCAAACCTAGAATATTGTTCACCACATCCATGGTTTGGTCATCAATTAGAACTATGTCAAAATGTTGCAAAAATTCCTCCAACCTGTCATCAATCTGTAACAAAAATGTCAAACCTATTCTACTGCTGTTCTTTAAAGATACAAATGTTTAAATATGTCACATTATGGAAATTGAAATTTGCTATATTTTTGTAAAATGTTGCCATTTTTGTGTGGAAAGGAAGAGATAAAAGGCCTTCCCTTATTTTTATGTACCACTTCTTAAAGGCAAAGAGTAGGGAAGGCTTTGCACATCACAGACAGGATAGTACATTATGCTGTGATTCATGCCACATAAGCCTTAGGTAGCAACAATATCTAATATATACAGAAAGAAAGAAAAATTTTATAATCAATGAATTATACTGTTGTTCACAATAGATTAAGGTTCAGTGTAAATCAAAAGGTAAAGGGATGTAATCTCTAGAATTTTTTTTTGGCAATTTTACTTAAAAGATGGATTAAAACCAGTTCTTTGACTGTTAATATGCTAAAATGCACTGAATATCATTACCCGATCATAAAGGAAGCCTATCTTGAGAACAGCATTCACATTTGGCACACCTTCTGCCATGCTAGCATCTCCTATTGAATCTCCAAGCAGCAATACATTGCTGCGACCGGAGACAATCTGCAAGGATAAAAGTAAAACCAGTATGAAAATAAATTAATACCTAATATAACAAATTATTTATGAGGAATTTACTCAAATTTGTTGCCTTTGAAACATGTCCAAATAAATGGAACAAAATTAATTATATTATATTTCACTGTGAAAATCCTGCTATTTAAATCTAAACTAATACCTGCTTCAAATTATTCAATTTTTTTTCATGTTGGAACCAATACAG